>CM076573.1:555784570-555973471 GCA_034641835.2 Pinus albicaulis | reverse complement strand
AAATTTTTGGAGGTAGGAAGGGATGTTAGGAAGTAGGGGAAAGTGTAGTTTCAAGGATTGAGTGAGGGGAAGGGGTCCAAAAGGGAAAAACACAGGCCTAGTCTAGAGGGGGTCAAATTGTTGCCATAGGCTAGCGGCTGTGGAAAAATAATAATTTTGAGGGATAGGAGCGATGGGAAGTGTTTAGGAAGGTATATTAAGGATAGGGGAAGGTGTAAGAGCATCAGGATAGAAGTTCTATTGTTGATTTAACCATGGAAGTCATAAAACCAAGAAAAATTCCTTCAAAACCCTAGGAGAGGGAAATGAGCTCCAAGCACAACTGAGAGACAAATATGGTAAAAGAAAAACCAATTAATTGGAAATTATTATTTGGAACCTTTGAAGAAATCTTCCGTAGTGATGATCTGGGTACCCTTGGGAAAGCACAACTCCCTTTGGCAAAAGTGTATCACAAGAGGAAAACTTATCTTTATATGGCATGAAATGGCATTTGTGAGAGTGGGAGTGAGTTTTATTGGTAGAGAGATTTCTCTTGAATATGGAATGAGAAAATGAACTTGAGTTTTAGTTTATTTGTAGCTTTGAAAATCAATTTTCCCCTTTACTGGTGTATAGGACCCACCATGTACTTTCACATTTTGATTTGAATTGGAGCCTCATAACTTATTTGCATATAATCCATCATAATTAAGATAAAAAATTCTTTTAAAACCTTTGTTGAAAACCTTTGACTATTACTACTCCTTAAAAATATGAATTTTATGGTGAAATGACCAATTTTCATGGTTTTGACCTTATGACCTAATGATGACACAACATGGAAGAATGAGCTGAATGATGACTATGGGACTCTTTAAAAAATTAATGACCGGACCATGATGATGTCCATTGACCATGGAGGTGAAAGGAGTAGTAATGATCTAAATACCGTAATCAGTGACCAAATTTTTGCATGATGACTTAATGTAATGACAAAGAATTCATAATGTAACCCTAATATGATATGAAAATAGTTTTTTCATCACTGGTGGTAGGATGCAAATGCTGATATTAAGACAACCTATTCCTTAATTATCAATGAAGGAATTGACATGTAGAGTGGATTTAATAAGCAATATGGAAAAGTACAAAACAATGTTGTTAATTAGTGGCTTGGATATGGTGAAAGGATTTCCTCCCTTTATCTTCACAAATATACATTTATCCTCACACTTTTAGAAATTAAATAATAGAGAAATGGAACACATAAAATATTACATAAAAAGAAACAAAAAATGACATAAAAATACAAAGACACATATATACATGGTTCACCTAATCTGGGCTATGTCCACAGAGAAAAAACCAATCCTTCCTTTGATATTATCCAAAACAAATCAAGGGATACAACGTACATCGCATCAGTTATAACTTTATTTTTTCTCTCACAGAGTCTCTTGTGTTTTTCTCTTACTTAATAATACACAACCGCAATTCAATTCCCTCATATAAACAGAGGGCTACCTTCTAAGGTGAAAACCCCTAAATTAACATAACTTCTACTAATAGATCTTCTTCCTAATGAACGACCCATATTGAATGTTATCACTCAAAAAATTCAAACATCATTTTGAAAAGGTTAAAAAGTTTCATGGGTCAAAATATGGTTTTATGAGTCATTTCAAGTTTGATCAAGGGAAAATTTTAGATTTTTTATAGTTCGAAGCTTTCCCTAAGGTTTAAACAAAGTCATTTTTAAACTTTTTCATGTCAAATATTCGTCATTTTCCATTGCACTTCATTTCCCAAATTTTTTGTACAAAAAATGCCCAATTAGCCAAGAAACCACAGTTTTGTAGTGCCTCACATTGAAAAAAGTCACTTTGCGCTATGAAACTGCTGAAAGTTTCATAGCAAAATATGAAGCAAAATTTTGTTTTTTTGGTTTTGAATAGTCAACTTCAAAGGCGGGTTTTGAGCAAATGAAAACGAATTTGGGAAAAATGAAAGATTTTTTTCTACATAGCATAACTATCTACAAAACCCTCTCTCTGTTTCTGAAAATTCATTAGGAGCTGGCCAAAATTGATAAATTAACATGCGCTACGAAACTGCTGTTACAAAATTGTCCTATACCTGACTGTTTTAGTAGTCACCTTAAAAGGTGGGTTCTGGGAACATAGAATGGTATTTTAAGAACCGATGAGGGGTTATTTTCAAAAACATATCAAATAAAAATAACCTCTCTCACTTTTCTCACAGGTGTTATCAGTTGGGAGATACAAGGATTTCTTTGAAGCCCTATTTTCAGAAAACAGAGTTTCCCTGTTTTACACATGTTTTGCAAATGCAGTTTATGGATAGCTGGAGATCTGTTTCAAAAAACCATGAGAGGTTTTTCTTGAAAAAATCATGGCCTACAAAAAATCCTTCAGTTTTGAAAAATACATCATGGATTAGAAGATATAGGCTCTGTTCCAAGACCTATGGTTCAGGAAAAAACAAGAAAAATTTGCAAGGATATCTTAAATGGGAATGAGGAAGAAATGCCTCAAAGAGCCTAAAGTGAAGTTGGTTTATGGTTTGCAGATGATAAGGACAAGTTATATTTTTAGTTTTTGGGAAACTATAGTTTTCACTTGACAAATTTATGAAAAATCTGCATACTCAGCAATTTCGTAGTGTCTCCAGGCTTAAAAAGCAGAAAAGTGCTACAAAACTGTTGTAGCTGCTTTTCTTGCTTATTTTGATCAAATTTTAAAGGGTTGAAGACTGAGTTAAGAACAAAATTTTCTATGAAATATGTATTAAAGGGTAATTAAATAATGCAGAGGAAATAATTGAGTTTTTGGAGGATAAAGACTTGAAATGGCAGTGCTACAAAGAGCGCTACGAAACTGTTGTGTTTTCGTAGCGCATGATATTACAACATTTTGAGCAGTGGTTAAAGTGGTTTTAGACAGGAAGAGGCTAGGGAGGATTTATGGGACGTGTTAAGATAACTTTCAACAGCCAAGGAGCACGACATTAAGAGTAAATGATGGTTAGAATGTTCAAAGAATGCAAAAGATATTATGCCTAAAAAACAGGGTACTGTTTCCTATTTTTGTGGAAGTGGTCATGAAGAAATGAAGCCCATCATCCAAATTAGACCATTTGATGATAACATTGGAAATGATTTAAATTCAAATGGATAAGGTTGTTATAGATAGTGATAAGGAGTTTGAGTCCCTTTTGGAATAGTTCTATTAAGTAGGATAGGTGTCTTTTGTAATAAATTCCATGTTTTATGATTATGAAAGGTGTCACGGGAAAAAAAATTGATGTATCTAGCCTAGAGGTAGATAATATCATGTTGTAAGTTGTCTATTAAATACCAAGAGGTCGAATTTGTCAAGGGTTTGAAATTTTTGGAAAAATTGTGCTTGTTGCGAATTAACTAGTTTTCAGCTAATGCAAAGATCTTCTACTTGACCAACTTGAGATTCAGAAGGAGTTTTAGCATTTTCCTATTCTATTTGCATCTCTTATATATCTCATTGTAGTGGTGTTCATCTATATTACTTAGAATTCATCTATTAGATGCTCTGACTTCCTAAATAAGTGAACTGACTGTGTTTTTATAGTTTCATGTGTGTGTACCTTATGACTAAAACTCTGATATGCCTCAACTTCCATGTTAAGTAGATTCACTGAATTACTGAATTTATTTGACTCCATAAGCTCAATGTATACATGTTGATGTTATTTTCAACCTACAACTATCATTATCAGTTTATTTCCTAAATAGAGTTATCCATCTATATTTTATCCATATCATTAACCCTTGAGAGAGCCCTCTCAGGCTCAGGAGGCTAAGCCTCAGTCAAAATATTAGGTTTGAAATAGTTAAATGAGATTGTCTGATTAAGCAGCCTATCAAGTCCAATTTTGTGATAACATTTTGGTGCATCTGCTAGGAGTTTGAAGATATACATCTCCTAAAAATTATGAAGCTGAACTCTTGAAGGTAGCAGGAGCTCAGAATCTGTTCGAGGCTGCAACTACCTTGGTGACTCCATTGTTGAAGAATTCAAAATTCATATGTTCATGGTGATTCCACTGGACATATGAAGTGCTCAAATGCTTCCATTCTTATTTCAAGGTATGCATTTTTCAGGAATTCATGGTTCCCCAAATCATTTTCCCAAGGATGCATATTTTTTGAGGAATGGTCCAAAATTTAATGGAGAAGATTTGAGTTTGAGTTTGAAGCATATATCAGATTTCTGTGACTTTACTAAGCTTCTTAGAGTCAAACATGAAGATGTTTGGATCATATTGTTCTATGATTCATTTCAAGGAAAATGTAAATAGTGGATTGAAATCTTTCCTGTCAGATCTATTAAGTCATTTGTAGATTTTTGTCTTATGTTTTTAGAAGAATGGATAGACAGAACAGATTTGGTGACAGACTCTCCTTCAATTAAAGGATTTAAACAATGGAATGATGATCATATTAATGAGGAACTAGATGAATTTTTTTCTCTTTCCTTATCTTCTTATCTGAAATCATTTGAATGCAAGTCAAAAGATAAGATTCAAATTTTGGAGGAAGTTGCTAAGAACATTGAGAAAGACATTAAAGTTTTACAACGTCAAATTCACTCATATAGTCTTCATGACCATGATCATTATTTTCAAAAGATTTCCATGCTAGAACACAAAGAGAGGGTGTTGCTTCCTTTCTCTTTTGATATTGAGGAAGAATACACTGTTTTTGAAAATCAGTTTGAACAACAGTTTGATAGCACACAACTAAAATGTTGTGTGGCTAAGCAAAGCATACATGGGTTGTCCAAAGCCGCAGAATGTCATGAGAAGCATAAAACAGATCATGTCTTCTTTTATCCTATAGCTAAATCTTGTGTGGCTGAGAAAAGCATACATGACTTGTCCAAAGTTGCGGAATGTCATGAGAAGCATCAAACAGATCATGTCTTCTTTGATCCTATAGCTGACTACATGGAAGAGTTCTACAGTCCAGATTTTCGATTATATTTTCATTATGAGGATCAGATCTATTTTATGTTTCCTTGGTCATTTTAGTGTCATGCTTACTATTGGTTCAAGTGCAATCAATAGGTTCAAGTGTCAGATCATATCAATGATTGGCTTCATTGGAAGTTTCATGTTGCTTGAGTTAAAAATGGAGATTGCAGCTGTTAGGGTAGGTAGGAGTGTGTGAATAAGCTCAAACTTGACTGAGCATCTTTTCAATAGGTACAGATTTGGTTCTTTTGTAGTGATCATCAAGATTGAGCCTGAGGTGAAGGCCATAAGAGCTTGGCGAAGTTTTCATAAATTTTAGAGTTTTTATTTCCAAGAAGATGGATTGCAGCACTGGAACTATTGGTTCTTTGGTGTACCACAGGGGCACACCATCCCAAGTGGAGCCACTATTATCACTCAAAAAATTCAAACATCATTTTAACAAGGTTACAAAGTTTCATTGGTCAAAATAGGGTTTTAGGAGTCATTTCAAGTTTGATCAAGGGAAAATTTTAGATTTTTTATAGTTTGAAGCTTTCCCTAAGGTTTAAACAAAGTTATTTTTAAACTCTTTCATGTCAAACATACATCATTTTCCATTGCACTTCACTTCCAAAATATTTTGTATCAAAACTGCCCAATTAGCCAAGAAACCACAGTTTCGTAGCGCCTCACATTGAAAAAAGTCATTTTGCACTACGAAATTGCTGAAAGTTTCATAGAAAAATATGAAGCAAAATTTTGTTTTTTTGGTTTTGAACAGTCAACTTCAAAGGCATTTTTTGAGAAACTGAAAATGAATTTAGGAAACCTGAAAAAGGTTTTTCTATATAAGATACCTAGCTAAAAATACCTCTCTCAGTTTCTAAAAATTCATTAGGCGGTGTTAGAAATTTATAAATTACAATGCGCTACGAAATCGTTGTTACAAAATTGTGTTGGGAAAAATACTGAGAGGGGGGGGTGAATCAGTATTTACTGCATATTCAAAACTTTCACTTTTTCCTGCTTCTAAAATGCATATGCTACATTCCTGAACCAGACTTGCGTATATACGCGGATACCCTTTACGAAACTCGCGTATACACAGATATCTATTTATGTCATTAAATCTTCACTTAAACCCTTCTATCATTTATTCATCAGATATTCAATAAGCAGAAATACAAAAAGAAGAACAATAAACCATCACACAAAGCATCACACATGAACACCAGGATTTTTAGGTGGAAACCCAAACTGGAGAAAACCACCGCCAGCTTGCTCACCCTTCAATATTTTATTATAGAGAAAACATATTACAACATATGTGTCGAAGCAGATTTCTGACCAAAGACGTGTGCACCCAATTGCATTGCTATCAGCCTTCCTCCGGAAGGGAGCTCCAACCCCCCGACCTCGTTTTCATCAAATTTTCTCCCGGGAAGGGAGCCACGACCCCCGATCTCGTTTACTGACACTCACCTCGAAAGGAGCTACGACTCCCTGACCGGCTACAACCCTCCAAGACCACCTTGGACCACGTTCATCAATTTTCACACCGGATCCAATCCACTTCAATAACACAACTCAGTGTGCCACAAATCATATTTCCGTACCGAATCTTTCCATACTTTTAAGCACAAACATACATCACAATGACATACAATACGTATCAGATATTTCATACCCCTTGCTTCAGCAAACCCTAGTTTGCATACGCGCTTTCCCTTTACTGATGTCGCGCATATACGCGCTTCCGTCCACACAAACCAGCGTATACTTCAGTGTATATTTTATTGCGCATACGCGCTTTTACTTCATCTAAGCTGCGTATATACGCGCTTCCTCCGTGGCGAAGTAGCGTATAGATCTTCAATCATTACAGAGCAGCAGACTTCATCAGATCAGATCTTCAGTTCAGATTTACCCTTTTACTTCAGACAGATGTTCGCCTAGATGTTCGCCTCATCACAGATCTAAGCTTCCATAATCAGCTATAGTAACATAAGTGCAATTTAGATCTAGATCCCTTTCTTCATCATTAGTGCATCAACATTCGATTTATCTTCAAGTGTAACCCTTTCCATTCGTATCTAATCTACTTCACAGAGAAGTATTCATTCAAGCTCAGACATCTTGCACCCACACTCATGATTTTCACAATGAATTTCTTCTCCTTATATAGGTTTACCCTTTTTCAATACCATGAGCCCCTTTTTCAATACCATAGACCAAAACAATACCATAAGCCCAAAACTACCTGGATGGGGTCAATTAGGCGGATCATTACCCAATACAATGGGTTAATACCATGGTGATTACCCTTGGTTTTGCACTTTTTGAGCGCTTTAGCCCATACGCTACTTGGAACGTTCTTTTCCGCGTGCATACGCGACTTTCCCTAGACCAGTCTGCGTATACCAAGAAACATACTCTTTTTCATCATAGAATTAGCACTTTCCGAATTCCTTTCTTCAATGGCTCTTCCTCGTACACACTGTTGATACATCAGATTTACTTCATCAAGAACATATTCTATCAATCACAACTTCATCAAGTAAGTTGCCATCTTCTTCATCAAGTGAGTTGCCATTCAATGACAACACTTAGCATCATCTTGCTAACTAACATCATATCACATCAGATTTACATCGTTTTCAAGTCCATCAAGTCAAGAATAACTTCATCAGGTGGTTTGCCATCAAGGACAACACATGTCAACAGTCACATGTCTTCATCTCCATTCAGTGGGTTGCCATCAAGGACAACACTCTGCATCATATTTCCAACAATCTCCCCCTTTGGACTTGATGGCAACCATGATGGTGTTTGGTTACCACAACAGATAGATATCATGTCACTCTCCCAAATATGTCACTCTCCCAATCATTTGACATCATTATCTTCTCTTCATTCCAAACACCATGTCACTCTCCCCCTTTGACATCAAGGGCAAAGGGCGGGTCAAAAACCAACACTCTCCCCCTTTTCTTCTCATGTGGAAGAAACATTCTGCAGATCTGATATGTGCTGAAGTGGCCAAGCTCCCCCTGAGTTCATGCTGAATCTTCAAACATATTTTTTTAATAAAGTTCATGACTCAAAGACTTTCTTATCACCAATGACTCATACTTACAACAAATATCCAACCAAGTGGATTTACATATAAGACTCAACTACCCAACCAAGTGGATTTACACATTTGACTCAGCTACTCAACCAAGTGAGTTTACAAAATTTGACAAGTCCTTACATGACTGATTATTACAGATTTTACATCAAGGGTCTCAACATGACCTTTTCATCAAAAATACAAATATGACTTTTCATGACCAAAACCAAGAACACCTCAAGAGAGATCATATAACAGAACCATCATAATGCCAACAATGCATTATACTCAGCAACGCTAATGCTCCCCCTGAATCTGTGCAACCAAGCAATCTTTCCAAAAGACTAAGGCTCCCCCTTAGTTTGTGCATCCTGAAAACTTCCACCAACAAATCATCAAGGCATCTTCATCAAGACAATAGAAACAGAATTATGAGAACTGGAACACTACTAGAGCTACCAAACAGTATCAGAGATACCAAACAGCACTGCAGCTGTGCTGAAGAGAGCTGAACCAACCAAAAATTGTCAGCAATCAGTAATACACGGTTTTCTTTGCAGTAACTCGCGTACATACGCGACTGTGTTTCAGGAAACCCGCGTATCCCAAGCCATCTTCTAAATTTCAACTAGATCTGATTCTTTGTGAGGCAAAGATAGTGTTCAGCTTCTTTTGAATGCTTCCCTGGACTACAGATAGATAGAACAATGTAGTTGTGTCTTCAAGCGTCATCCAATGGTTGTAGCATAAGCCCAAGCCTTCAGATCCTTTGCAGCATCAATACATTCTTTCCAAAAGATTATCATACCAGAACAGCATCTTCAGATATGTGTCAAGCAATCATCCATGTGGTCCAAAATCACCATGATCTTCAAGATGTAACATGAAGTAACATATGTAAGCAAAAGATCTCAACCATAGCAACCAAACTCTATATGATCTGAAACAAACGATATCCAACTCATCCACACAAAGATACTTATCAGCAACCAGGGCTCAAAATCTCATCATAATAATCCATGTACCAAATCATCATCATTTGAGCATGAGTATCACCAAGAGCAAAGAATTAGCAGTCATATTTCCAACAATGCAACTATTAGAATTCAACCTGCTACTCCCCCTAAACCAGTGCTTCTTCCTTAACTTGTGCAATCTGAGACACCTTCAACAGCAAGTCATCAACAACAATCTCTGCATGATCTGTCCTCATCTCTGAACTATAATACTTTCATCTCAACAATGAATGCTCTTCATCATAAAGCAACCAGGCTTCATCCATAATATTCAACACAAGAACCCATGCATCATTTCATTATCATGAGTATAACTAGAATGATGCCAACAGTGCAATCATCAACAGTCAGACTGATGCTCCCCCTGGACCTCTGCTTCAGATCTTCAGCTATCAGATAAATTTTCTTATCATCAATGCATACGCGACTGCGTCTTCTGGAACTCGCGTGTATACGCGACTTTAGTTAATGGAACCTGCATATGGAAAGTGAAGCATAGAAAATTTCCATCTTCCTTCATTTCTTCCTGAGCTTGTACCTCCTGTACCTGTCCTTTCCACATCAGATGCGCTGTCAGAAGTAAACATAACCAGAATAATCAAATCAACCATGAGAGACATCATTCATTGCTCCCTTTGTGACGATACATTACTAAAACTCATAATGTATCCCACATCATTCCTGCAGTCAATAAGAAAAGTCAGCTTCAGAAGCGGATGACTGCAGTAGGGTCAGAATTCCCTACGTTTCTGATCGGTCCTCCTTCTTTTTCCAAATTTTCTTGAGCTTTCCAACTGTGTGCTGAAAATTGTCCACTTTCCCAGATCTGTTCATCTTGCATTCTTTTTCTACATGTCCATACTTGTTACAAGCATAACATCTCATGTGGCCAGAGAAATAAACACAAGAATCATAATGAGTATTTCTATTCTTCCTCCTTTTACAATCAGCTGCTTTGTGTCCATACTTGTTACATGAAAAACAATATCCCTTGAAGAAACCAGAGTACCTTTCTATGTAGGAACTGTTTGTTTGAGGTTGAAATGATCTGCTCCTGCAATTTGCTGCAACATGCCCATAATTATGACATTTAAAACATTCAACGTTCTTGAATGAATTCCTTTGAGAATTCTTGATTGTTGGTTGAGCTTTTGTCTCTTTCAACACTTCAGGTTTTGCATTGACATCTTCTAAATTTTTGGCACTTCCTTGTGAGCTAGATTCTCCTTTAACAGTTTCATGGAAACCAAGACCATGTTTGATAGCAGGAGACCTTTGATTACTCAGAATATTGTCCAAAATGTTAGTACTATCATGAAACCTCAAAAGTTTAACTTTTTCTTCTAATTTATCTTTGAGAATGTTTACCTCAACCTCCAAGGCTTGACATTGCTTTGTCATGCTTTCTTCTTTTCTTCTTCCATCTTCAACTTGATCCTTCAGATTTAGAATCTCTTCTTTCAACCAATCTTCATTTCCTTCACATGTTTGTTGCAGCTCTTCATTCTTCTTATTTGATTTTTCTAGATCTTCTTTGAGAGAGATGATTTCTGCTTCAAGGTCTTCCTTTTCAAATGATTGTAGAGGTTCCTTATTTTTCTTACTTGATGCTTCCAAATCTTCCTGAAGACAAATGATTGCAGCTTCAAGTCCTTCATTCTTTTTGCTTGATTTTTCAAGATCTGCTTCTATATCTTTAATTCGATTGGATGCATAAGTATGAAACCTTTGATACTTGTCCACCTGTTCATTCAGCATTTCTATTTGATATTTCATTTGTGAGATCATCTCTTTATAGGTAGTTTCTTGCTTATTGTATGAACTTTGTAGTTCTTCTTCTTTAATCTTGAGGGCTTCTTCTAGATCCACAACTTTACTTTCACTCTCTTTACTATTGTTTGCACAAAGAAGAGTATTACAAGTGGCCTTCTCCTTTTTCTTCTTTGCCATGAGTGCTTGTAGATCTTTGTCGGAATCTGTTTCATCTTCTTCAATTTTTGCTATACATGATTTCTGAGGTATCTCCTTTCCTCGAGTAACCTTCTTCTTTTGCTTCTTAGCCATGAGCACCTTCAGATCTTGGTCAGAATCTTCTTCATCTTCACTGGACACTTCATCATCATCTTCTTTTGCATAATAACTCTTTCTCTTCTCAAATTGTTTCTCTTTACCATGCTTTTCTCTATAAGGGCATTTAGCAGCATAATGACCAACTTTTCCACACTCAAAACATTTGAAGGGAAGCTTACCTTTGAATCTTCCAGTACCTAGTTGGAGCTTTCTCACGAAATTCGCTTCTTCTTCATCGGACATATAGCTGGATTCTTTGACAACTTCCTTTTCCTTTCCTTTTGTAGATGCCTTAAAAGCAGCTTCTCTTACTTGAGAAGGGCCTCCTTGTCTCATTTCAAAAGCAGTCAGAGTACCATGTAATTGAACAATAGAAAGAGTTTGCAGATCTTGCCTTTCTTCAATAGCAGAAACTTTAGAGTCAAATTTTGAAGTCAAAGATCTCAAGACCTTTTCCACCAAAGTAGTATCAGCCATGGTTTCACCCAAATTTCTCATCCGATTTACAATATCATCTAGACGAAGAAAGAAACTGGCAACACTTTCATCACTATGCATCTTCAAATTTTCATATTCAATTCTAAGAGTTTGAAGTTTTGCACTTTTTACCTTTGTGTCTCCTTCATAGCTTAGAATGATTTTGTCCCATATGTCTTTTGCCGAATGTAGCTGCATCACTTTAGCAAATTCTGATTCATACATGCTTCCCAATAAGACATTCACTGCTTTGGCATTGATTTCATACTTCTTTCTTTCAGCTGCATCAGTAGGAATATTTGCCGGGTATTGATAACCTTCTTGCACGATTGCCCATACATCTGCACCAAGACTTTGCAGATATGCTTTTGTACGTACCTTCCAAAATATCAGATTGCTTCCATTGAATAGAGGTGGCTTTATAGACATTACTCCTTCTTGACTTCCCATTGCGACGGATCTCCTTTAAGCGATCAAGCTTCTGCACAAGGACCTCGCTCTGATACCAATTGTTGGGAAAAATACTGAGAGGGGGGGGTGAATCAGTATTTACTGCATATTCAAAACTTTCACTTTTTCCTGCTTCTAAAATGCATACGCTACTTTCCTGAACCAGACTTGCGTATATACGCGGATACCCTTTACGAAACTCGCGTATACACAGATATCTATTTATGTCATTAAATCTTCACTTAAACCCTTCTATCATTTATTCATCAGATATTCAATAAGCAGTAAACATGTGCAGTAAGAACAGAATAAACCATCACACAAAGCATCACACATGAACACCAGGATTTTTAGGTGGAAACCCAAATCGGGAGAAAACCACCGCTGCAGTTGCTCACCCTTCAATATTTTATTATAGAGAAAACATCTTACAACATATGTGCTGGCGCAGACTTGACCAGCACGCAGGCACCCACCTGCGCTCGTTTACCAGCCTCTCCTAGAAGGGAGCTACAACCCCCTGACTCGTTTACCAGCCTCTCCTGGAAGGGAGCTACGACCCCCTACTCTCGTTTACCAGCCTCACCTGGAAGGGAGCTACGACCCCCTGACCGAAGGCTACAACCCTCAGCACCACCTTGGACCACGTTTCATCAATTTTCACACTGGATCCAACAACTTCAATAGAACACAACTTGCAGGCCACAATTCATCATATTTCCAGACTGAACCCTTTTCATACTTTTAAGCACAAAAATACATCATCAATGATATTATTAACAAGTGACGTATATTTCATACCCCTTGCTTCAGCAAACCCTAGTTTGCATACGCGCTTTCCCTTTACTGATGTCGCGTATATACGCGCTTCCGTCCACACAAACCAGCGTATACCTCAGTGTATATTTTATTGCGCATACGCGCTTTCTCTTCGCTGAAGGCGCGTATATACGCGCTTCCTCCGCGGCGAAGTAGCGTATAGATCTTCAATCATTACAGAGCAGCATACTTCATCGATCTGATCTTCGTTTCGTATTTACCCTTTTACTTCGGTATTTAAGTTCACTAGATGTTCGCCCATCGCGCATCTAAGCCTTCATAATCGATCTAGCAAATACAAGTGCAATTTAGATCTAGATCCCTTCATCATCTCATCATTAGTGCATCAACATTCGGGATTTATCTTCAAAGGTAACTCCTTTCCATTCGTATCTACTTCAGAGAGATTATCTATCTGGGCTCGTGATGATCTTGCACCCACACTCATCTTTGCACAATGAATTTCTTCTCCTTATATAGGTTTACCCTTTTTAATACCATAAGCCCCCTTTTTCAATACCATGGACCAAAACAATACCATAAGCCCAAAACTACCTGGACGGGGTCAAATAGGCGGATCATTACCCAATACAATGGGTTAATACTATGGTGGTTACCCTTGGGTTTGCACTTTTTGAGCGCTTTTGCCCATACGCGACTTGGCACGTTATTTTCCGCGTGCATACGCGACTTCCCTTAGTCCACTCCGCGTATACCAAGAAACATACTCTTTTTCATCATAGAAATAGCACTTTCTGAATTCCTTTCTTCACTGCCTTCTGTACACACTGCTGATACATCAGATTTACTTCATCAAGAACATATTCTATCAATCACAACTTCATCAAGTAAGTTGCCACTTTGAGTTGCCATTCAAAGACAACACTTAGCATCATCTTGCTAACTAACATCATATCACATCAGATTTACATCGTTTTCAAGTCCATCAAGTCAAGAATAACTTCATCAGGTGGTTTGCCATCAAGGACAACACATGTCAATAGTCACATGTCTTCATCTCCATTCAGTGGGTTGCCATCAAGGACAACACTCTGCATCATATTTCCAACAACAGCGGCTTATCTTAAATTCCTCATTCCTGCCAATTGTAACTTATCTATTTGCTAATCTGAAGCTATGAATCATAAATAAACAATAAACAGAAATGGAACAACAATATGAAAATCAATTCTAATTCTAACGCAATCAGGAAACTAATCTCAATACTCCATTCTTGTCGACAGCCAAGACTATGAAACAGTTCATTGGAATGAATCATAAATCAATGGAACAACAACGCTTTATAAAAGATAGCAAGATGAATAAGATAGTAAATACGATCCTTGCTAAGATAGAATAGCAGTGCAATTCATTAACGTATACATCAAATCTGAATTCAATCCAACAGCAATCAAATAACTTTGTAATCGTAATATATCTAAATGTAATTATCACACAACAGAAATAAAATAATAGAAATACAAACAGCAGATCGCTCCACCAGGGTCGGGCCCTCAACCGCCGGTGAAACGCCGCTGGGCTACTGCAGAGCTTGAGAAATGGAACGATAATGCCTCTTTGTATTAATCAAACATGAATAGTTTTTACATCAGTTGCTCTTTAATCACAAGAGTCAAGGAATTACAGTGTTATAAGAGGAATTCAATAATCATCCATTGTTCTCCATACTCCCCCAATACATAATACATGCTCTCCTTTTATAATCAGAAAGAGGGGAAATTAAATATCAAATATGATCTCTCATAACAATATTGGATTGTTCCCAACAACTTGATCAACCAGAAAATACATTTCCAACAATCTCTCAACAAGAGCAAGGCGAATTTGGCTTTGCAGCTGAGATTTGGAGGATGGCCGCAACAAAAAATCTAAGAAAATCGTGCTCAAATAATCCTATTTTTCTCTCAATACAGGCCGAATTTGGGTAAACCGTTCTCTCATTAAGTTAATTGGGCCCGTTCTGGACAAAACCCATGTTCCAGATTTTCCATATTCTTTTCTATTTGCCCAGAATCTCAACCGTAAAACTGTCACTTCTTATTCCAGCGAATTTCTGAGTTGGAATATTTCATGATGATTTGGAAATCAAATCTACAGTCTGGCAAATATCTTGGAGGCTAAAATGGTGAGTGCTGTTATAAAATATATTAATAAACCATCATTGATAAAATTATGCATAATAATCATTAATTTATTAAAAATAAAGGAGAATAAATAATATTCATGCATAAGAGTATAAATCATTATAAAATGGATTTATATGATAAATTATAATAAATGGCATGATAAAGAAGAGTAAAAATGGATAAAATAAGTGTTAAAAAGTGGTCATATTCATGGCCCAACATTAGATTCCTACTCCACCTCTCCAAATGCCCATATTAACTCATGAGGTCTTTTCGGAGGGAAACCTAAGCAACATTACTCAAACTATTCCGATCGATATCTCCGTCAAACCACAGATAATCAAGAACATGCATGTGGGAGTGACTTGTTCTCCTAACGAGATACAATTCTATACTAATATTTTCCGTGAATTCAGAGATGTGTTCGCTTGGTCCTATGAGGAAATTCCTGGGATTGGTCCCAACATAGTAGTACATGAGATTCCTACCTATCCCGGTGCGAAACCCATGCACCAGCGCCTATGCCCAATGCATCCTCGCAAAGCCGCTACCATTAAATAAGAAGTTCAAAAGCTTCTGAACGAGGGCTTCATTTACCCGATTCCCCTCACATAATGGGTATCAAATATTGTCCCTGTAGATAAGAATCAGGGTACTATAAGAATCTGTGCTGATTACCGTGATATTAATTGGGCCTGTCCTAAGGACAATTACCCCACTCCCTTCATAGATAAAATTAGTGACGAATGTGCTGGGAGTGGGATTTATTCCCTGATGGATGGCTTTTCCGAGTACAATCAGATAAATATTTTACCTGCCGATCAACAAAATACTGCATTCATCTATCCGTGGGGTACCTTTGCTTATAAAAAGCTCCCGTTCGGCTTAAAGAACGCCGAAGCTAATTTCTAGTGTGCTATGTCTTACACATTCCACGAAATATGCCATATCGTTCAACCTTATTTGGATGATCTGCCAGCTCATTTAGCTCGGCGAGAAGACGATCCCGAACACCTCCGCCAAATTTTCCTTCGTTGTAGACGCTATAATATCCACCTTAACCCTCATAAATGTGTCTTTTGCATGGATTCTGGCCGTCTTTTGGGGTTCATAGTATCCAAGGATGGAATTATCGTTGACCCCCTAAAGGTCGAGGCTATTTTCAATCTCCCATCACCCTCTTCGTTACACCAATTGCAGAGTCTACAGGGAAAAGCTAATTTCCTATGGCGCTTCATCCCAAACTATGTAGAAGTGGCCAAAGGATTCACGCGTCTTTTAAAGCAAAACGTTCCCTTTCATTGGGACGAGATTGCTCAGCGATCCTTCTAGAAGCTCAAGACGTTACTCGTTAATGCTCTGTTGCTTCTTCCTCCAAACTATCACCGTGACTTCACTCTACACTTGGCCGACGTGTTTAGCACCATAGCTATGGTTTTGGTACAGAATAACGATGATGGAAATGAACACGTTGTTTATTATCTATCACGGAATCTTCTCGACACAGAAACGCATTAATCTCACGTCGAGAAACTGGCATTAGCCGCAGTGCAAGTTGTGCAGCAATTCTGCCACTACATCCTGTTGCGTATAGTAACCGTGGTTTCAGATTTCAACCCCATGACGTACATTCTATATTGAAAATTACTCTGGGGAAAATACTCCAAATGGATCGTCATCCTTCAGGAGTTATATTTAGAGTTTACCACTGCTAAGTCGACCAAATAAATGGTTTTTTCAGATCTCATTTGCTCCCTCCCGACAGACTCCACCCCATCTCACTCCGAGGATCATATCCCAGACGAAACACTCTTCCTTATCAGCACTCGCGATCCATGGTATGGAAACATCATTGTGTATCTTCAAAAGTCAACTTTCCGGTCTGAGTTGACCAAAGATGCCTGACGTTGGATTCGGCATCAGTCTCAACCGTACCGCATTGTAGGAGATACCTTATACCGGGTTGGGGTAGATTCGGTGCTCCGCCGGTGCTTGACCCTGGAAGAGGCTGAAAGATTCTTGAATGACTGTCACAGTGGCGCTTGTGGCGGTCACATGTCCGGATATGCCACCGCCCTGAAGATTCTGCAAGTGGGCTACTTCTGGCCGTCGATATTCAAAGACTGTATTGTTGCAATCCGAAAATTTCATTCGTGCCAGGTTTTTCAGCGCAAGATGCCCGCGCCACCCTTCCCTCTACACCCTGTCATTACCATAGGCCCTTTTGCAAAATGGGGCATAGATTTCATGACGTGTAACCCTCATTCGGCCGGGGGGCATGCATATATAATCGTCGTTGTTGAGTACTTTACTAAGTGGGCCGAAGCGATGCCTACACTAGCCGCTGACGGTAAGACAGCTGCCCAGTTTATTTTCAACCACATTATTGCATGTTTCGGGGTCCCTTAGGTTATTGTTACCGATCATGGCACTCATTTTTGAGATTACATGATGGCCGAGCTGACATCAAGATTGGGCTTGTGACATGATAGCTCAACACCATATTACCCCCAGGAAAATGGCCAGGTTGAGGCTGTGAAAAAAGTTTTGGTCACAATGCTTCAACGAACAATTGGTATTCATAGGTCCAATTGACATCTCCAATTTTTCTCAGCTCTATGGGCTTAAAGAAAGTCTGCAAAGAGTGCAACCAAATTCACACCATTCCAATTGGTGTATGGTCTGGAAGAAACTCTTCCAGTTGAATGCGAAATTCCTTCCTTAAAGTTGGCTGTGGAAATTTTTCCCGACACTTCTCCTGAAGAAGAACGTCTCTTGTATTTGGAATGGCTGGATGAAACCCACCGTTTGGCTGCCTTAGTCATTGAAGCATAGAAGAAGCGGGTCAAAGCTCACTTTGATCAATCAATTTCTCCACATTCCTTTATCAAAGGGGACCTCGTCCTCCTTTATGACCAAGCGCATGACCAACTTGGAGCAAGTAAGTTCCAACCCATGTGGCATGGGCCCTATATAGTAAAACGAGTATTGAAAAATGGGGCTTATGATCCTATTGATTACGAAGGAGTTCCGTTGACACAGCCTAGGAATGGGTTGTACCTTAAAAAATACTACGCTTGAGTTATTTTTGGTGTGGTGTGTGTACATAGGTGTGCATATTCATTTGTGTGCATGTGTGGTGTGGTGTGCAATGTAAGCATCTTTTTGCTGATTAGGTCTTCCTGATTGCGCAGATGTCCATTACTCTGTTTGTTGGTTTCGTGGATGGTACCTCCTGCAATACCAGGAATCTGTCCTCGGCAGCCTGGGTAATCTATGATCCTGCTGGTGAGTTGGTCAACCTGCAAGGTGTGTGTCTGGGGCCTGCTAAAAATAATATCATGGAATATAGTGTCGTATTGGAATTATTAACCGAGGCTGCGGACCTCGGTATTCATGAATTACTTGTGTATCTCGACTCACATCTTGTAGTATCACAGCTTAATGGTCATTATTCAGTTAGAAACCCATCCATTTTACGTCTGTATCTATGTATTCATTTATTGGAAAGAAATTTTGATTATATCACATATCAACACATACCCAGACATATGAATACATTAACAGATGCAGTAGCTAATATGGTTCTAGATAGACATTTGCGCAACTTGTAAAAAACATCATCACATGTAAAAAGATCCATCCAGAAATAGGTATATATATATATGTGTCGAAATGTTTTCATAGTGTGCATTACATAAAATAAAAATATACAAGTTCGTTCTAATATAGCCAGAGACGACATATCTCTCAAAAATATATGCATGAAAAATCCCTAGATGTCTAATCAACATGGTGCTCGTGGCAACATGTCACCGCGCACACCAAGTGTCTCAGGAGTCAGTGGAGGCAACTAGGCACCCCCACCGTGTGTCTCTGATATGCCATCAAAACATCTACTAGCTGAGCATAGTCTGGAATCCCCTGGGCAATGCCCTCAAGTTTTTTGATAAGCTCTCCTCCTTCAGCACCCTCTGCCTGAGGGTCGTATGTGAGAGGAGTTCTCTGTGCAATAGGCGACATGCCGGCAGGTCTCTCTGGGCCAACATCTGCATACACATAGAAATGTTGTTAGAATAGGCATGTATCACAAAAAAAAACATAAATACATAAAAAATAAAAAAAGAGTCATACCCAGCTCCTTGTCCCAGTCCTCCCCCTCTGGGAGTGGAAGATTTGGATCTCCAGTGAACTCGCTCCCATCATAGGGCTAATCCTAAACTACAATCAGTTGACGCCGTAACCATGCAAAGAAATCGGGCCTCCAGGACATCTGCTGGCCCCCTCCTGACCTGGGCATAAGTGCTGCCCAGCAAGCCATCCTCGGCTCCCTCGGTGTCGGCTCAGCAACTATTGCCCCTTGGCCCTGAAAAATGGGTAGTCGTTCCAAGACGAACGACACCAGAATGGAACCGTATCCAAACTGCTTCTGTTTGGATTTATTGCAATTTGTTAGCTGCCTTTTGATGTTGGTTGTCACTGCGGTGGCCCAATCGAATAGTGTAGGATTCATGCACTCAAAGGCTAGTAGGAGTTGTGCCTTGGTTTCCTCATGCGATGCCTGCGATCCCGCAGCCCACGTAATGGTGTGAAGCACTACTCTGAGTGCTAGGTCACAGATGGTGTGGATGTCCACTTTCCCGCTTCCCAATCCTGTCTGTGGCCCTGGGCACACTCTCGCCATTACCTGTTCCATCTTCTCTTCAGAAGTTCTACTTCCTGTCATAATGGGCATTGGGCCTCTACGCGACAGTTCGGTTATGAAATACACATCGGAGACCTCAAGTTCTAGCACTTGGTCCCGAAGTTTAAACACTTCCTTGTTTTCATCCCATATGCTAACCAAGTACTGTAATAGCTCAGGTTGAGCTCGTAAGCATGGCGTGAGGAAGAATTTCTTGAGACCACAGTTCCGGAGTTCATTCATGCAAGCTTCATTTTGCATGGCCATTTCGTCTTCTTCTTCATGTTCCCTCTCTTTCCATTCAATAACCATTATTCCTGGATATCTGCATCAACATGATTAAAAATGCCTTGTTAGATCTCTGTTGCATTCAAAACTCCATATGGATGGCTCACATTTTGGAAATTTAAAGCGGAAAATTGCATTGCACCATTGGCGCAACCCCTTTGTGAGAAAAAGTCCATTGGCGCGGGTCCGCGCTCGATACCCGCGCCAATGGGTCGAGCCCTAAAACTCCAAAGGGTTCCCCCCAAAGGTCAAATGCACAATGGAAATTCTTAAAAAAATGGATCAAAACAGAGCTTAAGAGAGCGGCTCTTACCTGGAATGGACAAGAACCCAGATGATGTACTGGACTGGTTGCTATCACCACTGCAAGTTCCCACACCAAAAGACCATTGTTGCTCTCCAAATTAGGTAAAAAGTAAAAGTAAATATGTTTTTACCATTTGTGGCATATTTATAACTTTTGAAGTCAAAATTAGGTTCTGAAAGTCATTTTTCTCAATATTTTGATATATTTTGTTGAAAAATGGATTTTACACTTGCTTTTATGTGCAGCAACATGTTTTTACGTGGCTTGGACAGTGATACGAGTTGTATTTTATACTTTTTTGGACTCGGTAAAAACACGAAAAAGTCATTTTGGAGTGATCTTTCAGCTCTTTTCTGACTCTCTAAATATGAAAATATTGTCGAGTCGCTTTTCATTTTGATCTTGTTAAAGTGGTTACGAAACGACATCTACCCAGTATACGTTTACCCCTTTTTCGGGCTGGGATAGATTATTTACGAAAAAGGAATACCCTAGCCTATCACGACTAGGAGGTTTTCTCAGACATAGTTTTCTGTTGTCTTTTCAAACTCTCTAAACATGAAAAGACACCGAGTTCTCCCTTTTTCAGACTCGTTAAACCCTGATGACATAGGATTCAGTCGTAATGAAGATATTTGAGTTCTCCCTTCCTAGGGCTCGTTAAATGTACTAGGATGGATTCGTCCGAAGGACGAACTTATATTACAAGCATATTCTATCCCCTTCAAGCTTGTTTTCAAAAATAATTGGGGTACTCACCTGAAATGGTGGGGAAAATGGAACCAGTATCATCGTCGTGTCGGCAGTATGTCGCTCTTGAACATGGCACTTGTCTGCATTTGTGTCGGGTTGGGGACATCTCATCTCATTATCCGTTTGCCTCCTTGTGTTTGGGTAATCCTTTTTGACCTCCCATCTTCTCTTTGCCTCGTCATCATGACCTCAGATCCTTTGATGTCAAATACTACCAAATCCACTGTCGTGCCGCCGATATGTTCAAGAGAAGTTGGCCTCTACAAAGTTTCAACTCCCCTCTGATTCTCATCTGATCTTGATTCACAACACATTATGTTTCTCTGTCTCATGTCGATGATGTGGGAAACACTAAGGCCCACCTTCGATCAAGGTCACTTCCTATCGACTTCAGTTCATTATCTGGGAAGCTGATCTAGAGACTCCCTTCTGGTACCTTGGAGCCTGCATGCCTCAATGGTAGGTTCTTCGCGTTCGACGTGAGGTTTTCATCATTGGCCTCCGATCGAGTGATTCTACAGGTGTTCAACGTTAGCTCACTGTTCACATTCCGTAGATTGTACCTATAGTACCTTGAGGACCATTGTCACTATTAGTGGTACCTCTCACTTCTGTTAACAACTTTCATCATTGGCTGGTAATCAGGTGATGTTCTTGCATGTTCGACTTTAGCTCACTTATTTACATGCTTGAACTTGTACTTTGTTTGGGTCGAGATGGAGTGCAAGACCCTGGATTTTGTTTGTTAGAATCCAGGCTGCGATTTTGTGGATTATTGTGATTGGTTACATGACTCATTCATTGGATGGCTGGGACCATACCTGAGTCTATTTATTGATCCTCACTGGATGGTTGAGTCCATGCCTTAGATCTGGATTATTTTATACTCTGTTATGGATGGATGCGCCCATACCACATATATCATGTATTTGAGATATCAGTTTTACTTGTCTATGCAGGTTTTCTGACGGTAGTGTTTTCAGTTGGACACGTTTTCGTAAAGCATTTCACCCCTCTCTCTCTTTCGGGCCTCATGCTTTAGGGGGCATCTGTTACACAGCAATTTGTCACCGTCCCTGCAATCCGCCATCTCGCACATTGGAGGGCTTATTCCGTGACCTATGAGAAATAACATGACCTGAAACCACTTTCATGGCATCCCCCTGGACAAGGACATTCATTCCTCTAAAGACAATTCCTTGTGAAAACCCCTAAAACTAGCCTTTTGTCCTTGGCATGACTAGCCAGTTCATCCCTCGCGCCAATGGGGGAAATCCTCCAAATAAGGCGCGCTAGTTGGCACACTATCACAGTGTTATACCCGCGCCAGGCTTATTAAGGAGTGTTTTTTAAAAATAAATGGTGGAAGATTGACTCCAACCAATTCCTGAACTGGTCTCTAAATTGAGTTGGGAGGTTTGGCTCTGGATCTCCATGTAGAGGAAGTGGTTTTCCACCTCTCATGGAAGCTTCCTTGAGGATAGGTCCAATCCCATGATTATAAGGATCCCAACTCCCCTTCCACCATCTATATAAGCTTGCCATTTTCCTTTGCAAGCTAGCCTTCAAGAGCCTTCAATAGCCTAGATAATGTTGCAAGAGCCTTGATAGTCCTCATAGAGCCAAATCAATAGCAAGGATATTATTGTCAAGACAACTGAAGAGATAGGCTTGTCCCATTCCTGACGAGCTTTACCGAGACGTATTCCGCTGTCGACCCGTCGAAGGAAGATCCAGCGTCAGAGCGCAGGTTGTATCTTTCTTTGTATTGATTAATGATAAGCAACTTTGGTTATGGTTCCACTCGTATTGTTCATACATTGTGATCATGAGTTGTGTCTTCTCTGACTGATACATAATTGCATATATTGGGTTTTACGCTTGTGTGTTCATCGTGTTTCTTGTATGTGTAGGTGTTTGATTGCAACAAGCAAGAGAATTGTGATCTGTCAGAGCAAGGAAATGGGAGTGCTATCTTCTCTATGAACAACAGCGTTGGACTTAAGGTAGGCCTTTCTCGCAATTTGGTCTATTGCAATTAGGAACTTGCGCCTTAGCGTGATACGATTGTTGCTAGACCCGATATGGGCTAGTAGGGATCACCTCTGTTCGCAGAGGGGATTTACCTCTACAACACCTTATTACCTGAGCAATTTTTTAATGATGGAGGTGTACCTCCTTACAGTCCTCCCCTCAACGATCCTCTTGGTCTAGTTGGTTCATGTAGCACCTATACATGTCCTTTCTTCATTAGTTCCCACATCCAATATTCTTGTGGCGACTAATGGGTCGTGGCCCTTTGTGGAAACATTTTCTCAACCATCACTTCCCACACCTACGGTTAGTACTACATGACAACTGATTGGTCCCTACTATTCAGACTATGCCTAGTTCGAGAAACCTTGTTACACCAGTTATGAGTGGAGTCCAATACATCCCTGTTTCCAACCCTTTTATGTCAGATCTTGGACCAGCGACTATCACTCCTAGTAGTGTTGTTATAATGGCCACCTTCAACAACCGTTTTGGTTGGAACCCATTTCTAATTTCTAACCCCCAGGTTCAGATGCCTGGGGGCGATGTTCCCAACATGCGTATACTGTCCAGGGGAATTTTTGTTCATGTTCTGCCTATAGGACAACCAGGGTCTTCACTTATCGATCTACCTCCTCCAAGTGGACACTATTCTAGTGTCAATCATATTTCTACAACAAACTATGTGGCTAGTGGTACTCCTCAACCTAGTCCTACTACATCCATTTGGGTACCCACTCCTCAACCACAATTGAGCCATGGGGAAAATTTATATCTAGGGGGAAACCAATCCTTTACCACCCAAACTAATGTCCCATACATACAACCACATTATATGATTGCACCACCACAACCACGAAGTTATTATCCAATGAACCCTATGTATCTTGTTGGAAACAACTTGATGGGGGGATCCCCTGGTCCTTCAAGTCACCCTCCTCATCCTTGGTAAAATTTGGGGGCACCTACACCTTTTCCTTTATTGGAAACACTTGATATCTCTGATCTATATAACTTGACTAATGAACCCATCAATCACAACTTTCATTGGCCTCCAATCCCACACAAGATACCCATAGATATTCCAAAATTATAAGGGAAATTAGGTGATCATCCAACTATGCATGTCACCACCTACCATTTATGGTGTGTATTGAACTCCATGGATAATGACAGTATCCAGCTTAGAATATCTCCCCACACTCTTACTGGCGATGCTTCCGAGTGGTACATTGAGTTTCCATGTGCGTCAGTCAATACCTTTGTTGCCTTGGCGATGGAATTCTTAAATCACTTCCAACTTCCTATCCACTATGAAACCAGAACGGAAATCCTCACTAATATATGCCAAGACACCTATACGCACATATCTAATCATTTCCATGAATGGATATGCAGGCATAGGCTTATCAAAGCCCCCATTCCAAATCACATGTTAGCAGATTGGTTCTACAAGTCACTTCTCCCCCCCATTTCCAAGGATGTTTCCATAGCTGGTACGACCACATAATACCAATCTATTCGGCATTACCAACATTTAGATTTTATATACTCCCAATCTGGCACAGGCTACGATATACTCTACGATGCCTATCAAGATTTCAATGTTCCCGCTACTCAACACCCCGGTGTGCAAGTTGATGGCCTCGTCAGTGCTACCTTAAGGGTTGCTGTAAAAAAACTCAATGGGAAAGATGTCGAGTTATTTGTCGATACCACTCTTAATTCTGAATTGGATTCTCTTCCAACCATTGTGATAAACTTTGTGCAGTCTACAAAAAAAACCCAACGGTAAGAATAAGATGAATAATAAAAATACCTCTCCTTTTCACGCCATTTCAACTGGCTTATGGCCTAGAAGGAGCTCTTCATATCAATTGTTAGATTCCCTCCCTCAAACTAGCTGTTGAACTCATGCCTGACACCACTACTGAAGAAGAGCACTTGGTGTCACTAAATTAGTTGGATGAGACTCATCGAGATGCTACACTAGCTCTCAAAGCACATAGCAAGGAGTCAAATATCAATACAATAAACATGTGAAGCCTCAATCTTACCAATATGGTGACCTCGTTTTAATTTATGATCAGGGGAACGATCTCTTGGGGGCAAGAACACTTCAAATATTATGGGTAGGTGCATATGTCATTACTAAGGTTGTTTATAAAGGATCTTATGAACTTTGGGGCTGTGATGGAATCCCACTCACAGAGCCCCACAACGGACTCTATCTGAAAAATATTTTTTCCTAGTGTCCTATTGAGCATCTACTTTGTAATTTTATGTATATAGGTTTTTCTTCTTTTGGTGTGTGTCGATATTTTTGGCTTTTAAATGGTTATTTTTCTCATACACATCTCTCTTTGCAAAGATGTCTTTGTCACCCTTACCATACGTCGGATATGCCGACAGTTCCAGTCATCACACATAACACATTACATCAACTACTTGGGTTCTTTACACACCTGAGTCAGAACTACTTAGTCCCGAGTGGCAGGGGGGAGGGGTTCTTGGTTATGCCACCAATAATATTTCTTAGTACATATCCATTATCAAACTCCTTATTGAAGTTACATCCCCTGACATCTCCAATATGGTGGTCAAGTTAGACTATCAATTTTTTGTTATGTACTTGACTAATAATTATCACATTCACAATCCAGTATGTTACATTACTTTTTAAGGGTATGAATTTTAGAGTGTCAATTCGAGTATATTACTTATGAACACATTCCTAGAGAATATAATACATTGGATTATTCGTTGGAAAATTAGTTATTGGATTGGAATCTGTCACATTATTTATAGCTACATTCATGAGTGAAATAATTTTATCATAAAAATTTACAAAAAGCACAAAACACATACACCATCAAATCACCAAAAAATATATGTATATATATATATACAGATATCTAGATTGTTTCTAGATAGTTTACATCAAAAATTTCCAAAGCTTGGGTGTTTTAATACCAAAAATGGCTCTACTAAGCCTCGCTTTGGCACCCGATGGCCATACTCTACTCATTCTTAGTTTGCTGCTCATGGTAACAGATCACTACTCTAGCTAACCTCCTCAAAGGCACCAAAGATTTCTCTGGCACACCCACTCTGTGCCGCTGCATGTGGATAGGTATATCTCTCATGGGAAAATGAAACATACCCATGCTCGACCCTTCGAGGTTCCTAGAAACCTCATGTAGAATATATGTGTCATATTCCTCTTTGGTGGTTGTTGTGAACTCTGTTGTTGCTCCATCCCAAGGTAGTTTATCACCTCGCCTGACATGGTGAGGCATACCTGTAGGACGAACCGGTGGCACATCTTTGTGCAGAAACAAATTCATGTCAAATTTTTTCACCCATAAATATTAAAAAAATTGCATAAACTTCAAAAGAAAAAAATTACTTTGTTCTTTGATCTATGCTCTTACCTAGTGGGCCCCACTAGGTTCTAGGTGGAAATATCAGTTCTAGATCCCCCATATAGTTCATGTCGGCATATAGGTAGTCTTGAATAATGGGGATCTATCCTCTAAGCCACTCAAAGAAGTCATCCTCAAATTAATATCTGATCATTCCCCCTCCAATGTGAGGTGCTAGGGTTGCCCACCAATCATGTATAAGCGCCCTAGGAGAAACTATACCAAGAATCACTCGAGACCTCATGACAAGAACTCTCTTTAGTATGAATAATAAGATCAAATTTCCATACCCATAATCTCTTTGGGACCTGGTCTTACATTTTTTCAGCTCTGATTTCACTTGATGGAGGACTCCCTCACACTAGTTGAAAACTTACAACTACAAGAAATCCAATTCCAGTAGCACCTGGGATTTTGTAGCCACATGTTGACTCTTAGACCCTGCGAGGGACATGATCATCCATAGAATGGACCTCATCAATATTGATATTATCCGCACTATTGGAATCCTGTTTCTCACTCACCGACTGCCTTCAGTGAAACATGTTCGGATCAAATCCACAGTGGTCCTCATATCAGCTCTCCCTCCTATCAAGTTTACTCATGTATCTCTATATTGTATGTCTCAATTGAGAGCTCATGGTCCCCAATCCTGAATAATCCTTGTTGTTCATCCCACCATTGGATAATCTAGCTCAAGAGATCCTCCTGACTTTTCATTAGGTCAAGTTTGGCATACTTTAGCAAACCACATCATCTCAAATCCACCAAGCATGCCAGCTCATTCAACATTTGCAGTTCCTCTCAGTCATGTTCTCTTTCTCTCCAAAGAATCATCTTATAATCCTGATCCTTGCATTACACAACCCTTATATTAGTTTCTAGCTGACAAAAAACCCTAGGAAATCAAGAAATTCAAAATCCTCTTATGCTTGGCCCTCTAATGTAACCCTCCTTTACCACAGAGCTTGCTAATGCCCTTCCTCTTTATGGGAAAGGCATTTAATGTGCCCCGTGGCTGGGGAAACTGTGTTACCTAGCAAAGCTACCTAGGCATTAGAGAACTTTTGAGGTATAAAATGGGACTCCTAAGAAAAATGTACAACCAAAATAAACTTTATAAGAACCAATATGATTCAAGATGATGATGTCAATCATGGGGTATGATTCACCATTTTTGGGATAGAAAAGTAAAAAGATTAAAAAATAATAAAATAATAAAACCACTTTTTCAACTTATCTCCCTAAGGTTTTACTAACATTTCGAGTGGGAGTACTTGTTGGATGTAAAATTTAATTCCTCATCCAAGGAGTACCCATGTTGCATACTTTCGATGGACCCTTCAACACGAAAAATGAGAAATACATGAAAAAACATGATTGCAATCACATATTTCATGTATTTCTCATTTTTCATGTAGAAGGGTCCAAGAAAAGTATGCAACATGGGTACTCCTTGGATGAGGAATCAAATTATGCATCCAACAATTCTTCCTGCTCAAAATTTGAGTAAAACCATAGGGAGATAACTTGAAAATACGAGTTGAAAAAGTAGGTTTTTTTTCCCTCTAAAATTTGAATATATAATGTAATATTATTTTATTATTTCCACTATTATTTAATAATTTCCTTAGGAGGCCCATTTTAGACATAAAAATTCCCTTAATGGATTCCTAAAAAATGCTCAATTTACCCACAAGAAACATAAATTAAGGATTCAAATGCAAGATAAGGATCAAGCCTCTTACCTGGAACTGATGAAACGTCAAATGGCCGCATGGATTGCTCACAATCACTCGAGAAATTTCTTCTCCATTTTCTCTCCATATTAGTCTCACAAAATTCAAAGAGTGAAAACGAGGGCATGTCACCCTTCTTATAGTCACTCCAAAGGTATGACTCACTTTAGCTAGTCTTTGAAATTGAAGCTATTCATTCCTATTTGGTTTAAACATGCACCATATTGCTATTCTGTCAAATCTTACTTATGCGCTGATGATATTTTAGTTTTTTTGTGCAGAGTTGACCATATTTGACTCCATATGAGTTGTTTTTTTGGGAATTTTTCTTTCTCTTGAATTGAAAAACCCCTGAGTTACCCTCTTCGGGCTCATTAAACTACTATGAAGTAGAACTAGGCAATTATTTTTATCTCTCTTTTCTTGTGCCTTAAATTGAAGAAAATACATATTGAGTTTTCTCCATTTGACTCATTAAAATTTGATGAAGATGTATTGATTTTTTCTTTTTCTGAATCATTAAAATTTCGTGAAGAATATTGTGTTTACTTTGTCTCCTCGTACTCGTAATAAAATCAAGTGACATCTATTGAACATAGTTTTCTGACTTTATCAAGATTCAATGGACTAACTTATGGAAAATGAACCTCGACAATCCTCTTTGTCATCTTCTCGATGAACCCTACCATCCTATGAGTTTAGCCTTGATACCATGATGTTCCTGCATCCATATATCCTAACACCCTTTGGTGTTCTTGAGTCTAAGGTTCCTGGTACCCATGATGTCATGCCTTCTATTGTTCAAAGGATTCCTCTACACTCTTCTTATTGTATCAACCATACCATCATATGCCTGAAATTTCCCTCCGTTTGTTTTCCCCATTGCTCAAAATATATCTCCAAAACAATCATTATTATCCTATTTCATGTACATCGATGTAGGACACCTTATTTCCTTCCTTTGACATATCTCCTCCTATCAACTTCAACATCCTATCTAGGAAGAATATCTAGAAACATAACAGTACCATGCAACTTGCAGTCCTCAGTGGAATTTTACCCTACATTTGATTGTGGGTTTTCATTATTGGCTCCCATTTGAACGATTCTACGAGTGTTCAAGGAGAAAAAAAATTTCACATTCGCTAGATTGTACTAGAAATCTTGGAGACCATCATCCTTATCGGTGGCCATCCTCGTGTCTGTTAAAATTTTTCATCACTGACTAGAAATCAGGAAATTTCTCACTTGCTCGACTTCAACTCCTTTATTCACATTGTAGAAATATGTTTTTCAGATAAGCAGTGAACAAGACCTTGGGTAGAGTCTTACATAACACATCCGTATTTCCTCTCCCAATATGCGTATATTTGTTTCAGAGACAACTCTTCAGATTGATGATATTATGAAACAAATTCCACATTGTGCCTATTAGCTGACATGGCAGTCATACCTCTTCTAAGAATCACTCTGATACAACTACTGAGCATGGGAATGCATGATTCAGGACATGTTTATATATTTCTGACATATGTTGTGGCTTTGAAGTCTCCTACAGTTCTGCAGCTCTAATCCTCTCTCTCTCTTCAGTTTATAAAATGTATTTCGGCTATCATCTCCAACTTTGACCACACACTTTAGGGGGTAGATTTTATACACAAAATGACCTCCTCATTAGCTCAGAGGAGAAGGATACTTTGACTAGAAGAAAAAAACTAAGTTGCAGGCCCATTTTCTAGGGCAACATGCCCCAGAAATAGTCGGAATGCATTATAACGCTTCCCATGCATTAGCAGGGAGAGTTAGTCCCTAGGTTAACACCATGTTTTTCCTAAAGGAAAGCATTACTAAATATTTGTGGGATTCCGTAGGTCAAAGCACGAGTTGACTAACTGAAACTCTGTTTTTCACTCAAATGTCAGCTCGAAAAGTAGGAAACATCCACCTCATTCCTAACTAAGGACACTTATAATCCTAACAAAGCTTCAAGGGAAGGGAAAGAGAAATAAATCAAGGACACATTCAAGATTTTTCCTCTTTGTAACTCATGGATAAATTTGCAAGGAGAGCCTCTCCTCATCTATAAATCAGAGGCTTGGCCACTATAACAAAGATCAGAATATTGCCATTAGTATTGTTATGTGATTAAAGAGTTGAGAGAGAGAGAGGAATAGGAGCAAAGGAACTAAGGAAAGACCTGATTCAACAACCATGGTTGTAATCATTCTTCTCTCATCATATCATATATATCTTCTCTTGTTCTGTCTACTTGATGATGTTGAGACTTCTTTTATGTATATTTTGATACGATTTCAAGATTTTTATTCCTCTTAGATGCATGCTAGTTTTACATTCTTGCGTATGTTAATGATTTTAATTTTCAAGTTTTATATGTTGTTAAGGTTACTTATTGTCTTGTCTACATGGAGGTTTTGTTCTAGGATCAGGCGGAGTAGTTCTTCCTTTGTCACACTGAGATCTTCGACAAAACTACACTAGATATTTAGAGGTAACTCTTCACTTTTACTTTGTTAATTTTAGATTAACATGAATGTATGCATGTGTATTTGAGTAGTTTCAGGTCATCTAATTATATTTGCCTTGGGTCCTAGGAGACCTGAGAGGGTTTTTATTTATATAAACACCCATGCATTAATCCCTAAAGAAACATTATAAATCCTTTAATATATCAAAAACAAATATCACTATTGAACCGGTTTTATCATTTCCAGTATTGCAGCAACAATTTACGATAGAGACCGATGCAGGTGGATTGCATACTTTGACTCAAAGATATCCATTTGAAGTTTGAATTTGGTACCTATCGAATTCTCCATTGGATTTTTTTTTTTGGAAGGATTTCTATTTTTATGAACATAGAGACAAAGATAAGGCCAAAAAGTTCATACAGGATTCAAGAAATGGAGGAATAGTTGGAGAAGAGCTAAGCCTAGTATAAGGCTAGCCATGATCAACATAGGATGGATCGTCATTTTCAATTTGGTGATCGAGTTTGGTTAACCTAATTTACTACTTAACATGTTAATGTAAGAAGCTCAATCCAATATGTTATGACCCATTTACTATTTTGGAGAATATTGGAATTAATGCTTTCCGGTTATATATACTATCGTATATGAAGATATATTTAGTTATGAATTTGGATAAATTGAAATTATATGAGCCACCAATGATCATGGATTGGGATAAGAGTGTTCAAGTTCCTTCCATTGGAAATTTTTCTTTTGAGTATCTAATTAAGTTGCAAGAAGATGTCATTCTAGAGAGGAAGATGAGGATTTCATGTTGTGGAGATGTGGAATATCTTTGAGTAGGTATTAAGGGAATGAATATGAGAAAGGAATAGTAGATTATGTTTAGGAAAGTGATGGAGCAATACCTTCACTTATTTGCTGAGTAGTTTACCTTTTGGTGGTCCAAAATCTTCCCAGTGGGGAGGATTGATCCAAGAGGATCCAAGCTAGCTAAAATTCAAAGTATTGAAATCTTGATGGAAATAGATTCAAGTTGAGGAGCTCGATGAGGCAAGTTCAATGAAATTTGAATCATGTAAAACCTAGTCTATATGATTAATTTATCGTAGTTTGAAGAAATTTTACTATTCAACAAAAGAGTCAAAACCAACGTCGTAGTGTGACACACAGCAGCTGACATGGTAGAAATATGATTTATGACATGGAATGATGTGGAAGCGTAGGAAATTGACATGTGGCACAGGGTAGGCTGGCCAGGAATTTTCTACAAAACTATGAAATCAACTACAAAATTATATGATATGAAATTGTGAAACCTACTAGGAAATCGGGTTCTATGAAACTGTGAAATCTGCTACTAAATCATATGCGACATATTATAAATTAATTATGTTGGCAGTCGATAATGATCACATGGGTGTCATATAATTTTGGTCATTAGTTATATTACATTAAATATGCTAGTTCTGGTACCATATGTTATGATTTTTTTTTCTATACGTAGTCTTGACCATGTGGGAAGAGTATGTATCGATATATGGTTGTTGTAACCACATCAAAAAATCGTCGTCAGAATTTTAATCGGTGGGTATTTTGATGCCCATGTTTTATGACAACCATAAAATACATGGATCAATTAATAACGAATGCACCAAGATTACAATTAATTTAAGGTATATTTTTCGATGGTTTATGATGTATGAACCAAGGATAGTTACAATGATATGCCATATATAATGTATGGTTGTAAAGTTTTTTAACATATGGTTCATTTTTTAATAACAATATGCCATTTTTATATGTCTTTAGCCATAACCCCCACGGGTTTGTCCCTCGGGTGCGGTCCCTCAAGATCTATATAATGTAAAACGAATTTCCAATGTGTCACAGGGTTGCAATTGTGTATAAAGGCTAATCCTTTTCCATTTTGTAACATGGTTATCATTGTTTATGTGATAAATCAAATATTTTTTTTTCCCTTTCAGATCATTTTGAAAGGAGAGTTTTTGTGAAGGTTTTTTAGATTCTTTTGAGAAGCTATAGAGTAAAGAGCCAACTTTGGAGATTGGAAATTTGATGCAATTTGATTCATTTTGCATCATAATTTAAGAGGCCACTCCATTGGAAGCAGACTTAGAGACGTATCACATACTAGGTGAACTCCACTATTAATATTGTTTGTGTTATTTTCGTTATATGCAATTTTTTATTTATGTTATCATATTTTTAATAGTCTTTTTCAAGATTGGTATTTCACATTCAATTTTTAAGCTCAATAAATCATTGGCTCGCTATAAAAAAAATTGGTCACCCAAAAAGGTCCACCATTATTTCTTTTCTACATCCAAGTCGTGAGTTGATTTTTACTTTAAATATTTGGAGATGAGCGTTTCCTTCATGAGACCCATAGCATTCACAATAATTTTCCTAAAATTTGGTTCCTCCCCTTGGAAAATATTTATATTCCTAGTCAATCCAATTTTCCAACTCATACATTTAGGAATGGAAACCAAGATCCTTTTTAAGATAGGTTTACTTACCATGGAACCTCTATAACAGTTGTCCCAACTTCCAAGAAGTTCCTGAATATCACTTGGCATCCTTATTTTTCCATTTATTATTTGAATAATGTTGTTCCAACCAAGTTTACTGAATGGAAAAGAAAGAAAGAGGTGGTTTATTAATTCTTGGCCAACTCGCATTTGGATGGGCTTGTTATTCATCCCTTTTCCAACTTTTTTGTTGTCAATTTTTTTTATCTTCTAGTACCCAACAAAAGATGTTAATTTCAAGGAGGCCATCAAAACTCATGTCCTCAACCATATTTTTTTTTTTGGGGGAAATCTATCCAAGAAAAATATAACTTTATAGCCTTCCTTAACCATGTAATATGCCTTCCCCCACCCATGAGCATGTAAATTCTAATTTCTCAATATGAAGAGTAACGCAACAAAAGAGGAGAGATTCCAGATTGAGTAGAACTTATGGGGCAACTTACACCAATCCCACCCAATTTATCTACCCATCTACAACCACGAGGAGGTATTGACTGAGCCAATCACACTGTAAAACACTTTTTTGTTTTTACGTAGCGTAAATACTTTTGTGTGAAATTGTAAATAATTATGAAAAATACAAAATTGACTAGAGTTAGAAGATGACAGAGATTTATAACTTGAGAGAAGAAGTTTCTTAGTAATTTATTCATGAAAATAACCAAACTCAATAGTTTCATTTGATTTCCACCATGATATCCCTTTTGAATTAAAAATAGAGATACAAAAGCATTAAAAATGGTGTATGGGAAGCTGAGTAAAAGGACGAGGTAGTACTACTCTCATGGGATGAGTTGGCTCTAGTAAACACATAGAAAAAATTCAAAAAGATAAAAGGATGAGTGTGGAGAATACAAACTCAAGGAGAGACACTTGAAAGCATACACAAGGAAGTTATGTGAACAAAATATGACGAGAAGGAAAAACAAAAGCATGCAAAAGAGGATACTACATAAGAGAATAAAGTGCATGGGAACACACTAGAGAAATATTAGTGTAAGAACATGCTTGGAAGCACATTAAGGAGTGTGGAGTAAAGGAAACAATTTGGTGCTTATTTGTATCTTTGTGTATACCTGTGTGATATGAGTGATAAATAATGTAGTTATATGAAAATGGGTGTGTATACATGTGTGATATGAATGATAAATAATGTTGTAATATGACAACAAGTGTATTAAAATTGTTAATGAAGGAATATGTATACTATGTACCTGAAATGAGATAATTTATATGATTATACTCATGGTGTGAGTAATTTTCATGTTCATGTGGTTGCTAATACATTTACTTGAATTGCATGAGTATGTATGGTTTATTGATATACTCAGTTAACTGTTAGAATGTTGAAATTCCAATTGTTTGGTATGTCATGGATATTATGGATCTCTAATTATTTAAGACTTTTGATTGTATTCACACTATATAATATATCATTGGATTTGATAGAGTGGGTCAAGATCCATTTTGTAGTTTAATATGTTGGTGTTTTGTTTGAATTTACTAAGTGGTGTCAACCAAGGATTGGCTTGTTTCATGAAAATACCACACATGAGGTTAGATTCATTGATGTATTGTGGCTATGTGTATGTTTGGAATGTTGGAATTTAAATGAGGTTTTAATTACTGTATTTGTTATAGATTTGAGAAGCACTTGGCTCCGAGGAAGGGTTATCAGGGTCATTGAAATCCTTAGAAATTCTAAGTATCAAAGAGCAAGATGCTTGTATTTAGGGCTAAATAAACCTTGGTACACATGAAAAAGTATACAGATTCGATGCAAACAAGATGATTTACCCTAATCACATTGATTTATTTGTCATTAATCACATGGATTATCACCAAACGACCAATATTAACACTAATTCACACCACTCCATCCCTGCCAAGCGATACACATTTCCTTATTTGGATAATGGTTGCTATTGACAGAAGGTATGGAGTGCAACATAAAAATTTCCATCATCAAGCAATGGAGGGAATGTTTTAATGACATACAAAATCCTTTCGTTTTGGAAAATTTGAATGGGTAATGTAGAAATTATGCTAACATGGCACCTTTATGGTAGTGACACGTGGCATTTTGAAAGGGCATCTTAGGATGTTAATCCGACCGATTCTTCCTGACATGTGGTAGTGATTTTATGGTGCCACATGGTGCTAACGTGGATTCTACATGGCCAAGGGCCACGTCGCCTTAGATCTCTTATCACTGGTAATTTTTTTAGTGATACCTTATAAGACTGGCATGCAGTTAATCCCATGTAGAATCTTCAGTGGGTAAGTTCCTCCACTTGATGAGATACTCTCAAATTGATTGATTTCGTAGCTGTCGAGTTCTTGTTTCCATGACCACTTCAGGTTCCAATATGATTTTTCCTTCCTCATCAAGTTCTGGCAATATTGTTTGAACTGGAAGATTTTCACCTATAACCTTCTTTAAGCATGAAACATGGAAAACTGGATGCACTCGCGAAGAAGCAAGAAGCTCCAATTTGTATGCCATAGTACCAATCTTTTGCAACACCTTGTAAGTACCATAGTACCAATCTTTTGCAACACCTTGTAAGTACCATAGTACTTTGGCGATAATTTATTATCCCTCTTAGCTTTCTTGAGGGACATTTATTTGTATGGTTGTAGCCATAAAAATACCCAATCTCCTACATCAAAACTTTTCTTGCTCCGATGTTGATCTGCCTGATGTTTCATTCGGTTTTTTGCCAAATTCAGGTTATCCTTTAAGAGTTGGAGAACTTCTTGTTGATGCTCGATGTGATCTTCCACTGCTTTAACCTTTTAATTTTCCCTTAAATATGATGTGATGGATGGTGGATGATATCCATAAAGTGCCATAAATGGGGTCATTTTTTTTGCAGTATGGAAGGAAGTGCTATACCACCATTCAGCGAGAGGTAACCACTTGACCCATTGTGTTTGTTTATCAGATACAAAACAATGAAGATATCCTTCCAAACATTTATTTAGCATCTTAGTTTGACCATCAGATTGAGGATGATAAGATTAGCTATGAGCTAATTGAGTACCCAAACAAGAAAATAACTCCGTCCAAAAATTTCCAGTAAAAATGGGATCTCTGTCGCTCACAAGAACCCTTGGGCTTCCATGTAGCTTTTGAATTGTGTCCATAAATGTAGTAGCAGCTGTACTTGATTTAAATGGATGAGATAATGCACAAAAGTGTGCATACTTGCTAATTCTATCAACTACCACCATGATGACACTCTTTCCTTCGGACTTATGTAAACCTGTGATAAAATCCATTGAAATCTCCTCCCAACATTTACTTGGAATGGATAAAGGTTGTAGAAGTCCCGGGGTCTTAATTGTCTCAACTTTATTCTACTGGAAAACCAAACATTCCACCACAAACTTTTGAATATCAGATTTAAGGCCATCCCAAAAAAAATTCTTTCTTCACCCAGTGGTAAGCTTTTAAAATCTTGAATGTCCTCCTAAAGGAGAAGTGTGTAGTTCCAAAAGAATATTTTGTTTTAGTTGGGAATTCTTACAAAGATATAAGCGATCTTTGTACTATAAGGAATCATTTTTCCAATTAAATGTATCAGATGTACTAGGATCTTGCTGCAACTTTTGAACGAGTGTCCATACATCTTTGTCCTTCTTCCATTCATCTTTTGCTTCAGTTATCCAATCTGGTTGAATAATAGAAATGGCACAAAGCAATGCTTCCACCTCTTCATTCTTTCTTGAGAGTGCATCCGCAACAACATTAAGCTTTCCTTTTCTGTAGATTATTTCAAAGTCATAACCCAACATCTTTGTGATCCATTTTTGCTGCTCTTCGGAAGATAGTCTTTGTTCCAAAAAGTGTTTAAGACTATCATGATCAGTTTTTACCTTGAATTGTCTTCCCATTAGGTAAGTTCGCCATTTCTTTAGTGCATGTAGTATTGCTAACATTTCCTTCTCATAAATAGGTTTCCATAAATACTTTCCTTTGATTGGACGACTTTCAAAAGCAATGGGTCTTCCTTCCTGCATTTAAACAGCACCAATTCCATTTCCTAAGGCATCACATTCCACAATAAAGTTTTTTTTCAAGTCTGGCGTAGCTAAGAATGGTGCTCGACACATTGCCTCTTTAAGATGTTCAAAGGCCTTAGTTGCTTCAAGAGTCCATGAAAATGCATCTTTCTTCAATAATGTTGTTAGAGGTGCTGCTATTCTCCCATAATTCTTAACAAACTTTCCATAATACTCTGTTAACTCGATAAATCCTCGCAACTACTTTATGTTTGTGGGGACTTTCCATTCCTTAATGGCTTTAATTTTGTTAGGGTCAACCTTAACACCCTCGTGAGATGCAATATGACCCAGATATTCCACTTCTTGTACTCCAAAGAAAAATTTGGATGTTTTTGCATATAATTGTTTCTCCTGCAATAGTTTGAGCACCCTGTCAACATGTTCAACATGATCCTTCCAAGACCTGCTGTAGATTAGTATATCATCAAAAAATACTAGCACAAATTTTCTAAGGAAGGGTTTGAAAATGGAATTCATCAACCCTAGAAATGTAGAAGGTGCATTGGTAAGGCCAAAAGGCATGACCAAAAATTCATAATGACCCTCATGAGTTCGAAATGCTGTTTTTGGAATATCTTCAGTCTTCATTCTAATTTCATGATATCCTGAACGAAGATCCAACTTGGTAAAATAAATTGCTCCATGTAATTCATCCAATAATTCATCAATCACAGGAATGGGAAATTTATATTTAATGGTGAGCTTATTGAGCTCCCTATAATCTGGACACATTCATCATGATCCATCCTTCTTGTGTACCAATACTACAGGAGCAGAGAAAGAACTTTGACTAGGTTGAATTATACCCGCCTCTAACATTTCTGCAATCATACGTTCAATTTCGCTCTTTGGAAGTAAGGATATCTATAAGGCCTGATGTTTGGAGGAACACTTCCTGGAATCAAATGAATAGCATGATCATGATCACGAATAGGTGGGAGTCCTTTGGGAGTTTCAAACACCTTGGAATGATTGTCCAAGACTTGTTGGAGATCTGCAGAAATAGATGATTTTGATGTTGGAACTTCTAGTGAGCATAATTGTGTAATTATGCCTCATTTTTCTTTCTTTAGAAGCTTTGTCATGACATTAGAGCTTATTATCTTTCCTGGCTTCCCCGAAATACCCCGTAATTCGACTTCCTTTCCTTCTGAAAAAAATTTCAAGAAACATTCTTGAAAATTAAAAGCTACCGTCCCCAAAGATTGTAACCATTGTACTCCTAGTACAACATGAGCACCTCCCATAGGAATGGAAAGCATTGGACTAGTCAATACATATTCCCCCATGGTTAGCTTGATATTATGGCATTTTCCAGAGCAATTTATAGTTCCTCCATTTGCAACCATCACTTGACATTCTGGTGCTGGGTATAGGAAACAATTTAATTTCTTGGCTACCTTATAATGAATAAAATTATGGGTGCTACCTGAATCAATCAACACTATTACCCTTTTCTTCTTTATATGTCCTTCTATCTCGAGAGTTTGAGGAGTGGTAATTCCTGCCAGTGCATTACACGATATGGTCGGATTCATTTCTTCCTCTTCTAGGGGTGGTTCCTGGTGTATATCCTCTTCTTGTTCATTTTCTTTTTCTTCTTCACAATCTATGTAAAATAATTTCTTCTCAGCACACTTATGACCTTTAGTGTATTTGCTATCACAACTGTAGCAAAGCCCTTTTGCTCTTTTTTCTTCCAATTGTTGTGGTGTCAACCTTGTAGGTTGTGGAAATCTAGGCGTAGCACCACTTCCTTCTTTATAGAATTGAGTGGTAGGCTTCCTTGTCGCCATAATTTTACATTCAACTTTTCTTGCCAACCTGAATGCCTTCTCCAATGAATCAGGTTCCAAAACACGAACTTCATGTTGGATGTTATCCTTCAGAGTGCCTATGAAGAGATCAATCCTGTGTTCCTCTGGAATATCAGTTACCCTTATATTCAATTCTTGGAAGTCCTCAATGTGCTGCCCCACTAAACCCTTTTGTTTGAGATTTATCAATTGGCTAAAGAAGGTGTTGCTCTTTGTATCCTCATAATGTGCTATCATTTTCTCCGTAAAAATTGACCAAGTGACAATTTTTTTACGGGAGCAAAGCCATTGATACCATACAAATGTATTTTGTTCTAAATGTAAAGTTGCAATGCGTACCTTTTGTGTGTTTTGTACGTTATGGAGATCAAAATATTGCTCCATCTGTAGTATCCATGTTACAGGATCCTTTCCATCAAAATTCCTCATCTCCATTTTTAGAATATGGTGGTTCTTCCCGCCAACATTAGAGTTTATGAAATCACGATTAACATTTATTTTGTTCTCATCATGAGTTTCTTCTACTATATTTTCACCATTATGAAACATTTCTTGTATCAACTTTGTCAAACCTTCCATGTCTGCTTTTAGATCCTTCTTCATGTTTTCCATGTTGTCTTTCATGTCATCCATATTAGCTTCCATGCCATCTTCCATGCCATCCATCTTAGCTTCCACACCTTTCTTCAAAACTTCCATTTCATTTTTTGTTGCTCTTTGCGAGAGCGAAATTTGGTGCATTTGGTATTGTAATTTTGATAGATCATGTTGCAATTCTTCATCTTCATGAGTCATAGTAGAGCCTTCTTAAGGCTTAATGGGTATTGAATTATTTTTACGGGGCATATTTTAGAACCCAATACTGATATCTATTCTAAAATATGCCCTTGGAATCAATTCAAATTGATTCTTCAAACAAGACTTATGCAATTCAGAAAAAAGAATACACACCTTTTTCTTGCTTTTGAGGAGCTCGATATTGAAATTGGATTATCTCTGTGATTACAGCACTTCAATATTTTCATTTTGGTACCGATGTAGCTCTATGAATGCTCTTTCGAATTCAACAGGTCTGACATGATTTGGATTCTCCAAGACAAAGTTGTGTCCAATCTCCCACAATGACCTAATTATGGATTGGTTCAGTAGAGCGAACTTGTACGACTTGCCACGCGTCACTGTTTCATCCTTCAGCTCTAAAATTGATAGTCTAGAAACTATAGTCCATGTACTTGTGACCACTTTTTACTTCACTCCAATCCGATGCTCAGAGATATAGTTATGAATATTTTCCCACGATCACCACTTTAAGATGAAATTCGGGAGCCTGAAAAAGAACTACCTTCCACACATCATATCTCCGAAAATATTGTGAAACAAGGTCTGAAATTGTTTGATGATTTTCCTCAGGATTTCGGCTTCGCACCCTAATAATTTTAGATTTTGAACCTTCGTAGAAAAAAAGTTATAGTGAAAATTCCACGATGACCTGTTTAGAGCAGCGAAACCCTAGAATCCAAAGCTTTGATACCAAATGTTGTGTAACTAGCTCCAAAAATAGAAGAAAAGAGATATCAAAATCTTAGAAATAAGCCACTTCGAGGGGGAAACCTCCAATACATTACATAAATGAACAATTCTTGGATGATACAATTTACAAAACCTCCTTTCTATATATAGGAGTCCATGGGGCCATAATGTAATCCTAGTGGGGACAATATAATCCTAGCCGACCTAACAATAGTAATTTAAGGGCACAATAATAACAATATGGGGGTTACAAGGGTACAATAATAACAATAAATGGGTTACACTAACAACAATAAGGGACTATACTAGTAATATAGGGACCTAATAGAAGTTGTCATCCATAAAAGGCAAGGGATGGGAACAACCCTATCACTTAACGTGAACTTTCACATCATTTCCTGAGGATTATTGATGAGTCATTTTTAAAGATTGTCACAATAGCATAGTTGGAAAAAATCATATGTAATAGATAGTAAACCTTAACATTGGAAAATGATAAAATTTATGTCATGCCATGCTAGGCCTAACACAATGCCTATTTCACTACTTGTGCTATGGTGTTGTTTCGTGACAAAAATATTTTTGTCATGGGGAAACAAAGATATTGATTATTGTGTGAAAGAAAATCATACTTAGACCACTTAATTTTGTATAATGGGAAAATTTTTATCTTCATGAAGGGATAAGACCTTATGGGACCTATGAGCTAGGATGAGGTGACAAGCACCACAAATGCATGAAAATTACTGCATGGGAACCATGTAGGCATTCTTGGTAATGAAGCACTAATCAAGGTGACATGGCATGCCTACATATGTCATGTGGATGCCTAAATAATTATAGAAGGATGTTAAAAATAAATGACTAATTATTATATGTATGTGTAAATGCATGCATGTTTATCCTTAAAACATGATTAATATATCTGTTGATATGATAGTTTGCTGATTTTATAGCTAGCATACTAATCGAAATTGAATGTTTCAACTAGATTCAACATACTCATTTTAAACACCCCAATGTTATAAGTGATGAGTGAATATGTTTCTTGTGATGGATTTCAACTAACAACTATGTATTTTTAGCAACACATAAGAAGACACCAATAAATAGCAAGAGGGTATAGGAATGAGCTTTATAATGGCACAATATAGTGTTGGTAAATTCTATATTTTCTAGGAGGAACAGTCAGTTGGAAAAATGAGAGAGGAAGGTTGTCCTGATTGGATGAACAACCTCAAAAGTAAATGAGTTGAGCTAAGAAGCTATATTAATCAAAATGGGAGTATTATAATAGATTGAGAAAATCAAGTAGAAGTAAATCAAATTATATTGAATATCATATTAGATTTGCAAAGGAAAATATAGTATGATCTAGGTGTGAGCTACCTAGGAAGGGGTAAAGACACGAAAAGCCCATAAGGGATTAGGAATATTGAATTAAGGATGAATGGTGCAGAGGGTAGTAGATATAAGAAAAGGAATAGGAAGACAAATGAATATATAGTGAGAGGAGAAACCCCACTAATTACTCCATAGAGGGGAGAAGACGGTCATTAGAAACTATCCAATGTTACCAGTAAGAGACATCATCAGGAAAAAAGAAAGATAATGATTGGATGTTGGAATAATTTAAGAAGTAAAATACTCCTACATTTGATGGATCAGTCAAGAAGGAAGAAGAATTAGAAGCATGGCTACTAGGAATGAAGAACTATTTTAGGGTACAAAAATACAAATAGAATATGAAGGAAAGAGGAGCCATTTTTAGCTTGAGGGGCAAGCTTTATTTTTGGTGGGAAGACTCGAGGAGTGTCAAGAATATTGGGAAGAAGGAGATATCCTATAAGATATTTGAGAGGTACTTTAGGGAGAAATACCTATTCAAAATGTACTATGACTACAAGGCTAAGGAGTTTTATGAGAACAAATTATGAAAATTGACAGTAATGAATATACAATTAGATACATGAAAGTGTTGAGTAATGTGCCTTACATCAAGGATGAGAAGGTAAATATCCATAGATATCTCAATTGTTTTCCGTAGGTGTTTAGTGACATAATAGAATTTGATGAGCCAAAAAATATGTAGAAAAACATATGAAATATGAAGTATTTCTATGAACAATCCAATTATAGGAATGAGTCATGGATTGGAAAGAAGAAGGAAAACCAACATTTAGAGGAAATGGGAAGAAAAATGTAGGGCAAAAACTAGGAATAAGAAATGTTAAGCTTACCATCCTTGCGAAGGGTAAAATTAAATGAGAAGAGATATAGGTCCTCTAAGCTTCTAAGAGAGGAAGCTGAGAGGTTAAAAGGACAGATTATGTAGTATTTAACTTGTCGATAAAAACACAAGAAAAAAGGCTCATCTCAACGATAGTGGAATGGCCCAAGATTGTGTAATGTGAAAGAAGAAAAGAAAATGAATGATGTGTTTCAGAATGTTCCACAAATATATAGTGCATTGGAAAATAGGAAATCCTATCACCAAGCATCAATGATTGAGATGGAAGGTATGGTAAATAACCAACTTGTGTCAAGTTTCACTAATCTAGGTTCTAATTATAGTTATGTTAGCCCAAAATTTGCAAAGAAATGCACATTGCAGAATATAGCCATGAAAGGATGTGGCTAGTTCAGTTGGCCACAAGAACCAAGAGACAATTTGAATATGTGGTGAAGTCATGTCTAGTAGTGATAAACAACATGTCCACATATGCAGTTATAAATGTGCTAACATTGGGCCCGTATAATGTACTAGTCGGCATGCACTAGATAGCGGGCCACATAGCCAAAATCGATTGCTATAACAATTTTATGGAGTGTATTAATGACAAAGGGGAAAGTGTGACAATGAAAGGAATAATGAAACCTAACACTATTTGGAAAGTATCAGTGTTGAAAATGAAGAGGTGAAACTAAAAAGGATGCTAGTTGTACACTATCCAAGTGACCAACAAATTAGAAGTTGCAATTGATAGAATGGATGAGTACCAAATTTTAAAACAATGCATTTATGTGTTTCCCAAGGAAATCCCAAGATTTCCACAAATAAAAGAAATTTACTTTTTGATTGATTTATTACTTGTATTGACACCAGTATGAAGAGCTTTGTATCATACAATAACATCAAAATTGGTAGAGCTAAAACTCTAATTAAAATGAATGTTGGACAAGGGATATAATAGACTCAAATTATCACCCTCGGGAGTTCCAATATTTTTGTAAAGAAGAAGGACAAAATGTTGTGATTATGCATTGACTGTAAGTAGCTAAATAAATCCATAATTAAAAATATGTGTCCTCTACGAAGGATTGGTGACCTATTTGACTAGATGAGAGGAGTTGTGGTGTTTTGGAAGATAGAATTGAGGTTTGGGTAGCATCACATACAAATCAAGGATGAATATATCCACAAGACAAATTTTAGAACTAGGTATGGACACTATGAATTTGTGGTGGTGCCATTTGGACCCACCAGTGCTCTAGAAACATTTATGTGTTTGATGAACAATGTTCTTAGTCCATATTTGGACAAGTTTGTGTCTGTAATTGTAGACCATATCTTGGTTTATTCTAAGACCAAGGATTAACATGAATAAAATTTGGGAGTAGTGTTGTAACCGCTCAGAGAACACAAGAGTTATGCCAAACTAAACAAGTGTGATTTATTCCAATGACAAGTTCAATATTTGGGGCATATTTTTTCCAAGGAAGTAGTAGTAGTCGGTCCTAAGAAGATAAAATCTATCATGGAGTCGCATACTCCTTAGAATGTGGCATAATTTAGATCCTTTATGGGATTTGTTGGGTATTATAGAAGGTTAATTCATAATTTCTCAACATTTTAACATCTAATAAAAACATTATAGATAAAAGAAACTAAATTCCAATAGATAATAAAATGTGCAACCTACTTTGAGCATTTAAAACATCTTCTCACACATATACTAATACTGAGAATAATAGACCCAAAAAATGATTTCATGGTGTGCATGGATTCCTGAAAAAAGGGCCTCAATGGTAATCGAGGTGGATATTGGTGGCCACATTACTATTCCACTTGGACCCCCAACATTGATTCAAGTTCATTTTCTTATTTTCCAAAACACTTTCCTTTTTCAAAAAATTTCTATTTTTGGTAGGTTTCGGGTTCTGAACTTTTGGAGTTATTTTATGCCCTAAATGAATTTTTTTTGGAAATGGGACAAATAGATTAATTATCGATGTTTTTAGACCAAATTATTTCTCCTCAAATAGACCTTTCTAATGGGCTATTGTTCACATGACAAGGAGATTGTATGCCAAAGTTATGACCCTAAGAAGTTGATGTTCCAACTAACCCCATCAGGGCTCATACTTTTTAGCGCTTCATATCCTAGGGTAATGTTCTTGGATGTTCAAATTTTATCATTATTTCTTCATGATAAAAATGACTTCGAACCTCATTTTAATGTAATTTAGAAGACATGTAGTTTTCACATCTCTTCTCAGAGATAAGTTACCATCACTAGAACTAGTTTGTTTTCATTCTCCACACAAATGATTTTAAACACATTCTGCTTATTAATTGAAGTTCCATTTCATTGTATCTCTATGTTTTTTTTTTAAATATATATTTAATTTTTTTCCTTCATAGATTTATATCAATGATATAAGAGAAATCTGCTCTTTCTCTATTTTTCTTTGGATTTCCCCAACAAGGTCTGGGTATAAGGATATGGGACTTAAACTGGTTGATACCTTGCAAGTCTAACCTCATCAACCCTAATGAATTCCCATGGTGGAAGAAAATAAATACAAGTGAACAATATATTCCTTCATATTGTTTCTAGAAGAAACCCTCGACCGACAAAGGAACGAGATGATGGATAATTTTTCCCAAATCCTTCAGAAAATACTAGTGTGCAAAGCACATTGATCCAAGAATCACTTCATAGGTGCTTCCCAATTTAAGGTACAAGTTAAATTTGACATTCTTATATTTGAAGGACAAATAGATAGATATGCTCTAGATAGATGGTTAAATCTCCTGGAAGGATATTTTTTGGTCCATAGTTTTTCTAATAGAGCATATATTAATTTTTCACTCCTCAAGGTTTCCCCCCATGTCAAGGACTGTGGGAACCTTACTATGAGTGAAGGGAAAAGGAAGAACCCTCACTATTTTCAATTGCAACCTCTTCATATTATTTTCAATATGTCATTAAGGAACAATATTACCTTTTTGGAAGCTATGAATACAAGTACATAAAATGAACCACAATATGGCAAGAAAGGGATGAAGAAGTGTCAGAGTTCATGAATATAATTCATACCATATGCACAAAGATAGGTATCAAGGACTCTAAGTGACATATGGTGCTTAAGTACGATGGATATCGACACAAATACATGCATAAAGAAATGGAGTTTATAGACATATTCTCGCTTGGTGTAGTGTATCGATATGATGTCAAGATCAAGCATAAGTTTAAAAAAAATAAGAGATACAATGTATCAGTGAATCGGAGGTAGAGAAAAGGCACCTCCAAACCACATAATAAAGTAAAAATCCAAGGTGGAATGAGCCAAGACAACACATTGAAGTCAAAATCAAATAATAACAATGGGAAGATGAAGAAAGATAGTGGGACGTGGTGTGAGTTCCACAAGATTCCCACTCACAACACAAATAAATTTCATGTAAAGAAGTCACTGGTGGCCGAGCCAAAAGATTCAAAGCTAGATGTATATTCCAAATTTGAGCCAAAAAATCATAAGGGGAATCAAATCATTGATGTAAAACCTAGTGGAACCATCATAACCACCAAGTTTAAGAAGGGTGGCTCCTAAAGATCTAGGGGAGAATGAGTTTCTCTCCCACCCACAAATGTGGCTAAATAGTTGTCCACTATATTTCATTAGAAATAGTGGGAGTCAAAAGAACCTCATCTCAGCAAAGGTTGTTAAGCATTTGGGCTTGATTAAAACACCACACCTGTAGCCATACACCATCAGGTGGCTCCACCAAGGGCGATATCTCCATGTTAGCTAGCAATGTTGCCTTCCCTATAACATCAAGCCTTTCACGGATGACTTACTTTGTGATTTCTCTCTACTTGAAGTTTGTGATGTTTTATAAGTCCTAACATACTTGTTGAAGTGTCATGATGTGTATGAATATCTACCTTGTACTAGGAAGAAAACTATACAAGATATCAGAGCCCTCCTTACCGCCATTTATTTGATCTCTACTAATTAATGCAGTAAGAACATCTCCCAAACCGAGATATTTTTTACTTCTTGATTCACATTCAAATAAAGGGGAATATCATGGCCACATCCATGGCACCCATAAATAGTTCCTTGATGTAGCAAAAGGAAGTTGATAAGGTCATGGAGGAATATAGGGACATGTTCTCCTCACCCACAAGGGTACCTTTGCACTATAAGGTCAAGCATTTGATTGGTATGACTCCTAGAGAACCTCTACCTAATGGGCCAATATATCATCATTCCATTTTAGAAAGCAGGGAAATCAAGTGTCAGATCCATGATTTTCTATAAAAAGGGAACATCTAACCAAGTTCTTCACCTTGTGGGAACCAAATTATACTCGTACAAAATAAGGATAGGACCTAGAGACTCTACATTAATTATGAGGTTTTGTATTGATTATCAAACTCTATGGCTATGGTTCAGAAGGGGAAATTATCTTTATTTCTCACAAAGGAAACATAAAATGAAACAAAGGAGACACTAAAATTATAAACACCATCACATTGAAGAAATAAATTTAGTTCAAAACTACTACATTCGAGGACCAAATCATAGATAAACTTGAATGCAGGAGTATGAACAATGCAGACAAATGAAGTTGAGGATTCACACACCATAACATCATATAGAGGAGATAAAAATACTCATTCAAGAAATGATGGCCCAAAGAGAGTTAAGTGACTAGAAGAATGAATATTTGTATCACAACTCAAGTGAATCAAATTGGCATGAATAATATCAAGATGAAATGATTATGAGAAAATAAGAAATGATAGATGTGACAGGAAGGAGAATGATGGATTATCTAGTGGAAGAAAAAACAAACAGAGAGGGAGAGGAAAATGAATGTAGTTGAAAAAAAAATGAATCATAATGTAGAGGTGTCAAAATGGACATATCATGCTTGAACAAGTTATAATATTGGAATGATAGTTGTGTCAGTTTGATAGAGGAACACTATAACTACAATAAGTTAAATATACATTATAAAAATTTAATGAGATAGCAGACAAGTGGACATATTGTATGTTATATATGTGAAGCGATGCACACCTAGAATGTGTGCTCAAGACTTGAAGGATACTAAACTGATTCCAATCCAATGTTATAAGGATAGAGGATGACATGATAGAGGATGTTAGGAAAAAGGATGTGCTAGAAGAATCTATGTGTGCACAACACCAGAGAACTCAAGGTGTATACTCAAAAACATTATATCAGTTAAACAAAAAAACTCGGTATCACACCATTGCAATATTACATTTCATTATTCATATGATACATATTTCATAATACATTTTCTTCATACGTGTATTAAAAATGAAATATGAATTATTTGTATCACTTTGTTACATACTAATCAAAATTTGGAAAGAATCAAATTAAGGATTCATTCCTCTTAATTTAATTTTATTTTACAAAATTTGAGTATTAGGTACATCCTTTTTACATTTTTAGAACACACTCCAAGGAACATGTTGAATATAGGAGTTTGCAATATTTCAAATTTTGGTGTTGATGTGAATACCAAATCATGGCACAAAATATAAATATGGTAATTTAAATGTTGTATCTAGTGTCAATGATTCAAATCTCCTCTTTATGGATCAGATCTAGGTATCAATGACATATGGTATAACTCTTGGAATATGAAAAATCTTGGTTCAAAACATTGATGAAGCCTCATAAATAAAGCATTCAAGACATATTACTAAAGGTATCTATATTTTTTTTAATATATGCGGTTATCATCCTTGAAGTTTGATAGTAGCAACATTGATCTCAAGCTTCAAATTCCAATTGAGAATGGGTTACTCTTAAAATAAGCAATGATTACCCCTTTTTCTGGTAAAAGAAGACATTGAATATAGTAACAACAATGGCACCTTTTGGGGCCTCGGAATTCCACTACCAAAACATGGGGGAAAACCACCCAATCTATACCTTAAAGCAACTCCTTTTCCGTTTGGTGTAGTGGCTCTGACTGGGGATAATGGGACCAGTTTCCCAATAAGGATAATTATGAGGGTGTTGTGAATATAGCATGCAAATGGATAATGATTTTAATCTATATGCATATATCTAAACTATTTAATCTAATATATACCCGGGGTGTTTTTCCTTTATGTGATCTAAAATGATATCTTTCAATTGTCAGTAATATAGATCATTTAACAACTGAGAGAGATGAAAATTATGTAAAATGATTCTTCTAGAAAAGTAGTTTGCATAGAAGAATTGTGAAAGAAATATCACATTTATTAGTGTGATTACATATTCAATAAGAAACCATACCTAAATATTAAAATAGAAGTGCATGTAATATTTATATATGATGACATTTCAAATACATAATGAAATAAAAAGATGATTGTCAATCTATGAAGTAAGACATAATACAAGTGAATAGAAGTACCATATGTATGAATTTCTACTCATGTAAAGTAACAACAATGAATCTTATCCTTCTCACTTTCAAGCAATTTAAAGAATACAGTAGTGCAACATTAGTTAAACAACTTTAATTGTCAAAAGGTAATAGATGTGTTCAATTAATTCATCAAATCACTCACAAACTTACAATAGTGAATTCTTTGCAAATGTTTTTGAAAAAATTATGGACCCTTCTATAAATGCATGAGAAGGGTTTAAATACTAAACTAATTATAAACTAAAATATATTGTTACAAAAATATAGAGGAGGTTTCAAACAACCTTCCTCATAAAGCTAATTTAAACTACAATCTAGGAAACTAAACTAACAATTTTGATTTATGATTCCTGCCCTTTCTTCTGAATGTTCTCATGAAGTTGAAAAATATCTAATATTGCTTTGAGCTGAGCTGGCTGCGATATCCTTTCTCGGATCTGTCCCTTAAAAATAGTGTTTGAGAGTACTGACTGGAATCTCTTTTTGAATCTGTAAGAGACTGCAGAGTCTGATGCTTATGATAAGCTTTGATCAGAAAATTCAAGTAATTTTCTTGATAAAAAGTATTTACCTTTTTACTAATTTCCTCCTATGTATATGCTCTCTGCTTCCACTGTGTTTCCACCTATCTTGCTTTTGAGAACACATCTGAGAACACATCAGATGTGTTATCCTTAATAATTTCTGCTCTAGACAGTTTTTCACACATAAATTCAATAATCTCACTTGATATCTTGGATGTCTTCTCTGTTGCATTCTATGCCTGTTTTATTTGTGATTCCCATTATCTGAATAGAATTTATTTGTGAAGCTTATCTATTTCATGTATATTAGCTTCCTTCCCCAAATCTGATACTTGCTATTGGATGTGTTCTTCAATTTTATTCTCAAGTCTTTCACATTCATGTCTCTGGAGTGCTATCTACTAGATCAATATTTTATTTGAATCACAATAACATTCAATTATAGAAGCTTGATGACAAAACACTTCTTGTTCTTTCTTTAACTTAGTGTTTAAATCTAGTGCTTCTTTGATAAATTGATCTAATTGCGGTTGTCTTTGTAACTTGGTCATTGCTACTTCCAACTATGCTTGATTTTCATTAATATATGTCTGATGCTGCAATTTGAGGCTTTCAATATCTTTATGAAATTGGGTTGTGTTTACTTTGACTTGCTCACTGGAATTAGATTTCTCTTCATTCAACAACTTCTCTAGTTCTTGTACTCTGACTTCCTTTTGTTTTAGCAACAATCTAACCTCAGTAGCTTTATCAACAGTAGCAGTAGCATATGCCCCTGCATACTGTGATAATTTGGTTAGATGTTCAGTAGGATCATCTAAGGAATCTTTCCATAATACATCATCTAAATCATCTATAGGTTTTGAATTTGTTTCATCAATTCTCCTCCTTTTGTTTCTTTTAACTATAGCCTTATAACTAGGGCTGCAGAAAATATCCAACGAAATAATATCTTCAATTTGTTGAACTATCTGATCTGTAGGGTAGGCCGATATGATTTCTTTATCATGCATTGTTGGAACTCTTTGTAGTGGACTAACAGTTTCCACTATCTTCTAGGAGTGTTCAGGTGTCTGGAAACTCGTTGCTTGATCAGTAATGGGATTCTCTTTAGGATTTTTTATTTCTTCAGAAAATTCCTTCCATTCATCTATAAGATCTTTTGTTTGTGGTGAACTGGATTGATCTAGTATATTATAATTGTGCTTAAATTCTTGAGAATATGATTATGTTCCATTATTTCTCATTTCCTCTAGCATCTCTATCTCATGGATTACTTGGTCAATTATCTTTTCTAGGCATTCCTTTTTAGATTCGGATCCATTTTCAGAGTGATCCGAATTAAGAGATTGCTACTGTGACTGACCTAATTCATCTTTAGACATATAATTTACTTCATCATCCAAGCTGATACTTGGAGTGTTTTTGTTGTCATCTTCAATAGTCAACAAATTGAGAGGGCTTTTCTCTAGTCTCCTGTTTCTGTACGTTTGGAAAGCTTCAAAATCATCTCGACTTAGTTGGCTAGATGCATACTTGATGATGTCTAAAAGCTTCTCCATGCCCTGGAAGAGATCATCAAATCCATCTTTCTCCTTAACAAAAGTCTTTAACCTAAGCTCTGCGATGTGATTTTTAATTACATCATTTGGATCATATAACCCTTTCAGCATTACTGCCAATTTCAATAAATGAATGTTGGAAAATTCCTCGTAAGTATGGTCGATGTCAAATACCACAAAAGTGCCACACTATATAGGGTAATTTGGCCAAATATCCTTTTTAGCATCTTTCAGCTATTTCATGACACCATTAACAAGATGATAGGCTATTTCTCTTGCAACTAACTTATCGGGAACGTAATAGGGTAAAAAATGGGGAGAAGCATAACTCCCAAATACTCTAATATATGTAAAATTCTCTTCTACAAAACATCTAACTACATAAAGAATGTCTGCATTGGCTTCTTCAGAAACCTTAGGGGCCTTTTTATTGAAAATCATCTGGTGCATAGGCAATATGACTCCATAACATATTTTATAGAAGTGTAGGTGGAAGTATGAATCCTAGAGTTCTCTGTGGTGAATGTCAATTGCGGTAGGGCCTTGGGTAGTCCATTTCCATCCCATGGTAGGAAAAATAGAAGTAAAACAAATAGCATCCATGACATAGGCAGACATATAAAAGGGAGGCATTTCTTTGGATGAAATAATCCTTTTATTCCTATATTCAGTAATGTGTTTGGCTATATTATTAGATAAGATGTTTTCCCAATTAAAAATTGATGAATTGATGATTGTGTCAATCAAGGAACCCATTCTATTGAGAATCTAGTGCTATAAGGTCTGGCGAATAATCTACATAACATACCGATAGCATAACAATAAGGATTAGTAATTTGGGTAATTGGGTACGTACCAAGCTTATCTCACTTCAATTTCCCTTGTTCCTTCTTCCATTCTTTGATGAATTTGATAAGATCTGGATGTTCTCCTTTAAAGCTTTACCAAAATTATTTGTCATATTTCTGTTTTGGGGGAGGTAGATTATACGTTGTTTTTAAATCTTCTGCCCTATAAGAGCCCATAGTTTCTCCCTTCTAATTCTTGAACATTCTATATTCAATGACTAAGTGATCAATTACCCACTTAACCATGTCTATGTAAGGGATAATATTTGGTCTTGCAGCTATCATGTGGACGTATGAGCATGCAACATCAAAAAGAGTTGCGTCAGAGGTAGATGTTGTGCTTTTCATAGAAACTTTGGTTATCACCTTTGGTCCTTCGCTTTCAAAAAGCTTATACATTGCCTCCCATGTAGAATTGCCACAATATTTGTTTCAAACGGTATTTTAAAATAAGGGAGACATGTCTATATCTTCAGTAGACGACGTCTGAGAAATATCTTTTCCCTTTTTTCTCATTTTACTCTTCCTCAATCCGTTAACTGGTTTCCTGAAAACATAGAAAATTTTACAAGTATAGAGAATCAAAGAGAGAAATCTATCATTTATTTCAAACACATACAAGAAAATATAAATCTATCAAGATATAACATCAATCATCAATCATAATCTCTGAATTAATATCTCATACACCTTCATGCATAAAATATATCAATCACTTTAAAGCCGTTAAAATCTCGAATTTCATTTTGATATGAAATAATTTACTTCATATGCTTGATCCATTAAACTTCATCGACACGTGTATCGCATGACATGATTTATAACCATTTGTAATACTTACCCTTAAAGGTTGTGAAATGCGATTTTCGGAAATTGCAGATCACAACTTTTATAGGATAACAATTTGGCGTATGTTATAAGTTGTGCGAAATTTGAACTGTGCTTTTTGCAAAACTTAAGTGACTATGATTGTTGAAGGTTTTATATTCATTTCTTTATTTTCTCGTCGGGTCCACGAAGTCACAACTTATAACGATTTTCTTTTAAATTGTTTTTGATTGATTAAGTGAGGTGCGATGCGATAAAGTAAATATAACAGTGATTGAATTTTTTTCAAAGTTCAAACGTATCTTTGGAAAATTTGAGCAAATATCGTGGTTCGCACATTTTAAAGTTTATGAGTCTTTGAAATTCATAAGGTGTGTGATTTTTGATGTGCTCAAGAAAAATAAAATGGAAAACTATAAAAGAAAATATTTATTTCCGAAGTTTTTTTGTTTAGAAAATTAAAATAATTTCCTATTTATTTCTAAAGGGTCCCTATTTATAAAAATAAATGGGGGGTTGTTTATAGCACAAAAATTGGCGATTCACTTGGGCGAACCAGATATCTCTGATAATTTTTTTTGAAATTTCTACGTTTTTTGGAAAATAAAAAATAGTTGTAGGAATGAAATTTCAAATAAATAATATCTTACTAAGAAATTAAAGTTTCTCTTATTCACTATTCATAATAATTCCTCTATTAAATATATAAGTATGAAAATCTATATCAACCCTTACTTAGTTTAAAAAGATAAAGTAGGTGGTCTTTAAAGATTAGCTTTATAAAAATTTACTCTTTTATCACAAATAGAGCTTATGTTCCAATAGGCAATTTAAGCTTTTGGCAGGGTTATCTTTTACCCAGCAATAATTCATTGTCCCATCTAGTATTTCTTATAATTTTCAGAGGTAAATTCTAACCTTTGAGAATTTTATTTTTTATATATTATTTTGTTTACTTAAAAGCCATTGTTCTGGTTTTGTAACCAAATGATGACAATGCCACTCACTAGTAGTAATTAAGCTGATCAAGTTGGCTCTTGATGAGACCCCTTGTCCTTTTGATATAATCTTAAGTCATTACCCTATTTTGGTAGGCATTATTGGTAATGTCAGTTTAACTATTTCCTTATGAACATGGTAAACAAGATAGTGATGAGACATATTATCTTTTAACTCTTTCTGGTAATCATAATTTTTTTTTTTTGAATTCCTTTCAAAAATTTATAAGTTTTCCCGAATGGATGAACCATTGGTCTTTTTAAGATTCTGGATGATAATGTTGAGTTTCATATTGATTTTTTGTAAACAGGTCTTTACTATGTTAAATATTCTTTTCTCGACTGATAATAGAATATTCGTGCTATATAAAGATGAGAGTTCATTAAATAATAAATGATTTTAGAGAAATTTCATTTTTCAGAAAAAATAAAATCAATTTTTCTTTCTAAATATTTCGATTATTTCCTTAACATTTTTTATTTTTATAAAAAAAATCAAAGAACATCATCCGAGATTATATTTGAAAAGCCAAATATTAATACTAAGCAACTTTTATTTTCTTAAAAATAAAAGAAAAAGACACTAGTATACAAGGATAGAAGGGGTTACCTTCTATGAGAAATATTTTTTTTAAATCTGCCCATTAACAGGCAAAGAATCCTTTTTGCCTAATGTATCTTGCAATAAAAATGTTGATGGGCCTAATTCTTCAATTATTTGAAATGGACCTAGCAAGATTTTTTAAACTTCATGTGTTTACCTTTTTCCTCATGTGCTTTGTCCCGTTTCAATACCAAATCACCAATTTGAAAATTCTTTGGAGTGACAGAAGTTGAATCAAAAGAGGGTTTTATTATCTATTGATGATCAGCATGATTTTGCTTGGATTTTTCTCTTTCTTCTTCTAACTTAAGAATTTGGCCTTGTCTAAATTGTAAAGAAGAAGTAGGAGTTTCATCAATGAATTGAACAAAGGACAGAGAGGGAATAAGTACGTTGGTGGGAAGTATCACTTCTTTTCCATAGACAAGATTGAATGGAGAAGTACCAATAGAAGCTTTTTGAGTTATTCGATCTGCCCAAAGAGAAAAAATTAATGACTTATGCCAATTTCTTTGATTCTGATCAATAGTTATTTTGATTATTCTAATCAGGTTCTTGTTTGTGGATTCCGCCAAACCATTTCCTTGTGGATAATAATTTTCAAAATATTCTAGTTTAAAACCTCTTTTAATCGCAAATTCTATCATAGCAGTTCCATAGAAATAAGATGCATTATCAAAGATCAAAGCAGTAGGTAAGCCAAACCTAGTTATGATATTCTGGTCAAGGAAATCAATGATATTTTCTGAATTAGCTACTTTTAATGGAATTTCTTCCACCCATTTGGTAAAGTAATATGTAGCTATGAGAATATATCTATGTTGTTTGGAAGAGTTAGGAACAATATCACCAATTATATTTAATCCCCATTGCTCAAATGGTTGTTCAATATTGACCGGTTGTAATGGAATGATGGCTTTCTTTGTCTTCCAGATGTACTTTAGCATACTTTACATTTTATTGTATATTCATGGGCATATTTGAAAAGTGTAGGCCAATAGTAACCTACATGCAGTTGTTGGTCACTTTAATTGTTTAAAAAATTCGAGTGCTACATAAATTGTCAACCCAGGGAAGTCAGTTTATTTCAAAGGCAATCACACACTATATATGCTCAATTTCAAAAGCAAAGTAATGTTGTAGTACTAATCACACTAATCACACTGATCACGCCTTTCTTTAACAAAACTAAAGTCTAGTTGAGTTACAACAAAGACAATCCTTCTATTGCAGACTTTCATTAAAATAATCCTCGATTACATTAAAAAGGTAATGAAAGGAAATCAATCTGCAGAAAGGAAGATTAATTAAATTGTAACAGAGAACAGGACCCTATTCCCCAAGTAGGAATCTTCAGCACCTGTTTTCTGATTACCAAGCTTTCACGCACTCACTCCATAAACAAGGTTGCCAGATAGAATAATTCACAACATCTCAAGAAGGAATTGTATGAAATCAATACAGTGAGTAATGAAAACAGAGCTTTAGCAATAACCACAGAATTTCAAGACTGCATAAATAACTTTAGCAAATAGATTTTAATCAAGGCATGAATAAAATAAATAGTTAACAAACTATAGGAACAAATGGGTGAATCTTGTGAAGAAGGCAGGCCCTTTCCTTGTCACAAGATTCCCCAGAAGAAGGAATTAAATTGAAGTGCTCAAAACAAACTTTTATTCATCTGTCAAAAACAACATATTACAAAAGAGTCACGTTCCTTCTCTATTCAAAAAAATGAACCTCCCGTAGTCTCTCACTCTCTCTCTAATGCTGATGTCTCCTCTTTTTAAAGAGGAGACATCTATTACAATTGATTTACATCATAGAAATTCTATTTTTAACCCAATCTGATCTTATGTTCTAAAACAGGGTCTTTATGTTCTTCCATAGCAAAATGTTGTTATGATGGTTACGATGGTACTGGCTTCAGAGTGGCCCATGTAACAAATTCCTTTACTTGTCTTTCCTCATTTCCGTCATACTTGAAATGCTGCTTCAGAATCGCAAATCACAGTTTGTTTCAGCAACGGGATTTGCGTACCATGTTGACTGCTTCAGCAACGCAAACTTCAAATAGATTATCTGTGCTCTTTAAACTGTCTCAGCAACTATATATATTCGATTAATGATTAAATATAAAAGTAATGTAGAATTATATGAAAAACAAATTAAACATATAGTAAAGAGAAGAATATTATATACCTTTGGGAAAAATGGATGAAAGTGATAATGTAAGCTTTAAATATAGACTAAAAAGAGTAGAGTGGTAACAAAATATGTGATCAAAATGGTACATTATGAGGTTCTAACATCCCCCCCAACTGAAAGGGTTGCATTTCCTCAGGCAACTTTAGTCTGAGTCTGAGTCCGGATACTGGCTTTTAGCATGCAAATTACTTAGGCAATAGCTATGGAAGGTGGTATCTGTTAAAGCTCTGAATCCCTGGACATTTTGCAATCTATGCCATGCTACTGCTTCATCCTTGTTAGCCAACCTGTAATGAGCATGATATTGTTTTGCTGGCATCCATAAAATAGGAAAGTGAAAATGGTACCCTATCCAATTTTCAGCACATTGTTGAACACCTCTGATGTAGTTAGGTATTCTAGACAATGCAGTTTCAAGGTTAGTAGGGCTAAAAGGATTATAATCTTGTCTCTCCTTAGAGGATTGTTGCCACAACATGTTGTTTGCTCTTAGAGCAGCAGTTTCTTTGGCCCTGATGAATTGGTGACAATCTTGGAGTATTGAGGCCTGCAATTGCTGTATATGTTCAATCATTCCTGGATTCTACAAAAACTGATGATATTCTGCCACAAAAATGGTAGGGTTTTGAGGTTCTGGCCTTATCCAAAGAAGGTTGTTGTCTTCATTGTGCCTAGTTGCAAGAAAAGAAGTTTTCCATGTAATTTGATTAGCAAGAAAGGAAGCAAATGCCTTGATCTGAATATCATCAACAAGAGGGTTGAGATTGATCTGTCTGTTTTCAGGCATAGCTTCATTATGAAGATACAACTCACATAATATGTGTTGATCACTGGTGGAAGCCTATGAAATTGTTTTGACAAACTGTTCAGCTGTGAGCACCTCATGAGGTCTTCCGTCTTTGACTGCTTTCAACTAAAAATAAACAAGACGTTCTGAAAGAAACAAAGAATAGTTCAGAGAAGGTTTCTTGATGGCTAATAGTTTTTTTACTAGTTGAAACATTAGGATCAGTTTTCCTTTTAATTATTTATTCTCTTTCTTGTAAACTCTAAATTTCTCCCAATTAGAATAGATATTATTCTGCCAAACCAATTTATGCTACTGTAAAGCTTTATCTTGGACAATAGCATACTGTTTCCTCCACTTGTTCATTATTTTCATCTCTTTCCATGGTTCAGTTTGTGTTCCGGCATTGTAAGTGGTGGGTTGAGGCATAGTCTGAGTAGCAGAATCAGTTACTGTAGGGCAGGATACTTGTACCTTGATTTCTTTTTCCAAAATTTTTGAAGGCCCTACTGGTTCTTGTGTAACAGTAGGGCATTCTTCTTTGACTACAGATGATGTGGATGCTCTAGGCATTGGAAATTGAACTATATTATAACCTACATGTTGATAGATGTTTCCACATTGATGGCGCATATATTCTTTATATGGATCATTCTCTGTATGTTTATCTGCCACAGATGTTGTATGGGCCAAGGTATAAAAATTTAACTCCTTGTCAAAGGCTTCCCTTGCCATTACCAATTCTCTCTTGTAAGCTTCTAATTTTGACTTTAAGAATTCATTTTCTTGTAAAAGGGAGGCCATGGTGACTGGGCCCTTAGTATCAATTGGTTTCTCTAAAGTTTATTGTTGTTTTTCAGCTATAGCTGGTTCTTATGTTACAGCTAGAGCTGGTTCCTTTGTAGTAGCCTTTTGGATGTCTAAATTTTTCACGTCAATAGATGGTTCTTGTGTTTCAGCTATTGAGTGAGTAGCTGGTTCTTGTGGAGCAGCTACTGACTGAGTAGTTGGTTCTTGTGGAGAAGATATTGGTTCTATAGAAAATGATGTCATATTACCCTAGGCATCTGGTTCTTGTGTTTCAGTGCCACAGGATGAGACGGGTAATGATTCCGGGGTTCGAAAGGGTGGTGATGAATGGAGTTTTAGCAAAATGGCTATGGGATCAGGGGTAATGGGAATGTTTTTTGATTCAATGGATGTCTTCATTCGTCTCCTAGGTAGGAAAGAAGAAAAAGTAGTAGTTTGATTTTTATTTTTATGAGAAGATTTTTCCCTAGGAGAAAGGCTATCAGAGGAGGTGGCTGCTTTAGATACAACCCTTGTTTGTCTTTTTGATACAGAGGCGGTTGTAATTCACCTTTTTCTTTTACGAATAGGGGAAGATGGTGGTGTTTCAGCTTGAGAGTCATCACTGGGGATGTGGACGGTAGGATGGGATGACTCTGCTAAGTGAGATGGGCTTGAGGATAGATTAACTGGATTAATTGGTTCTGAGGATGGAATCGATGGAGGGTCAGGGATATTCTCTGATTGCTGCTCGTAGGAACTTTTAGGGATTTCTTGGGGGTTTTCAGCAGCTTCAAGGTGAATTTCGGCAGCTTATTCAGGGGGTAAAGGTAAATTGTATAGTGTAGGTTTTTGTTGGGAAAAACCCCTCTGAATCAATAGTTGACAAAGGTGATGATGGGTAAGGGAAAGAAGTGAAAATTTTACCCATCTACAATAATATGACATATTTATAATACATCCAAGCAAATAGTAAGGAATTTTTAATAGTCTACCATGTCGTAAGTGAGTCATTAAGACAAATTCATGCTAATAGACTACCTGACAGCGACCTTCGCAAGTTAAATAATGTTTGAAAAATTCAGCTACCTTCGGCCATAGAGTAGGCAATGAGTGCAGTACTATGCCATGGCCTTTAATCTCGACATGTTCTCCTGGGAGAAGGAAGTCCTGTTGCGCGTTTAAAATGATGCGCTTCCGACTAAACCACCGAGCACCTGTGACTGGAAAATCTAAGACTTGCGCTACATCGTCCTCTGAAACCAGAATTCAGACTCCCTAGACAGTAGAATGGTCCTCCTGGAGATTTTGTGCAAATTCTAGGAGCTACTATGGGTCAAACTCTTGAAGTCTTTCAAAATATGCCACCCATCCTGCCTGTTGGAAAATCTGATAGGCATCTAGAAAAAATTCAAGCAGAGCTATTGAGTCGGGCTCATGTCTAACAGCCAATCCTCCCATAGTTACTAGCTTGGGTAAAATGCAGAGGCAAAGAGAAAAATTACCGGACTTCGAACAGAGTAAACATTGCGGCTGAGAACATGGAGTATCGGTGAAGGGGCAAAGTAATGGGTATGAAGAGTGACAATAGTTTTCATGCTATGAAATGATGGCATGTAATTTCAAAATTCCCCCACATCTATGGTGAAATGATGCTTTTGAGTGTGCGGAGATTGTAGTCATGATGAGAAAAATCTTCTCTTTAGACTATCGTTTAATTGTATTACATAAAATTCACATACCTTATATTACCTTTGCTTTATAATTTGAAATATATAACCCTTGTTTATAATAGCTCAATAATGATGGAAGAACTTTAGAACTCTTTGAAACATAAGGGGGATCATATTAGAGTCTACTTGATCATAAGAAAGAGACAGTGAATGGATAGTATTCACACAAGGAGTATGAAGAGTGAAAGTGGAGAACTAAAAGAGGTGCATAGTCATGTTTTTAAAGAAAGAAATGGTGTTTCAGCAACGGAAAAATGAATGACATACTGCTGAAAGTGGTGTTTCAGCAATGGAAAAATATGGAAAATGTTGCTAAGAAGTGATGATTTAGCAATGGGAAAATAAGGGAAATATTTTCTAAGAAATGATATTTCAACAGTGAGGAATAGGGAAAATATATGCTGGAGAATGGTATTTCAGCAATGGGTAAAATGGGAAAAATAGGAAAAATGATATGAAAAGGAAAAAGGAATGAAGGGAATGAATGATGAAATGTTACTAGGAGATGGGAAAATGAATTTAAATGAGGGAAGAAAAGCTTCTCAAATTGAAGCTTGGATCTTCTTGTGATGAAATTGTCTTTCCTTGGTAAGTCCTTCCTTAATCAAAAATCTGCAAAATAATCAATTGTAACATGCCAACCCTTGACAGGGATTATTAGTTTAAGAAATCTAATCTAATACTAAAAATACAGTGCAGAAAACAATTAAATGTAGTGAGGAGCAGAAGACTCCCCTAGAAAAAGATAATGTGCATCTGCCATGTAAGTGGCCTTAAAATCTTCTTTAGAAATAGGGCACTGGTACAAATGAAGTCGATGACCATTTACTAGTAGTGGTGTTTTAGAGTCATCAATTGTTAAAAGCCTTACTGTTCCATTGAGAAAAATAGCATCTACTTCATAAGGTCCCAACCATCTTGTATGTAGTTTCTCTTGAAAGTTTTAAAACCGAGAATCATAAAACAAGGCCCAATTACCTTTTTGGAACTGCTTGTGCTTGATGATTTTATCATGCCACTTTGTTCTTTGTTGTTGGATCATAGTTGTCTGATGAATGGCATCTAATCTCTTTTCATCCAGTTCAAGAAGCTGCTGCAACCTAGCTGTCTTCACATCAATCAAATCAAGGTTAACAGCTAAAGTAGTCCTTAAAGTTTTAATTTCAAATTCCACAGGAAAAACAACACTTTTACCATAAACCAATTCATAGGGAGAAAATCCTGCAGTATTTCTCCAGGTAGTTCTATAAGCCCATAGTGCTTCAGGGAGCTTTTGAGACCAATCCTTCCAGTTATCCTTCACTATTTTAGTTAGAATGGCTTCTATTACTTTATTTTTACTTTCCACCTGCCCATTGGCTTGGGGGTGGTATGGTGTAGTCATTCTATGATGAATATGATATTTCTGAAGGGTGGATTTGAAACCATGGGAATTGAAAGGAGGTCCCCCATTTGTAACTAGCTCTCTAGGGATTCCAAATCTAACAAAGATTTCTTCAAATAGGAAAGCTAGGACAGCTTCTTCATTAGCTCTAAGAAGTGCTTTGGCCTCCACCCATTTAGTCATATAATCTGTACAGACTAATATATAAACTCTTTGGTTGGATGGAGGATTAATGGGTCCTATAAAATCTAAGGCCCATATTTCAATTGGTTCAAGTATTACCTGGGGGTTCAATGGCATTTCATCTCTATTATTAGGTTGACCCATTCTTTGACAACTATCACAAGCCCGCACATATTTATTTGCATCCTTAAACAGTGAGGGCCAATAATAACCCATCCTCAGAATTTTATGTGTCATTATTTTATCAGCAAAATGCCCTCCGCAAGGGCCATCATGAAAATCTTTTAGTATATCATACACCTCATCCTCTCTAATGCATCTCCGGATTTCATGATCAAATCCTGTGTAGAAAAGACACCCGCTTATCCAGCTATACTGAGCACTTTGTTGAATGATTTTTCTCTTCTCTCTATGTGACAAGTGTGATGGTAACTTTCCTGCAACTAGATAATTGGCAATGTCTAGATACCAAGGTGAGTGAGCAGATACTGCAAATAAATACTCATCAGGAAAGGAATCATCTACTAGAATATTATTATCAGTTTTTAACCGTGAAAGGAAATCAGCAACAACATTTTCTTTACCTGGTCAATCTATAATTGTAATATAAAATTCTTGTAGTAACAATAACCATCTGGTAACTCAAGAATTTGTGACAGACTTATTCATTAAATACTTAATATCCGAGTGATCAGTATGGACAAAAGTAGAGTAACCAGAAATGTAATGTCGAAATTAATTAATGGCATAAATTACTGCTAAAAATTCTTTTTCGGTAACTGTATAATTAAGCTTAGCAGGGGTCATATTATTACTGATAAAGTAGATGGCATAAGGAAGATGGTTTTCCTCCTGTCCCAAGACAACTCCAATTGCAGTATCTGAAGCATGAGAAGATATATGAAAGGGAAGTGCCCAATCAGGTCCTCTCAAAATAGGAGCTATAGATAACTAATTCTTGAGTTCTAGAAAGGCTTCCTGGCAAAGATTAGTCCACTTAAATTCAAAATTTTCATAAGTAACACAAATATAGGAGAAGCTTGCTTGGAAATTTTTTTAATAAATCTCCTGTAATATCGAGCATGTCCTAGAAAACTTCTAACATCAATATGTGTTTTAGGAACATGAATATTTTGAATGACTTGTATTTTGGATGGATCTACCTGAATTCCTTGAGATGAGATAAAATGTCCAAGCACTACTCCTTCACTCATCATCATATGAAATTTTTTAGTACTTAAGGAGAGGAGAGCTTGTATACAACGTTTGAGTACCTTCTCAAGATTCTGTAATGCATCTTCAAAAGACACACCATAAAGGGTAAATTCATCCATAAATATTTCCATGGAGTCATTCAGCATATCAGAAAAGATTCCTATAACGGCCCTTTAAAAAGTTGTTGGTGCGTTACATAGTCCAAATGGAAGAACTCTATAAGAAAAAGTTCCCCAAGGGCTAGTAATAGTGGTCTTATCTTGGTCTTGGGGTGCAATTATTATTTTATTATACCCACTAAATCCATCGAAAAAGGAGAAGAATTTATTCCCTGACAAACTATCCAACACCTAATCAATGAATGGTAAAGGAAAGTGATCCTTTTAAGTGGATTTATTTAAGGCTCTATAATCTACACACACTCTCCATTTCCCGTTTTTCTTAGGAACTATTACCAGTGGGGAAACCCATTACTGTCAGATATAGGATATATAAATCCTGCATTAAGAAATTTCTGAAGTTCTTCTTTAACAATTTCACTTAAATTAGGGTTCATTCGTCTTTGGGGTTGACAGACTGGTCGAAAACCTTCCTTAATATAGATCCAGTGGGTACATAAGTTAGGAGAGATCCCCTTCATATCTGTATAGTCCCATGCGAATGATTCCTTATTTTCAAGTAGTAACTTCATTAACTATTGTGCTTCAGCAACTATCAGATCAGGATTTATATTCAGTGTTTTATCAGGTTCGAATTCTACTGTTATGCTTTTAGAAGAGATGGTGGTTGATGTTTGAGGTAGATTTTCGGATTTAAGCTTTTCCTGGGTATCTGTTTCCAAAAGTGCAACCAGTTTATTGTGTGTTTCAGCAGTCACAGAGGAGGGTTCACAAATGAAATTATTAATTACTTCATCCTCAGTGTTATCTTTAAGATTTAAAGCTTGTCCGATAGTCAAAATAGGTTGAATAGCATTATCATCATAATCCATCCACACAGAATTCTCATTGTTAATCATGGGTGTAGCATGAGGGTAAAGAGTAAGTTGTTTATTTTCATATCCATTGGAAATTTTCATTGAACCAAATTTGCAGCTAATAAAGGCATCGGCTGTGGCTAGCCAAGGCCTTCCCAGAATTAGAGGGTGTCCTCCCAACTTTGTTTTAGTTTGTAACATCACAAAGTTAGCTGGGTAATTCCAAGACTCAACTGAGATAACTAATTCTTCAACAAGTCCTTCTGGTTTGATTGTAGAACAGTCAGCTAACTCTAGAATGGTTGGTGTTTCTCTAATTGTATTCTTTAGCTGTAACAATTGTGAAGTTTTGAGAGTCATAATGTGTATAGCAGCACCTAAATCTATGAGAACTTGAGGGATTATTGTTTTACCAATTTGGACGGTCACAGTAGGATGGCCGAGATCACCATATTTAACTGGAGGAGTTTTACGAGACATTAATGCAGATAGATCTCCCATAACATGAACTGTAAGGGCATCTTTAGCTTTCCTACCAGGTTTCTTAACACAAATATCTCTCATGGTTCTGGCATAAATTGGTACATCTCTTAGTTCCTGCAAAAGTGGAATTTTAACATACAGATTCTGCAATTCCCCTAAAAGATTAAAAGTAGGTGGCTCAGGCATTTTAGTTAAAACTAAATGCTCATGGAATGGTGGTTCTGTTGTTTTAGCACCCTTATTAGGGGGTGGTTGTACCTCTTTGTGTGAATCATGTTTCTCAGTTTCTTCTTTATCAGAATCAAAAGAGGTCACATCATCAATGATGGGTTCAACTATTTTCCCAGATCTTAAATGAATGTCATTACATTGTGCAGGGAAAGTAGGAAATGTAGGCTGGTTCTGAATATCAATAACTTGCACAGCTTTATTATTGGGGTTAGGATTTGGTTGTACAGGTAGTTGGGGTCTCATTTGATTATTTGGTGGAGCACATGATGGTAGAGGAAGTGGTTGTTGAAATTAAGGAAATTGATTTGGAAATGGGAGTTGTTGACCCCTCCAATTTTAATTCCATTGATTAAAATAAGATGGTTGTTGTGGAGGCCAAGGAGTCCACATTGTAGGATCTACAAAGGGAGGGTTTGTTTATTGCATGGATGGGTAAGTCATTTGATTAAAGGGTGGGTATTGCATTTGGTTGAAGGGAGGGTAATTTGTCTGACTAAAAGGAGGATAATTGTTCCAACGATTAGAAGATGTAAATGACATATTAGAATTCATACCTTGTCTTCTTGGTTTCCATTGTCTTCTCTGTGTCAGTAGATAGACTACTTCAGCTTCTTCTTCTATTGGTTACAATGCTGCCTTTATTCCTGGTAGACAAGGGAATTTTTGTGTTTCATGATCTTTCTCACAAAGGGTGCAAATTGGTATCTTGTCCAATGGGCATTCCGTTAGTTGGTTTTTATCTCTGCATTTGGGGCAAAAGACAGCCAAAGCTGCTTTTGCTTCGGCCTATTTCTTTTTAACCTGCAAGGTGTCAATCTGTGAAGCAAAAGAACTTAACATTTCAGTTTTAAATTCTTCAAGTAAATTACCTATTTCCGCTCTTGTTGCTCCTCCACTGGCTGATTTTTTAACTCTTGAATACATGGCATCTCTGTTGTTTGACCTGTTCCTTGCAGCTCTTCTTGAACATCTTTTATAGAGGTCAACAATTTCATCATATGATTCTTTAGATATATCCCCTTTACCAAGCATGTTTAGCTTGTCTAAACAATCATCCCTCACCCCTTTCAGTAATATTGTTTTAATAATATCCTTACTTACACCAGGATGATCGGATCTCTGCAGATTGTACTGTAGTCTCTCCACAAATTCCTCCAAATTCTCGTCCTCCTTTTGTACCATCTTGAATAGTTCCTCCCTCTTTTCTCTTGTCCGACAGTAGTCTTGATACTTAAGCAGAAAATTTTGTTTCATCTATTCCCATGTTGTGATTACATGGCCTCTAGGACTCATGAACCATCTTAATTCATTTCCTTTTAGTGTTGTTGGAAACAACTTCAACTTCTGAGCATTAGTAACATAATCATACTACATATTATATCAAATTCAAAAAGAAATTTGTCAGGATCTTCAGAGGATAAACCGTGGAAGTTGGGTAAGGCTCACAGTGGGATATTCTTCATAGGAGTTGCTCCTCTAGGGAGATCACTAATAGGAAATCCCAAGGTAGAGAGAGAATTTTCATCTTTTCCCTCTCCTTCAGGATCTACTTGTCCTCCACCAAAGAATCCTTCATTGTTTCCTTCCATTTTTTGATCTCCTACTGCACTTGCTCGATCCTCAAATTTTTCTACTGGCTCCCCACTGTTTTCCACTGGTTTTTCAGCGTTTCCTGTTGATTCCTCAACGTTCTCTGTTGATTCTTCAATGCTTCCTATTGGATCTTCAATACTGTCTACTGGTTTTTCAGCACTTGCTACTGGTTCCTCGACGTTTTCAGGGCTCACAACTTGTTATGTTTCATAATTCAATTAAGGGGAGCGTTGAGGTTTTGGCCTCCGAGAGCTTAATCTCTGAGAAGATTCAGCTTTTTATACAATCTCGTCAATAAAAGTCTTTCTTCCTCCCCTTCCTTTGCCCTTTCCACCTATAGGTTTAGTTTTCTTATGGGTTCCGCATCCTCTCATACAATCTGCACATCTGGAAGAAAAACATCAATGCTTTTGAAATCTATAATTGCCTTCCCCAGCAACAGCGCCAAAATTTTGGTCACTTTAATTGTTTAAACAATTCGAGTGCTACATAAATTTCCAACCCAGGGAAGTCTGTTTATTTCAAAAGCAATCACACACTATATATGCTCAATTTCAAAAGCAAAGAAATGTTGTAGTACTAATAACACTAATCACACTAATCACACCTTGCTTTAACAAAACTGAAGTCTACTTGAGTTACAACAAAGACAATCCTTCTATTACAGACTTTCATTAAAAGAATCCTGGATTACATTAAAAAGGTAATTAAAGGAAATCAATCTGCAAAAAGGAAGATTAATTAAACTGTAACAGAGAATAGGACCCTATTCCCCAAGTAGGAATATTCAGCACTTGTTTTCTGATTACCAAGCTTTCACGCACTCACTCCATAAACAAGGTTTCTAGATAAAATAATTCACAACGTCTCAAGAAGGAATTGTATGAAATCAATACAGCAAGTAATGAAAACAGAGCTTTAGCAATAACCACATAATTTCAATACTGCATAAATAACTTCAGCAAACAGGGTTGAATCAAGGCATGAATAAAATAAACAGTTAACAAACTACAGGAACAAGTGGGTGAATCTTATGAAGAAGGCGGGCCCTTTCCTTCTCACAATATTCCCCAGAAGAATGGATTAAATTGAAGTGCTCAAAACAAACTTTTATTCATCTGTCAAAAGAAACATATTAAAAAAGAGTCACGTTCCTTCTCTGTTCAAAAAAATGAACCTCCCGAAGTTTCTAACTCTCCCTCTAATGCTGATGTCTCCTCTTTTTAAAGAGGAGACATCTATTACAATTCATTTACGTCATAGAAATTCTATTTTTAACCCAATCTGATCTTCTGTTCTAAAAGAGGGTCTTTCTATTCTTCCATAGAAAAATGTTGTTACGATGGTTACGATGGTACTAGCTTTAGAATGGCCCGTGTAACAGCTTCCTTTACTTGTCTTTCCTCGTTGCCGTCATACTTGAAATGCTACTTCATAATCACAAGTCACGAGCTATTTCAGCAACGAATTTGCGTACCATGTTGACTGTTTTAGCAACGCAATCTTCAAATAGATTATCTGCGGTCTTTAAACTATCTTAGCAACTATATATCTTCGATTAATGATTAAATATAAAAGTAATGTATAATTATATGCAAAACAAATTAAACATATAGTAAAGAGAAGAATATTATATACCTTCGGGAAAAATGGATGAAAGTGATAATGTAAGCTTTAAATATAGACTAAAAGGAGTAGAGTGGTAACAAAATATGTGGTCAAAATGGTACATTATGAGGTCCTAACAGCAGGATCTTATGTGTTGTTGTATTTTCTCCAAAATTTCCTCCATCTAGTCCATCATGGAGTTCCTGCAAGACCTTCTCTGCTTCAGATTTTTCTAAGCATCTTAGAAGTACAGAATTGAAATTTCTTCTAAATAACACATTGTTGACTGACTCATATTGTTTAGATTTTAATCTAAGAGCTTGTTTTCTCTTGTAACTGAGACGATTTGGAGTATATCCATTCTTCAAATAAAATATAAGATCAACATATTGTGACTCTGGATCATTGAGGCTTACCTCTGATATTTGCACATGATTACCTGGATCTTCTTCTGCTGCCAAATGTGATGCTCCTATAAGCATTCTGCAAAAACCTTGACCTCTACTAATTTTAGAGGGTTTAATTTCTACATCATATTCTTGTAACGCAGTCACCCAGTTAGCTATTTTTTCTCCTAATTATTTCTACATCAAAAGTTGTGTTACTGCAGAAAATGGAACTATGATTTTCGTATGATACTTTAGGAGAAAAGGTCTAAAATGTTTTATGGCCTTAAAAACAGCAAATGCTCACTTTTCAACAGATGTGTAATTCAGTTGTGCACCTTCTAAATTTGAACTAAAAAATGATGTTGGTGCTTCTATTTGTTGGTCATTCAACTGTGTTAAAACAATTTCATATGATGTATCCGATGAAAAATTGTATAATGTAAATGGATTAAGAAAATTGGGGGTGGTCAGTAATGGATCATTGACAAATGACTGTTTAATCAATTCAAATGCTTCTCTTTCATTATGTCCCCATTTAAAGAGATAATTTTTCTTAATCATGTTCTGCAATGGTAAAACTATTTGAGAAAAATGAGGGACAAATCTCTTAACAAAATTAATTTTCCCAAGGAAAGATTCCATGGTTTTCTTGTAAAAATATGAGGGAAAGAAATTCGTTTAATTTCGTCAATTCTTTCAGGATCAATATAGATGCCATTTTTTGACACAATAAATCTTAAAACGTTTCCTTCATCTAAAGAAAAAAAATGATTTCTTTGGATTTAATGAAATGCCATACCTTTTGCATCGCTCAAAGACTTGCTTTAGGTCATTTGCATGATGAGTTACCTGTTTAGAGAAGACAATAATGTCATCTAAATAAATAACTATTGTTTTATTTATGAGTCCCCTAAAATCTGTGTCCATGGCTCTTTGGAAAGTGGCACCTACATTAATTAATCCAAAAGGCATTTTTTGATAAGCATAAGCTCCCCACTTAGTTCTGAATGTAGTTTTCAATATGTCATCTGGATGAACGAGAATCTAATTATAACTTGAAAATCCATCTAGAAAATACATGAGCTCAGAATGAGCTACTTTCTGCAATACTTGTTCCATGGTTGGTAATGGAAAATTGTCCTTCTGAGAAGCTTTGTTTAAATTTCTAAAATCAATGCAAATTCTAATATCACCATTCTTCTTCCTGGCAGGTACCAAATTTGATACCTGTTTAGAATGTCTGACTAGAAAGATGATTTTTTCCTTGAGAAGTTTATTCAATTCAGTTTTAATTTGATTTTCCAAGTTTGGATGAATCTTTCTCAATTTCTGTTGTATGGGATTTTCCTCTGAGACCATAGGAATCATGTGTTGAATTATATAAGTATCGCATGTTTTAAAATCAGTATAATCCCAAGAAAAGACACTTTTGTACATCCTAAACAATCTGATGAATGATAATCTTTCTTCGGAAGACAGATCAAGACCTAGATTTACATTTTGATGTTTTTCTTCACTTCCTATATTAACTAACTCAAATATTAAGGTAGAACATTGTGTTTTTGAGTTATATACTCTTTTAAACCTGTCCTTTAGATCGTATAAGTCTTCTAACTTGACAACATATTTTGGAATAGAATTTTCATCTTGTTCTTTCTTAATCTGAGTGTCATGTTCGTTTTCATCCAAAATTTAATTATCGTAAGATCTTTCAAATGTTAAAAAACCTATGATATCTGAGTCATTATTGAATACTCTCTAATTACTGGTATTATCAGGAATAGATGTTCTAAAAATCAATTCAATAGAAAATCTATCGAGACTAAATTCTTGGGATGGATTAATTTTGAGGCTACATTAGCAAGTAAATTTGCACTAGCATTATGTATTCTAGGTATAGAAGAAATGTTGAAGGCTAAGAAATGAGCAGTTAATTCTTGGACTAATGATTGATAATGCTTTAAGTGTCCAGAATTACATTGGATAGTATCTCTCACTTGCCTAACTATGATTTATGAATCTCCTAAAACCTTCATATGTCTGATATTTAGATCAATAGCTTTTAATAAACCTTGAACTAATGCTTCATACTTAGCTACATTGTTGGTACAATCAAACTATAATCGGCAGGCTAACATAGTCCTTTTTCCTTATGGGTTTATTAAAATGCAACCTGCACCTGCACCATCTTCAGATTTAGAACCATCAAAATAAAGGGTCCAAAACAAAGAATTAGCTATTTTTCTATCTAAAAAACTAATAAATCTAGAATTATCTGGTTGGGACAAAATTCTCTATCTAAGATACAACCACGTTATCAAAGAAAGGTGATGGTTGAGCATTAAAGTTTTCTAAAAATGACTCTACAGAGTAGTTACCAATAATGTTGTTATTGAAGGCTACTGGCTCATTAAGTTATTCAAGATCAGTCATCGTATGCTTCATAAATTTTTCACGGTCAACTCGAATTTGGTTTGGATTTCCATTATGTGGTAACCACATATGTGACCAGTCTGTTGAAAAATAACCATGAATTTTCTCAGACCAGTCACGACTTAAAACTAAACCAAAATATCAATTATCTGAGCAACTTTGGGATTTGATGACAATCTGATGGAAACATAATTTATTTCTCCTACCACTTCTACTCTAGTTCTGTCAAGTTGTACTATATGAATTGGAAAACTTGGAGGAGTTATGTTCAATTTGACACAAATTGATTTTGGCATTATATTCGAAGAGGCCCCTGAGTCTATCAAACAGTTACGAATGTTTTTGTTATAGATCTCATAGGTTAAGAGAAATGGAGGATTATGAGACATGGATCGATCACCTATCATAATTAAGTCTGAAGCATCTATTTTCATTGAAGGAGAAGGTGGCTTACCCATTTCATTAGTAGCTTGAACTATGAATGGAGTAGGTAAGTTTGAAGCAAGAACAACTTTTAAGTCTCTAAGTAATATTTGTTATTGTTGCTTCAATTTGGTAAGCTCATGAATTGAAATATTTTCCCTAGTTTTCTTCATGTCTTCAACTATATTATACTCAATGGTATCAGAGACAACCATATTTTTAGATGTAGGTGGAGGGTCTGAGGTAACATGACTTGTTTGCATAGCCTTTGAGTTAGACTTTTTTCTTACTGATTTGTCTTTAATAGGAGTGGAAATTTTTTGTTGTTGACTAGGCTGTGTTGCTTCAGTAATATTTTTGATGTGTGCGCTGACAGGCAAAGCTTCAAGTTTTTCTTCATTTGGTAGGATGAAATCCCACATTCCATTTAGTTCAACTTCTACTTCTTCATCATCTTCTTATTCCTCTGTTTTTTGTTTCTCCTCTTCTTGATCCAATTCAACATTAGATATAATATTTGGAGGTTGAGAATAAGAGGATTATCCTTTCTTAAAATTCCTGAAACTCTTTTTTGAATTTGAATTTGTGGAGACTTGTTTCATGATATCTCCCACCTCGTTGGTCATGGTATTCAAGGCTTTTTTAATACTTTCTACGTCAAATGGATCCTTTGGCATCTTCTTCTTAGAATCATCTTTGAAAGATATCTTCTTTGATTTTCGATCTTCCTAAGAATTCTTTTTCTCAAGAGCACTTATGTGTTTCTCTACAGATAGAGACTCTTTCATATTTTCTTCAAGTGTTGCTAGCTTTTCTCTATCAACGAAAATAGTTGTATTAGATGGAAGGGATTAGATATACCACACAATTTGAACTTTTGCGCTAGGAACTCTTGTAACAGGAATTTCACTGAGTAGTTTATTAAATCTTGAATTAAAATCTTCTATCTTCTCACCTAGTTTAGCTTTAATATTTCAAAAATCATTGATGAGCATAGCAGTAGTTCTGTCATCTCCAAACTTAGCTAGAAATTTTTCTTCAAACATATTCCAGTTAGTTATAAAGAAAGCAAGTAATGAAAAATACCAGGATCCTGAAGATCCTTTTAAAGTATATGGAAATAATCGTACAACGCAATCCTCTTCAACTACTGCATTTAGATTGACAACCAACATAAAATTATGAATATGTTCTTCTGAAGGAAGACCATCATCAGGATTAAATTTGGGTAGCCATATTTCAATATTTTTAGGTAGAGCATGAAGAGGGGCGGGCATGTTTACAGCCCCTCGATTTCTCCGTGGGTTTACATTCGGTGGAGGGGGTTGACATGCCATTGTATTTTCGATGGGTTGGTTGGGTGTAATTTGAATTGATGATGAGGCAAGTTGAGCATTATGACTAGTAGTTTGAGTACTGGAACTAGTGAAAGTGATATGGACTACTGGAATGAAATTTGTGGAAGTGAGCAGAGGTAATGGGGGTGAATGGGATAAGATCTTACTGGTGATTGACTTTGATTGAGTCCTATTTAACTCTTTCCAAGTACTACCAATAGGAAATTCAAAAGGGAGAATCCCTGTTTTTTGACTTTCTAATTGGGTTAATATTCTTCAAGGTTGTAAAGAAGACGAAATACTAAGATTCGATAATTGAGAAGATTTGGGCTTTTCCGCAGAAATAGATACTTTCTCTAACTTTTCTATTAAATACTGAACTTTTGGAGAATCTTGGTGAAACTCGGGAAATAGTATGGTTTTATTATTGCTAGGAGACTTAGGGGAAAGATAATCAACTTCAGATTTTACATATGAGGATCTAGATAATTTTCTGGAAGTTGATGTGGATCTAAAAGGAGAGAGAATTTTTAATTGACTTTTAGATTGATCAAACCTTTGTGCCATTCACTAATCCCTCCTTCTAGAGTGAAAATTTTGGGGCCTTGGAATTCCGCTACTAAAACATGGGGGAAAACCACCCGGTCCGGACCTTAAAGCAGCTCCTTTTCTGCTTGGTGTAGTGGCTCCGACTGGGGATAATGGGACTAGTTTCCCAATAAGGATAATTATAAGGGTGTTGTGGATATAGCATGCAAATGGATAATGATTTTAATTTATATAAATCTATCTAAACTATTTAATCTAATATATACCTGGGGTGTTTTTCCTTTATGCAATCTAAAATGATATCTTTCAGTTGTCAGTAATATAGATCATTTAACAGCTGAAAGAGATGAAAATTATGTAAAATGATTCTTCTAACAAAGTAGTTTTCATAGAATAATTGTGAAAAAAATATTGCATCTATCACTGTGATTACATATTCAATAAGAAACCATAGCTAAATATTATAACATAAGTGCATGTAATATTTATATATGATGACGTTTCAAATATATAATGTAATAAAAAGATGAATATCAATATATGAAGTAAGAATTAATACAAGTGCATAGAAATACCATATGTATGAAGTTCTACTCATGTAAACTGACAGAAATATCTGCTCCTTCTCACTTTCAAGCAATTTAAAGAGTACAGTAGTGCAACATCAGTTAAAGAGCTTTAATTTTCAAAAGATAACAGATGTGTTCCATTAATTCATCGAAGCACTCACAAACTTACAATAGTGCATTCTTTGCAAATGCTTTTGACAAATTTCTAGACCCTTCTCTAAATGCATGAGAAGGGTTTAAATACTAAACTAACTATAAACTAAAATAGATTATTACAAAAATATAGAGGAGTTTTCAAACAACCTTTCTCATAAAGCTAACTTAAACTACAATCAAGGAAACTAAACTAACAATTTTGATTTATGAGTCTTGCCCTTTCTTCTGAATGTGCTCACGAAGTTGACAAATATCTAACATTCCTTTGAGCTGAGTTGGCTGTGACATATTTGATCTGATCTGTCCCTTAAAAATAGCGTTTGAGAGTATTGATTGGGATCTCTTCATTGAATATGTAAGAGACTTCAGAGTCTGATGCTGATGATAAGGTTTGATTAGAAAATTCTAGTAATTTTCTTGATCAAACTTATTTAATTTTTTAATAATTTCCTCTTGTGTATCTAATCTCTGCTTCCACTGTGTTTCCACCTGTCTTGTTTCTGAGAACACATTAGACGTGTTCTCCTTAAGAATTTCTTCCCTAGACAGTTATTCACACATAGATTCAATAATCTCACTTGATATATTGGATGTCTTCGCTGTTTATTTCTCTGCCTGTTTGATTTGCGCTTCCCATTCTCTTAATATAATTTCTTTGTGAATCTTATCTATTTGAGGTAGATTAGCTTCCGTCCCAGAATATGATACTTTCCATTAGATGTGTTCTTTAATTTTCCTCTCAAGTCTTTCACATTCAAGTCTCTGGATTTCTATCTGCTGGATCAATATTTTATTTGAATCACAATAACAATCAATTATAGAAGCTTGATGACAAAACACTTCTTGTTCTTTCTTTAACTTAGTGTTTAAATCCATTGATTCTTTGATAAATTTCTCTAATTACGATTACCTTTGTAACTTGGTCATTGCTAGTTCCAGTTGTTCTTGTTTTTCATTAATCTCTGTCTGATGCTGCAATTTGAGGCTTTCAATATATTTATGAAATTGGGATGTGTTTACTTTGACTTGCTCACTTGAATTATATTTCTCTTCATTCAACAACTTCTTTAGTTCTTGTACTCTACATTCCTTTTGTTTTAGCAACAATCTAACCTCAGTAGCCTTATCAACAGTAGCAGTAGCATATGCCCCTACATACTATGATAATTTGGTTAGATGTTCAGCAGGATCATCTAAGGAATATTTACATAATACATCAACTGATTCATCTATAGGTTTTGAAGTTGTTTCATCAATTCTCCTCCTTTTGTTTCTTTTAATTACAACCTTATAACTAGGACTGTAGAAAATATCCAACGAATGAATATCTTCAATTTGTAGAACTATATGATCTGTAGGGTAGGCTGATATGATTTATTTATCATGAATTTCTAGAACTCTTTGTAGTGGATTAACAGTTTCCACTATCTTCTGGGAGTGTTCAGGTGTCTAGAAACTCATTTCCTGATCAGTATTGGGATTCTCTTTAGGAGTTTTTATTGCTTCAGAAAACTACTTCCATTCATCTATAAGATCTTCTATTTGTGGTGAAATGGACTGATCTAGTATATTATAACTGTGCTAAACTGGATGAGAATCTGATTCTATTCCATTATTTCTCTTTTCCTCTAGCATATCTGTCTCATGGATTACTTGGTCAATTATCTTTTCTAGGCTTTCCTTTTTAGATTAAGATTCATTTTCAGAATGATCTAAATTAAGAGATTATTGTTATGACTAACCTGATTCATCTTCAGACATATCTTTTACTAAATCATCCAAGCTGATACTTGGAGTGTTTTTTTTGTCATCTTCAATAGTCAACAAATTGAGACGGACTTTCTCTAGTCTCATGTTTCTGTACGTTTGGAAAGCTTCAAAATCATCTTGACTTAGTTGGCTAGATGCATACTTGATGATGTCTGAAAAAATTTCCATGCCCTGGAAGAGATCATCAAATCCATCTTTCTCCTTTACAAAACGATTTAACTTAAGATCTATGATGTAATTTTTAATTAAATCATTTGGATCATATAATATTTTTGGCATTACTGCCAATTTCAATAAATGAATTTTGGAAACTTCCTTGTAAATCGATGTCAAAAAGTGAAAAAGTGCCATATTGTATAGGGTAATTAGGCCAAATAGCCTTTTTAGCATCTTTCAAATGTTTTGTGAAACCATTAGCAAGCTGATAGGCTATTTATCTTGAAAGTAACTTATTGGGAATGTAATAAGGTAAAACATGGGGAGAAGCATAACTCCTGAATACTCTAATATATGTAAAATTCTCTTCTTCAAACCATGTAGCTGCAAAAAGAATGTATACATTGGCTTCTTCAGAAACCCTAGGGGCCTTTTTATTGAAAATAATCTGGTGCATAGGCAATATGACTTCGTAACAGATTTTATAGAAGTGTAGATGGAAGTCTAAATCCCAGAGTTGTCTGTGGTGAATGTGAATTGGGGTAGGGTCTTGGGTAGTCCATTTCCATCCCATGGTAGGAAAACTTGAAGTAAAATAGATAGCGTCCATGACATAGGCAGACATATAAAAGGGAGGTATTTCTTTGGATGAAATACTCCTTTTATTCCTATATTGGGTAATGTGTTTGGCTATATTATTAGATAAGATGTTTTCCCAATTCAAAATTGATGAATTGATGATTGCGTCAATCAGGGGAACCCATAGAATCTAGTGCTATCAGGTCTGAAAAATAATACACATAACATATTGGCAGCATAACAATAAGGATTAGGAATTTGGGTAATTGGGTACATACTATGCTTATCTCACTTCAATTTCCCCTGTTCCTCCTTCCATTCTTTGATGACTTTGATAAGATCTGGATGTTCTCCTTTAAGGCTTTGCAAAAAGTCTTTGCCATATTTCTACTGTGGGGGTGGTAGATGATACATTTTTGTTAAATCTTCTGCCCTAAAAGAGCCCATAGTTTCTCCCTTCGAATTCTTGAACATTCTATCTTCAATGTCTAAGTGATCAATTACCCACTTAACCATGTCTATGTAAGGGAGAATATTTTTTCTTGCAACTATCCTGTGGACGTATGAGCATGCAACATCAAAAAGAGTTGTGTCAGAGGTAGATGTTGTTCCTTTCGAAGAAAATTTGGTTATCACCTTTAGTCCTTCGCTTTCAAAAAGATTATACATTACCTCCCATGTCGAACTGCCACAATATTTGTTGCAGATGGTATCTGAAAATAACGGATACATATCTATATCTTCTATAGACGACATCTGAGAAATATCTTTGCCCTTTTTTCTCATTTTACTCTTCCTCAATCTGTTAACTGGTTTCCTGAAAACAGAGTGAACTTTACAAGTATAGAGAATCAAAGAGACAAATCTATCATTTATTTCAAACACACACAAGCAGATATAAATCTCTCAAGATATAACATCAATCATCAATCATAATCTCTGAATTAATATCTCATACACCTTCATACGTAAAATATATCAATCACTTTAAAGTCATTAAGATCTCTAATTTCATTTTGATATGACACAAGTTACTTCACATGCTTGATCCATTAAATTCCGTTGACATGTGTATCACAAGTCATAATTTATAACCATTCGTAATACTTACCCTTAAATATTGCGAAATACAATCTGCACAAATCGCAGATCAGAACTTTTATAGGATAACAATTTTGCGTATGTTATAAGTTGTGCAAAATGCGAATTGTGCTTTTTGCAAAACTTAAGAGATTGCGATTGCCAAAGGTTTTATATTCATTTCTTTATGTCCTTGTCGGGTCCAAGAAGTCACAACTTATATCAATTTTCTTTTAAATGTTTTTTTATTGGTTAAGTGAGGTGCGTTGCTATAAAGTAAATATAATGGTAATTGAATTTTTTGCAAAGTTTAAAAATATCTTTGGAAAAGTTGAGAGCATATCAAGGCTCGCACATTTTAAAGTTTATGAGTCTTTGAAATTCAAAAGATATGCGATTTGCGATGCGCTCAAGAAAAATGAAGCGGAAAACTTTAAAAGAAAATATTTTCCTATGTTTTTTTGTTTAGAAAATTAAAAGAATTTCCTATTTATTTCTAAAGGGTCCCTATTTATAAAAATAAATGGGGGTTTGTTGTATAGGACAAAAGCACCTTTACTTCTTTGCCTTTAGTTCAAACCTTTATATTTAATTGGTAATATGGAATGGATATAGTCACAATTTTCACATCGAAAACCATTCTTATAATTCTTTCATTAGAATGGTATAATTTCATATACCATAGGTTGATTTATTTCAAAAGGGGCTAATTCCATCAGTAACAGATTATGATTCATAATATGATGCATCTTTTTTTCGAACCTTAATATATAATTAGTATTGTGAAAAACAATGATTGCTATGGGTATGAAAATAATTGTCATAGTAATATTTATGGACATAAAGGGCATAAATAAAATGGTATCCCCTTTCATATATTGACCGGTTAAACTCTTAAAATATAGTTGAAAATGGTTCTTACAAAATCCTACAATATGGCACAGTAATCACCAATCAAGTCCCCTTGCCATTGATGTAAAAATGGGAGGTGAGGAAAGGAGAAATAACTCTCAAAAGAAACAAAAAGGATGACACTTAGGGGGAGGAGAATAAAGTTTCCATCAATTCCATAGGGGGATAATGTTGGTAGTGTTGGAATTGCTATCAAATGATCATAGTCATGTTGATGATTTTTTTTCTTGTTGATGAAATTTGTCCCATTGATAAGGTTGTTTGATGGATAATGATTTTGTCATACCGATGATTGCTAAAATTTGATTGTTTTGGTTTCTTGATGTCCAAAAGCTTATCAAAGTGATGTGCAATGGACGTTATGATCCTTTTCCATTGATGTTTATCCTTCAAACATAATGGCCCATAAGGACAAAAAATAAATCTTAAAGAAATAGAGAACCAAAGTAAAAATTCTACAGAAAATATTGCTCTGATTGAACATAGTCATTTGTACATATTTTTGGCCTCTTTACAAGTGTAACACTCCTATTTTTCTCAATAACTTCATTATAACATTGATCAAATAGTGTTTAAACTTAATTACCCTATAGAATAACGCACCTGAGCTTCTGCCAGCTTACATATTCAACATATTTGGTCATCTGAGCCTTGTCATATGCAATGATGAAGCCTTGAACATAATTTCTCATATGTACAATTAGTACAAAGAAAATTTTTCCTAATTTGAAGACTCAACTTAAAATGAAGAGGTGATATGTAAATAGTCCTATAATACCAAGAGATAACTCATTTCAAATTCCTGCATATATAGAATGAAAATAGTTAGAGAGACATGTCTATAAAAGATGAATTGTTGAATGAGAATCAAGTTTTGTGAATTGAAAATTTTTATGAGAAAGACCTTGAACAATTATGGTAAAAATAAAAGAGGAAGAGAAAGAGTAGAAAAAGTGGAGTAGAATTGAATAAGGGAATCAAAGAGGATGAGTAGCAGAAAAAAGGAAAGAAACTAATTATAGAACACAGATAAAGAGTACCAGATAGCCAACAAATTTGATTTGTAATTTTGTAAGGGGATGTTAGTCTCCTTTCAAGTTGTAGCTTGATAAAGAACAATGTGTAGCATGTTGAGGTAGGAGCGTCTTGTGCATTATACCATGCAAAAAAAGTTATGGGAGTTGGAAATTCCTTGCAAGTTGAATGTTGCATAAGAATTGGGTTGGCAGCCTCCCGTGGTTGGAGCCTACACAAAATTTGATGTAATTAGGGAGTAGGAGCTTGCATTCACATACACTTCAACCAATAATTCATGGTTTTCTCTCTTTATAAGTTTCCACTTATATTCTGTGTATTCATATATTTCATGTTGAGTGTCTCATTTATGTGAATGACTTTGAATTCAATTTATGTATGAATATATATCTCTCCAACTGCAAAAGAATCAATTAAAAGTTGAACATATACATAAGCCATTAGTTCCAATAGGAAAATATTGAAAAAATAAATTAAGTTGAACTTACTAATTAAAAATACCCATTTAATGATTTAGTCCCCCTCCTCTTAGTAATTTCCATAATATATATGAAATTAAAAATATATATATAAGATTTTTGAGTCTTCTTTTACAACATGGACTAAAATATTTTTTAACCATTTTTTAATCTTCATTTTAGGAAAAGTTTTAAGGTTGTTGATTTCTATAACAAGAGAAGCTTTATTTACAACCAATTTAACCTTGATTATTTTCATTTTTAAATTCTTCCTTTAATAAATTTGAATTTTTCTTTTATGTTGATGACTAAATGAAGGACTTATTACTCTGAGCTAAAGTAGTGATAGCGTCATAAAAAAAATGGCGCTCCTTTTATCTAGAAGGAATTTTTGTTATATGTGTGTAACTAACATTTTATCCCAATTATATAAATCATATCTTCATCTTGATAACGATAACAAAATAGGTACCACTTGGTGAGAACCTTCTAGAATTATTTTTTATAGGTTATATTTAGTCACTATTTTTACTTCAAAATGAAAAATGATGTTAATAGAATCACCCGTTTTTTTACTATTGGGATTGTGGTGTTAAAAATACAATGGGACAATTGATGTTGTTAGAGCGAAAACCTAAAACCAATCCTTGAATTGAGAAGTGGTGTTACTACCTCACACCTTTTTTTCTGAGTTAAAATTAAATTTTGTTTAAAACAATGACTTTGTCAATTAGTGCAACTACAACAAAAAACATAAAATCAATCACTGAATTGAGTAGCAGTTTTATCAACAATATTTATTTTTTTCACAATCTTAAAATTATAATTTGTTTGAAACCATGACCTTGACAACTAGTAACACTAAGTTCAAAATATTAAAATTAAGGCCTCAATTTGAAAATAAACATTATAACATTCTCTTTCTTTTTATAAGTTTAAAGTTGCAACTTTTTTAAAATCATAATTTTTAAAAAAACTAAATTAAACTACCAACGCTAATACATTTAAAAAAAAACATACCAAATAAATAATTAACTTAGAAAAAGAAAAAACAAAACAAAATAGATGTTTATTTTTTTCCATAGGAAATAAGTTGTAATTTTTTTTTATTTAAAAAATATGTAAAAAAATACAATTGGATATGCACATCTCGTGCATTTACTGACTGCATACAAGTTTGAAAATTGGCTTTGTATGTTTTCACATGCCATGAAAAATGAAGAAAAAACTTTGTTTTCTCTAGATATGACCAACAACATCATACGAGCCCCCAAGGGTGCAGCGTCTTGGCCAGCGAACATACTGCTAAGACATTCATGATGTTTTCCAGGTCATATGTTCAAACCTCATCTTACCCATGTGATATTCTTGGGGGCGATGCAGTTGCACTTGGAGGTTATAGTGGCATCTATCAGGGATCAACCTTGTGTCACATGAGCATGAGTGTCATCCTGCTACTGATTCTGCTAGTCATTAAAAAAAATTAATCCCATCAACACCATACATGAGAGAAAAGTGCATAATATTTGTGCATGTCACCCCTTATAACAGTTTGAATATCAACATAAACTTTTAAACATATAAAAACCAAGGTAGAAACTAATATCGTCCCTTTGAGGATCTATATTTTTTCTATAATATTCCTTTGTAAACATGCTCAGACTATAGAGTATAAAAATCATATAAGAAAAATAGTACATCAGGAAATTAATTGTGGTCAGCATATCTAATGAAAGTTCGATGGTGAAATTGGTATGATCAGTCTCCTTGTTTCTCGCACATATGCCAGAGGTCTTGATTCATGTTTAGTCCATATTTAGAAAGTATGTCTACCACAACATTGTGCTCCTTGTATATATGAGAACATGCAAAAAAAGTAAATGAGTCTTTCAGCCTCCAAGTATATTCTAGTATAGGGCATAAAGTAATATTCTTTCACATTTGAGTCATGTTCAACTAATTTACTACCAAAATAGAATCCCCATATACTTGTAACTAAGAGCATCCTTTTTCTGTGGCAAAGACCAATAATATTAGCATGCTAATAATTCATCATTATTATTTGTGCTTTTTCCAAACCCTGTTTTGGCGTGAAAGGAAAATGTGAGGGATAGGAATAGGACATAACCCCACCGCTCTATATTGTTGATTCATTTGAGACCTTTTCAAAAAATTCCCATAGTTTTGAGGTGTGTGGGGATTCTTTCACAATTAATTTAGGTGGATGAATGCATTTTTCATGTTGAAACTGGGTCAATATTACCAGGGCTTAGGCTGAAATTCACTCTGGCACTAATAATCTAACTTGAAAAAGGTTCTTATTATGAGCCAACCATATGCCCCCACAAAAAAGGAGAAAGAGGGCTCTATAAGAATGAGTAGAAGGGTATGAATACCAATATTTCCATGATACCTCCAAATCTCCCCCTTCCCCTCTTTGATTGGATCTTGTCGTTGTTTTACATACATCCCAATCATGTTTGGAGAAAGGGCATAACATAAGCAAATGTTTCATACTTTATACATCTCCTTTGAATAATATCACCACCCTATTCCCATATCATAACGTTTCTAGAGAATATACCATGTGGGTACCTTCTTTTCCATTATGCACCATATGAAAATTTTAGCTTTTGAAGGGAATTTGGATTTTCGAAGTGCTCTCCACCACCACTTTGGATGTTTAGTTTCTCTCTCTACACCTAAAGCAATTTATCCAAGCTTAGGGGTGTATAAACCAATTTTTGAAACACTACAGACTAACTCATCCTCTCGTTTAGTAATCCCAATGTGGTTGTTAGTTAGAGTAGTTAGGTAATCATTCCATGTCTTAATATATTTCTCCTCAATTCCTAACTCCTCAACAATTTTCCAACCTTTCATCCAAATTGTGGTATTTTCATTACTGAGCATCATATGTCATTTAGGGAGATATTTAGGTGCTAGAGGAGGATGTGGTTGATGCCAATTACTAGCCAGAGATCCACAACTGATCAAACATTTTCTCCATTCCCCACTTTAAATGTGAGGTCATTCCTTCAGCTCAAAAGAGGTTAGATCTTCCCTCCAAATAAAAGAGATATTTTCCCTTGGTTTATACCCCTTACTAATCCATTCTTCCAAGGTGATAGGAGCTATGTATTTTTTTGTAACCAGCATTATCTACAATTTTTTTGATGTAAGGAGTCTCGAGTCGCACTTCAATGCCAATGATTTTGAAAATAAGGAGATACCTTTAAGGGTCCATCCACCAAGAAGTTTGGGGATTTCCTCCACCAAACCCAAGGAATGATATTTTTTTCTCAATTTCCTAAGCATAGGAATTTTTAAAAAAATCCTTATAGGTATTTCAAGAATGGATTTTGGAACCCAAGCCAATGAAATAGAGTAAATTTGGCTTTCTTCCAAAAAAAAATTTATCAACACTAGATGTACAATGCATGATAGCCATTTTAGACTCCAATATTTGAGTATCTTCTCTACTTTTTTGATGGGCGATGGCCAATCTATTTTCCTATAGAATTTTTTTTTAGGTAGAAACCTAAACATTTGACTACAACATCCAATGGCTTTGTGTTAAAGGGAATTTGTTGTGTGATTTTTCTAATATCAGTTTCATCTAAATTTTGTAAGGATAAAGACTATTTTTTATTATTAATGAGAATTCCAATAGCTCTACCATAGGGTGATAAATTTTCACAAGTTTTCCAACTTCTCTATTAGATCCATTGCATAAGATGAGGATATCATCTACAGAAATAATAGGTGTAATGGACATAGTCCTAGGAATAGTATTTCCCTATAAATCCCCACTACTTTTTTCATCCGATGAGAGGCAACTTAGAACCTCAACCACCAAGAGGAACAACAAGGGGGAAAGTGGACACTCCTGACTGAGAACTCACTGGGAATGGAAAAAATTTGAGATCGATCTATTAATATATACTGCAAAAGAAGGCATCTAAGTGCATCTCATTACCCATGTGATAAATTCCACACTAAAGGAAATATGGGTGAGGAAGAGATGGATATATAAATAATTTACCTTGCCATAGGCTCTGATTATAGTGTGACTCCTTAGGCTCCTATATATAGAAAGGGAGTTTTTTCATTTGAATCATCCAAGAATTTCTCATTTAAGTGACTCAAAAGAGGTTTCCCCCTTAGAGAGGCTATTCTTCAAGTCGTTAAAATATATTTTCTTCTATTTTGTGAGTTGGTTGCATATCATTTGGTATCAGAGCTTCTAATTCTAGCATTTCTCTTATTCAAACTGGGCATATTGGAATTTGTGCTATAAATTTATATCTATGAGGCTTCAGAAGATTAAATTTCGAACATGTGGAGCTGAAATATTGGTGAACTTCGTGTAAGAAAATCAGATATTGGTTCACTAAATGTTCTACGATATGATTCAGGAAAGTTAGGTTTTTTGCAGGCTCCAAAATCTAGTCTCAAGTAGGTGACCTAGGGAAACACGTCCTAAATTTTGTTTTAGGCATCAGATTTGAATTATGTAAAAATTAGCTCAAATTACACAGACTGTAGTTTTTTTTGTATAAATTTTAGGGCTAAAGGTCGAAACAATGACACGTGGAACTCCATACTACTGAACTAGTCTATAATCGGGTCATCAGGGGAGATCAAGCATAACTCTTTCTTGAATACTCCAATTTTGTTATGAATTGTGGCATTGAAAAGAAGACTTAGAGGGATACCATAGGACAAAATTTTAGACCTTAGATATATGAAATTACAGAGATACAAAAAATTCAATATCGAGCTCCTACAAAGCAAGAAAAAGGTGTGTATTTGTTTTAAAATTTTCATAATTTTTGTTTGAAAAAATAGTTTAAAGTTATTCAAGGGGCATAATGAAGCATTAATATCACTATTTGATTCGAAAATGAATCTATTATCCAAGATAACCATTACGTTAAGTTAGGGTTGAATAGGATATTTAAATTTGTAATTTTCAAAAGAAAAATCACACGTGTGAGGGGTCTTGAAGGTCATCATTCATGTGATAGGGGTCAATGTCAAAGAAAAATCCAAAAATATCTCATGCATGAGTAAATCTGGTCATTGGAGTGAGATTGACACTTTTACCAACTTCTGTAGTGAATTCGGTATAAACAGGTTAGGATTCACTACGAAAGTTCCTAATACTCTGTTTTTTCCACCATTGTGTATTTTTTGATATTTTGGGGTAGTGAATGCAATAAAGATATGGCTGAGTCATCAAATGAGATCGGGAATCTCATTGGGTCACTTGTTTAAGGGAGCAGCTCAGCAATCAACTCCACATGGCTGACATGGCTGACAACTCATCAAGTCAAAAAATCATGCCAACTAATCAATACAACTAACCATATCAACTCAAGCTCACAAAGTAATAATTCCAAGTGCATTAAATATCCAACACATTAGCATGTCAGTTTGGTTCGATAAAAGTGATATAAGTTGAATTGAAGAAAAAGGGTCTTAAAATGATTTTGCAAGATGAGGATGTTACTCCATGAAACATGGCAAGGCAACACATTTTTTATCACATTTTGTCTTATTCTATCATAATCAAGCATATAGAGGGTTTAGAAGTTTTTTTGAGCTAAAAAGAAGAAGAAGGAGAAAAATTTCAGTGAACTAGGTACTTTCGTAGTGCACTGCATGCTTAAAGGTGAGTTTTTGCTACGAAAGTGTTGTAGGTTTCTTGGAGGGAAAAATTCTTAAAAAATATCAGAATATGGGTGAATTAGAGCATTTTTTTACCTCATTAGAATCAAGGAAGACCCTCCAATAGTTAGAAAGGTCAAATATTATGCAAAATGTGGATTTTGGAGCTTGCTATGAAAGTTCATGTACATGATTGTTTTAGCAATAAAATTCATGTTCACTTTCTGACCAAATGGAAAGGAATTTTGGAACTCTGAAGGAATTTTTTCTTTAGCATGATCCCATCTACAAAAACCTCTCTCATTTTTTGCACAGCCATTAGGGTTTGGAAAATATGAAATCATCTTTGAGGCCTATTTTTCAGAATTTTTACTAGCCAAATTTGTGTAAATATTTTAAAATTCGACTTGGTGGAGGTCCAGATCAACATCCACGTGGCATGAAGACACATCAGAAGTCTAGTGCACTAAGAAAATAATTTTGTTGCATTTTATAAGGGTTATTCAAATAATTTTTTGAGCTATTTAATGAAATAAGAGTCCTTTTTGTATTCAAACTCCAAACATAAATATTCCTAGTATGTCTCCAAGTGATGTAATTTGATTAGAAATAGGTCTCTTAGGTAGGAATTTGAGGTTGGTCCAGGTGGAAAGACATTTTATGAGACCTCACTCTATAAATGAGGGATTGAAATAGTTGCACTAGGTCTAAAATTGAAAAACCCAATTGGTTCTAGCCTAGTGATAACAAACTCAAAGAAAGAAAATGGAAACACCTAGTAAGAAACTAGAAACACCTCATATGAAGCATGGAAAATAGGAAGAAACGTAACATGATATATCAAAATTAGGAGACCAAGTGCAACAAATTTCGTTCTCGCAAAGAGTATCCAAAAATGAAATTGAAGCTAATATGGATAGTTTGAATAATGGTTTTGTAATCAGACATGGAAGGTTTGAAGGGTGGCATGTAAGCTAAGATGGATGGTACATAAGCAAAAATGAAAGACAACATGGAAGATTTGAAGAATGGTTTGAAAGAATACATGGAAGGTTTAAAGGAAGGTTTGACAAAGTTGCTACAAGAAATGATTCTTAATGGAGAAAAGGTATTAGATGAAACTCATGATGAGATAAAAATAAATTTTAATCATGATTTCATAGACTCTAATGTAGGATTGAAGACCCACCATATTCCAAAGGTCGATATGTGTTGTGTAACCAGCTCCAAAAATAGAATAAAAGAGATATCAACACCTTAGAAATGAGCCACTTCGACGGGGCAACCTCCAATACATTACATAAATGAACAATTCTTGGATGATACAATTTACAAAACCTCCTTTCTATATATAGGAGTCCATGTGGCCATAATGTAATCCTAGTGGGCCATAATGTAATCCTAGCCGACCTAAAAATAATAATTTAAGGGCACAATAATAACAAAATGAGGGTTACAAGGGTACAATAATAACAATAAGGGGGTTACACTAATAACAATAAGGGACTATACTAGTAATATAGGGACCTAACATGCCCCTCTCCTTCAAAAAAGTGTTGTCCTCAACGCTTCAGTAGCTCTGGGTGCTTCTGTATAAACTTCTCATCCTCCCATGTAGAATCTTCAGTGGGTAAGTTCTTCCACTTGATGAGATACTCTGAAATTGATCGATTTCGTAGTTGTCGAGTTCTTGTTTCCATGACCGCTTCAAGTTCCAATATGATTTTTCCTTCCTCATCAAGTTCTGGAAATATTGTTTGAACTGGAATATTTTCACCTATAACCTTCTTTAAGCATGAAACATGGAAAACTTGATGCACTCGCGAAGAAGCAGGAAGCTCCAATTTGTATGCCATAGTACCAATATTTTGCAACACCTTGTAAGGACCATAGTACTTTGGCGATAATTTATTATCCTTCTTAGCTTGCTTGAGGGAAATTTGTTTGTATGGTTGTAGCCGTAAAATACCCAATCTCCTACATCAAAACTTCCATTTCATTGGCAAGGATCCAGTAACATGGATACTACAGATGGAGAAATATTTTTTTGTCCATAATGTGCAACACACACAAATGGTACACATTGCAACTTTAAATTTAGAACTCAATCAATTTGTATGGTATTGATTGATTTTTTCTCGTAAACCACTTGTCTCAATTTTTATGGAGGAAATGATAGCACATTATGAGATACAAAGAGCAACACCTTCTTTATCCAATTGATAAATATCAAACAAAAGGGTTCAATGACGGAGCACAATGAGGACTTCCAAAAATTCAATATAAAGGTAAATGATATTCCAAAGGAGCATAGGATTGATGTCTTCATAGGGACTTTAAAGGATAACATCCAACGTGAGGTTCACCTTTGGGAACCTGATTCATTGGAGAAGGAATTTTGGTTGGCAAGAAAGTTTGAAAGAAAAATTATGGCGACCAGGAAGCCTATCACTCAAAACTATAAAGATGGAAGTGATTTTACTCCTAACCTTACAAAACCTACAAGGTTGACACCACAACAGATGGAATAAAAAATATAAAAAGGGCTTTGTTACATTTGTGAAAGAAAATACAATAAATGTCATAAGTGTGCTAAGGAGAAATTATTTTACATATGTTGTGAGGAGGAGGAAGGAAAGGAACAAGAAATTTCAAAAGAAAAGGATATGCACTAGGAACCCACCCTAGAGAAAGAAGAAATTAATTTTACTATAACTTGTAATGCATTGGCAGGAATTACCACTCCTCAAACTCTCAAGGTAGAAGGACATATCAAGAAGAAAAAGGTAATAGTGTTGATTTATTCGGGTAGTGCCCATAATTTTATTCATTGTAATATAGGAAAGGAATTGAATTGCTTCCTATCTCCAGCACGAGAGTATCAAGTGATGGTTGAAAATGGAGTAACTATAAATTTCTCTGTAAATTTCCATAATATAATCAAGCGAACCATGGGGTAATATGTATTTAATATTCCAATAATTTCCATTCCAATGCTTGGTGTTGATGTTGTACTAGGAGTCCAATGTTTACAATCTTTGGGGACAATAGCTTTTAATTTTCAAGAAATTTTCTTGAAATTTTTTTGGGAAGGAAAGGAAGTTGAATTAAGGGGTATCATAGAGAAACCAGGAAATATAATCATCTCTAATGGAATTAAAAATCTTATAAATAAATAACAACAAGGCGTAATTTCACAATTGTGCTCACTAGAGGTTTAAACATCGAAACTATCTATTTCTCCAGATCTCCAAAAAGTCTTGGAAAATTATTCCAAGGTATTTGATACTTTGAAAGGCCACCCACCTATTCATGATCATGATCATGCTATTCATTTGATTCAAGTAACTCTTCCTCCAAAGATCAGGCCTTACAGATATCCCTATGCCCAAAAAAGTGAAATTGAATGTATGGTTACAAAAATGGTAGAGGTTGGTATAATTCAACCTAGTTAAATTTCTTTCACTGTTCCATTAGTATTGGTGCACAAGAAGGATGTATCATGGTGCCTGTGTCCACATTATAGGGAGCTAAACAATTTCACTATGAGAAAAAAAAATCCCATTCTTATAATTAATGAATTATTTGATGAATTACATGGATAAATTTACTTCACCAAGTTGGATCTTCATTTAGGATATCATAAATTAGAATGAAGACTGAAGACATTCTGGAAAAAACATTTAGAACTCGTGAGGGTCATTATGAGTTTTTGGTTATGCCTTTTTGCCTTACCAATGCAACTTCTACATTTCAAGCTTTTATGAATTCCATTTCCAAACCCTTCCTTAGAAAATTTTTTAAGTATTTTTTGATGATATACTAATCTTCATCAAGTCTTGGAAAGATCATGTTCAACATTTTGACAAGGTGCTCAACCTATTGGAGGAGAAATAATTACAGGAAAAATCCTCAAAATGTTTCTTTAAAGTACAAGAAGTGGAATATCTTAGTCATATTATATCTCATGAGGGTGTTAAGGTAGACCCTAAAAAAATTAAAGACATTAAGGACTTGGAAATAAGATATCATTTTTTGGGATTCAACTACGTTAAGAAAGTCATTTAGCTATAACTATTTCGATGAGAGGTAGTCGTAACTAACTAATTTACCATGATTTTTTAATAGTCCACTTAGCGTTCATTGCATCAGGTCTTTCTCATAGGGGTGAAGAAGTGGGATTGAAACTAGTGAAATGAATCACATAGCGTCAAGCGTCACTTCTGGGGCTTTCACCTGGTAACCAAGACTTCTCGGGTGCTCACCCATCCCAAAACTCCTCTAGCTCAAGCACACTTAATTGTGGAGTTTTCCCCACAATGAAGCCCACTTATCTTGCTACCCCATTTGAAAAACCTTAACAAGTATTGTGCCTCATGAACCATTCAGGTAGAGCTCGCTTTACTCTTTTGTATTTAACTATTGAGGGTCTTCCGCAGTGAAACCCCTCAATACTTAAATACAAAAGAGTAAAGCGAGCTCTACCTGAATGGTTCATGAGGCATAATACTTGCTAAGGTTTTGAAAATGGGGTAGCAAGCTAAGAGGGCTTGATTGTAGGGAAAAATCCACAGTTAAGCATGCTTGATCCAGAGGAGTTTTGGGATGGGTGACCACCCAGGAAGTCCTGGTTACTGGGTGAAAGCCGCAGAAGTGATGATTGATGCTATGTGATTCATTTCACTAGTTTCAATCCCACTTCTTCACCCCTGTGAACATCACCCGATGCCATGAGTGCTAAGTGGATTATTCAAAAATCATGAGAAATTGGTCAGTTACGACTACCTCTCATGGAATTAGTCATAGTTGAATGACTTTCTTAACGTAATTGAATCCAAAAAAATGATATCTAATATAATTCATTGTAGAAACCCATCAATACTTTAATGGAAAATTCTCACAACCATAAATCATCTACAAGGATTTCTCGAGTTGACAGAGTATTATCAGAAGTTTGTTAAGAATTATGGGAGAATAGAAGAACCTCTGACAACATTACTAAAGAAATATTCATTTTCTTGGACTCTAGAAGTAACTCAGGCCTGTGAACATCTTAAAGAGGCAATGTGCCAAGCATCGGTCTTAGCCACGTCAGACTTCATAAAAACCTTTGTTCTAGAATGTGATACCGTGGGAAATCGAATTGGTGTTGTTTTAATGCAATAAGGAAAACCCATTGCTTTTGAAATTCGTCCAATCAAAGGAAAGTATTTACACAAACCTATTTATGAGAAGGAAATGTTGGCAATACTACATGCACTAAATAAATGGTGACCTTACCTAATGAGAAGGCACTTCAAGGTAAAACTAGACCATGATAGTCTTAAATACTTTTTGGAACAAAGATTATTTTTAGAAGAGCAGCAAAAATGAGTCACAAAGATGTTGGTTTATGACTTTCAATAATCTAAAAAAAATGGAAGCAAAATTTTGATGCAGATGCACTCTCAAGAAAGGATAAAGATGTGGAAGTATTGCTTTGTGCCATTTCTATTATCCAACCATATTGGATAATCGAAGCAAGGAATGAATGGAAGAATGACGAAGAATTGTGGACACTCATTCAAAATTTGCAGCAAGATCCTTGTACATATGATACATTTTGCTGGAAAAATGATTCATTTTGGTACAAAGAACACTTAAATATTTGTCAAAATTCCCAACTAAAACAAAACATTCTTTTTAAATTGCACACCTCTTCCTTAGGAGGGAACTCAGGATTTTTAAAAACTTACCACATGGTAAAGAAGGAATTTTTTTGGGATGGCCTTAAATATGATATTCAAAAGTTTGTGGATTTTTTTTTTGTTTTCCAATAAAATAAAGTTGAGAGAATTAAGACCTCGGGTCTCTTACAACCTTTATCCATTCCAAATCAAAATTGGGAGGAGGTTTCAATGGATTTTATAATAGTTTTACCCAAGTCCTAAGGAAAGAGTTTCATCATAGTGGTAGTTGATATACTTACCAATTATACACACTTTTGTACATTATATCATCCATTTAAAGGCAATACAATTGCTATTGCATTTATGGAAACAATTCAAAAGTTACATGGAAACCCAAAGATTATTTTAAGTGACAGAGATCCCATTTTCATTGGAGCTTTTTGGACATAATTGTTTTCTTGTATGGATACTCACTTAGCTAATAGCTCATATTATCATCCTCAATATGATGGGAAAATGGAGATAGTGAACAATTGTTTGGAAGGATATATTCATTGCTTTGTATATGACAAACAAACACAATGGGGAAAGTGGTTACCTCTAGCTGAATGGTGGTATAACAATTCCTTCTATATTGTATCAAAAATAACCCCATTTATGGCACTTTATTAATATCATCCACCATCCATCACATCATGCTTAATATAAAATTCTAATGTTCAAGCATTGTAAGATCACATTGATCATTAAAAACAAGCTATATAAGTCTTAAAGGATAACCTCACTTTAGCACAGAGTTGAATGAAACAACAAGCAGATCAACATCATAACGAAAGAATTTTTTATGTAGGCACCTGGGTATTTTTACGAACACATCCAAACAAAAAAAATTACCTCAAGAAATCTAAAAAGGATAATAAATTATCATAAAATTACTACGGTCATTAAAAGGTGTTGCAAAAGATTGTTACTATGGCATAATAATTGGAGATTTCTCCATCATCCCGAGTGCACCTAGTTTTATGTGTTTGATGCTTAAAGGAAGGTTATATTTGACAAGATGCCAATTCAAAAAATATGGCCAGAACTTGACGGGGAGGGAAAAACAATATTGGAACCTTTATCAGTCACGGAAAAGATAACTTGACAGCTACGAAATCAATCAATTTTAGAGTATCTCATCAAGTGGAAGAACATTCCCATTGAAGATTCCACGTGGAAGGATGATAATTTAATACAGAAGCATATAAAACTACTCATTAGGGGAATTTTGATGTCTAAAATGGGCCTCCTAAGGAAATTATAAAATAATAGTCAAAATAATAAATAAGATTTGATGACATCATCAAATTTTATAGGGAAAAAAGAAAAAACTACTTTTGCAACTTGTATTTTCAACTTATCTCCCAATTTTTTTACTCAATTTTGAGTGGGAGTACTCATTTCATGAAAAATTTAATTCCTCATCCAATGAGTGCCCATGTTGCATACTTTATATGGAACCTGCTAAGCGAAAAATGATAAATACATGAAAAAACGAGATTGCAATAATGTTTTTTCATGTATTTCTCATTTTTCACTTAGCAGGGTCCATCAAAAGTACGTAAAAAGGGTACTCCTTGGATGAGGAATTAAATTTTCATCCAATGAGCACTCTTGCTCAAAGTTTGAGTAAAAACTTTGGAATATAAGTTGAAAAATTAGTTTTATTATTTTATTATTTTTTAATCTTTTTACCCTTTTACTTAAAAAATGGTGAATCGTCCCCCATGATGGAAATCATTATCTTGAATCCTCTTGGTTATTATAATGTTTATTTTTCTTGTACATTTTTCTTAGGAGGCCCATTTTAGACCTCAAAATGCCCCTAATGCGAGCGTTGAGGACAACACTTTTTTTAAGGAAAAGGGCATGTTAGCTCCCTATATACTAGCGTAGCCTATTATTGTTATTGTTAGTGTAGCCCCCTTATTGTTATTTTTGTGCCAATGTAGTCCCCATATTGTTATTATTGTGCCCCATAGAAGCCCAATATTGTTATTTTTGTGCCCTTACATTATTATTTTTATGTAGGATATGATTATATTGTCACCCTTTAAACTGCTATATATAGAAAGGAGGTTTTTTCATTTGAATCATCCAATCATTTTTCATTTATGTGATGTAAAGGAGGTTGCCCCATCGAAGAGGATATTCTTCAAGTGCTTGATATATATTTTTTTCTTGTGATTTGGTTGCATAATAATAACCTCTTAAAGGTTCTTAATTTTAATGTTATGGATCCCTTCCAGATCCACTCCTATTGCCTCATGTATCTTCCCACCTTCTAAGAATGCAAGTTATTCCTTTGATTTGGCTATGGAAATAATGGGCTTCAACTTGAAGGAAATCAATTTTTCAATCACCTTACAAATCACATTACACAATGATATAGGCTTGAATTCATTAAAGGATTCTAGGGAATTTTCTTTTGGAGTGAGTCCAATGATGGTAGAGTTGAAGGCTGGGAATTTTTTTTGTTCCTTCCTTGATTGTTTATGGATGATAAAAATTCAATGGCTATTATTTCATATAGATCTAGAAATGATTCAACATTTCATCCATCTGGTGCTATATTTTTGTCCTTTTGGAATTTGTGTAATGCCATTTTAGATCTTCCTCTAAAAAATCATTCATAAGTCCTTTCCTTTCATCTTCCTAAAAAAATCTACGGAATAGTAGTGCAGTTATGAGAACCTCAACAATTCAGGTTCCTTTAGGTGCTCTAAAAATATTTTTAAAATGGGACACCCCTATATTTTCCTCTTCAATGTCAAAATTGGAAACTTTTGTGCCCTCCCCATCCTTGGGGTTCCATATAGTGTTTCACATATTACTTCCCTTTTCATATGCATGGAAGAATTAGTATTATCGTCTCCGTATTATAGGTATATGGCTCAAAATTTGAGTCTCCATTCAACCTCTTCTTCTTCCAAGATATTGTTCCTTATTTTTTCAATTCTGATAATTTGACCTTTAGTTCTTCTGATTCAAAACCTTATCTCTCCATTTTAGAGAGTAGATAAATTTTTCTCTCAGTCGATTCCAACTCCTGTTAGTCTCCTGGCTCTTATTTTTGGCCCATTCCTTATTTTTTGTTTGATTAATTTTTGGTTGGATTGAAATAGGAAGGAATCATTGGTACCCTCTTGAGGATTGTAAATATTCCAATGATATTTGACAAGGTTTATGAAATCCTCATCTTTTAATTTGTTGTACTTCATTTTGAAGGGATTGGTTGGATTCTTATAAGCACACTTAATCTCCAAGATGATTGAGGAGTGATCCAACACCCTTCCCCTTAATCCAAACCATTATTTTAGTAGATTGAAATTTTCGAGAAGATTCTCAGAACTTAGGAATATATCCAAATGGTTTACAATTTTGTCCTCCCTAGTTTTACAGTTCCTACATGTGGGTTTGATTTTGACAAATTCAACTTCCACCAGAAACCTTTTGTCAATTTTATTCTAAAAATAATTAGTGAGATTATTAGGCCTTGATCTAGGATCCGGGAATTTCACTTCACCTAAAGAAAAATTTAGGTCCCCCACTAAGATAAGAGTGTTTGGCTATAGAAATACTAAGCTAAAGAGATAATCCCAAACTCCTTATGATTCACAAGGATACCATAAGTATTCTAGATGGAGATAGTGGTGCCCAACTCCTTAGAGAATACTTCCACCCCTAGGTCTAGCTCCATGCCTCATTTTTTTTTCTCCTGGAGGAATATTTTGTTCCATCCCAAAGCCAAACTACTAGACCTGGCTCAAGCATCTAATCCAATGAAATACCAATAATGTAGGAGGGCTTCAAGAAATCAAATAATAACATCTCACTACCCTATGGTTTCTTATAGTATTAGGTCTAGAGAATTTATGTCAACAAGATTCCTTAGAGAATGCCTTTTATAGGGACACACTAACCCTTGATAATTGAGGGAAAATACCTTCATTTCGAAACCCATTCAAGGTTTTTCATTGATCTAATTTCACCTTTGATATATTTTTATTTTTTAATGAATAGATATCCACAAGTTTGTTCCATGGATTTCAACAGTGTGGATTTTCTACCCCTTCCCCTTAGTTCCTTGGAAAAGATTTGAAGTTTTCCCAAACCCATCGTCGACCCTTCTTGAGGGTGCACTATTAATCGGGAACACAAGTTATATATGATGTATCCAATATCCAAGTTATACAAGGGGGGAAAGGTGATGAAATCAATAGAGATGAAAAACCTTCAGGTGCAGATATACAAAGAAAAATGCTAGTGAATGTAGGGGTATTGACCTGGAAGGAGGAAAGCATAGAAAATTGAAGGAATAAAGAGGTGAATAATTTTTTTTATTTGAAGTGGTGTTTGTAGAGATATAGCATCAAGAATTCAAATAAAGGTACACAAGAGAGGGGGAGTGGGAGTTCCTCCCATTATTGCTTCCATATAAATTTTCATAATGGTAGACTCAAAGCCATCCTTTTTTGTGTTGCTCGTCCCGTGACATTTTGGTGTCATATGAATTTCTTTGTTTGTTGCTAGTGACCTTGATTACAAATGGTATGAACCAACACTCTTCCCTTTTGCAGATGTTGAATGGGCTCTTCCATGGAAAGGGAGATCATAAATTTTAACGAGATGCTCACATTTATAAAATTTTCTATAGTGCAATGAAACACCTTCATAATCTAACATTTGGATATTTCTTTGCCCACATCCAATATCAATGTTTTCTAGGAGCCCCTTCCACACAAGTAAGATTATCTAAATTCGATCTACCTTTCTAATTATGGACCCAATGAACGAGGAGTTGTGGTCCAAATAATATTTCACTTTGCTTTCTGTTGTAGCCATAAATTTCATCCATAATCTAGGTGACCAACACTCTTCTTTGTTGAAGCCACATATTTCAACTTTCAACCACATCACCCAATTGAAGTAAAAATTAACCCTAGACATTTTTCCTTGCTTCAAGCACATAAAAAATGCTCCTATATCATTTGAACTCATAAACTATATAACCTGTTGACTCTAAAGCTCGAATTTGAATCTATCCTAGCCATGGAATATTATCCGTAAATATGATTTTTTAAACTTAATTGGATACTTTACCCTCTCATTGATATAAATTTTATGGAGCGAGTAAAAAAACGTTATGATTGGATACTTTATCCGCTCCTTGATAGAAATTTCATGGAGCGAGTAAACCAAAAATCAGTGCATGTCATTGAAAAAGGAAAATAAGAATAAGTGTACAACCAATAAGGTGCATCATCAAAGAACCTTTGGCTAAATAATATGTTATAGATTATAAAGCTTCACTTGTGAATAAAAAATTTCTTATAGCCTATGGTAGTCAATTGTGTAGAATTCCCATAAAAATTTGGTGCTTAAATGCACTCACAAGTACAAAAATGATATATGCAAAAGAAAATGCATGTGCAATAATCTGAAAATTGTTTCGAAAAATAAATTCAAACTTTTTTATGAATAATCCAACGGGCTCTTCTAAAAAACATTTAAAAGAAGCAAATACAACTTTATAATGAATCATCCAGCGTGCTCCTATAACCCAAAACCCTCAATTCAACATCCCAAACATTTTCAATTGTATTAAATGATAAGAATTAGTTTAATGTGAGCACCTTGAACCACCTGAAATTTGAGATTCATATTCTCTTTTTTGTGGAGCATAACCATACCAATTTTCACCTTACCAAAATTGAGAATCCTGATTTTGGTGACCAACTAAGGTATCTCCTTCCCAAAAATTGTGAAAATAAATTTCAGGTATAGCTAGACTAACACCACAGTTAGAACTTTGAAGTCATTGTTTTACATGCAAAATATTTCTGCTATGTTGGCTCCAACATAGGGCTCGCCCCTACAAATTCAAGAATCAGTGAGAGATCCTTATTATCATTAACACCATTAATTTCACTTGAACCATTGGCTTCACTCATAATGCTGAAAAAGCCATCAGATGCACCACTGCTGAAGTAAGTAAATGTTTGGATGTTTCAGAGACTCATGCATTTATTACCATTTGAAAGGGGAATAAATAATGTTGAAGGCATAGTACTCAGAGTTGGTGAAGAGGAAATATCAAAATAATGAAGTGAATAACTATAAATGGATTCATCTACCTTCACTGAGTATTTAGTTTGCTAGGAAAATGAGGGCTTAAACTCAAGCTTTTGTAGCCATTTTTGTTTCTTCAGATTCTAGGTTTTCCTTTTCTTCTTCTTATTCAGGCACCCGATTCTCATGGTTCAAATTCTGTAGTTTAAAGTCCAGTTGATTCTTGAGATTTCAGAATTTCTGAACAATGATTCAATTTAGGATTTCAGAGTTTGACGATAAGAAACTTTTTATTTTGATTCTGACATATTATGAATTTTCTGACTCTGATGGCAATCAAAATTTTTTATTTCTAATTCTGACCTCGATTCTAAAATTTATGATTTTGATGATTCCTCTGGCCCAGCTTTGATCATAACGGATATACGCCTCCTTTGGAGTTTCTTGCAAGCTCCCATGCTCCTCCATAGATCTTATGAGCTCTTTCCGCATTTTTGGAATCAGGTTAATAGAGCTTAGACAATTTTCAAAAATACAATTTTCATGAATGGCAGGGAAAATGTATGAGTTATTTGGAAAATATTTTATTTTTTCATTTTTTGGAGTCAACTTGTTATTCTCCAATAGATAACCTATACTTTGGTAGGAAAAGGGTTGCAGGGATTAAATACCATCCCCAACCAATGACTAAGATATCTCAACAGATGAATATGGTTATGTAAAATTCTAATGGCAACCGACTGTATCTGAACCTGGTGAATGTAATGCGCCATCAAGCATATGAAAACTAGAAAATGGAGCAGGCCGAGAAGGCTGAGTAGTAATTGGTCATGATAACCCCAAAGACAAATAATTGTGCCTCCCTACCTCATCTCCAGTATTCAATGCAGTATGAGTCATTACCTTCTTAATTTCTACTCCTTTTCCCTTGAATGTATTGTAGTGCCTCCTCCTGGCTTCATTTATATCTTTCTATTTTTCAAATACAAAAAACCAGAACCCCTTATCTTCATCATTCCCATAAATCATAGTGGAATCAATAAATTTCAAATTCTCCTTCCATAAATGCCTGGAGCTCCCTACCATTGACATAAGGTGGAAAACTTCCAACAAATACTTTTAGATAATTCACATCATCAAATTCCTCACTAGAATAAGATCCTAGAGAAGATGAAATTGAAGAATGAGTTCCAACTCTTGCACTTGATAGAAGACATGATGAAGCTGATAAAGCCCTAAACTCATTGTGTCCATGGGAAAATTTTCACTTCAACCCATTTGGAAAAGTTCTGATTTTCTCATAATGCATGCACAAATTTATTTTATATTTATTTACCCCATTAGAAATTTTGGAACTTATTGCACTACCATGAATTGTTGCTACTTTCTGGACAAAAAGATCCAATACTTGCTGACCCTTCCAAAGTTCTTCTTCTAAGTGGGAAAAGTGAAAATCAGTTCCCCACTCACACTTCTTGTTAGTCCCATAAAAGTGGAAAAGAAAATATGTGTATGGAGGCAATGTAACTATCTTAGTAACATGTATCTCCTTCACATTCGAAGGTGAATTTGAAATATTTATATGCTTGCGAGACTTTTTTTGGACCATTTTCGAAGTCTAATTTGTGGCCTGCTCAGATTATTGTCCACTCGAAGAAGGGAATTATGAGGAAGACTCTACCTGGAACTTTTGTGGAGCCTCTGCAACAATTTGTGAGAAATATTTATCCATTGGAGTATTTCCAGGATGATCAACAGGATGAAAATAATATACTTATTTGGAAGTAGACAAATTGCATGGAAGCATTGAATCAATTTCACATGATTTATGGTAATGTGAATACTTGAAACTTATTAAATATTTCTTAATGGAATACAAAATTAAACTTTGAGAAGTTATAATATTATCACATGCTTCATCAAGGATTTATTTATCATATACACTCAACAACACACTCATCCCAGATGAATGTGCAAGCTAAATAGGCTTTTGATTTCTCAAACCATTTACATCTCTATTCACTCCATGTATGAGCATGAGATAAAGACATACAAGATGGCTATTCTTCACAACATAATGTAGAGGGGTCTCTCTTGTTCCTGTCAGTATGTTTATACTTCCCCGTGTTTCTTTATTATTAATAGGAGTTCCTCAAGGTGTCCATGAGCCGCAACTGTGTGAACAGGAGTTGTTCCAATAATGTTTCCAAATGTTACGAAGTTTTTCCACAACTGAACAATTTAAACTGCATTCATTGAGAGGATTGTCTTGTTTTAAATCCCAATGCAGACCTTTATTTCAATCTATACCAATTTTTCACATCTCTAGAAAATAACTTTAACCATACAAAAAATTACACAATACCGAAAAATTACCACAGTAATTTAAACTATAACCCTTTGTCTAAGGTGGAAAGGTATACACAATGAGATCATTCATTATATCAATGTAGTGTCACTTAAATCCATGCAGAAATATATTTATGTTAGGTCACTTGGTAGAACCAAGATTTATCCTATACAAACATTGGAAAATCCTCCAATATCTACATTCTTTGTCGCGTAATATTTGTAATTAATTTTTATGGGATGCATATGTCATCAATTATACACAAAACATACATTTTTCTTGCTTATAATTGATACGATTGGGTGATCACCTTCCCCAACCCAGGTGAAGTTGATTACCCCTACCATTGCACTGGATTTAGGTTTTACGATTGTTCCTCGGAATATCAACCTCCTAGATAATCCATGGTTCGTGTCACTTGATGCAAATCTACAGTGAGAGTTATCTTCGAGCCATTAAGGTAACCAAATCCTACCATGATGCTGAGGAGAGAGGCCATTTTGTTTCGCTACATGCATGTTGTGCTACTCTTCAACCTACTTTCAGGTGTTGGTTTATTGTCTCAGAATAATTACTTTTTGTTCTTTACAACTAATTTTATTTCGTCCCAGTTCTTATACTCAGTTTCCAAAATATAGGGTCAATATTATATTTAGTCTCTATGAATTGTTCTCTAATTTTATTTCATCAAGGAAACTACAGAAGGATTCTTTTCTATGTGTCAAGTCACTAGTGTGTTGGGCACAACCCAACTTGGCCTCGATTTTGGCTAAGTCTCCACATTTTAAGGAGCAGAGCGCGAAGTATATCATGCAACACAACATTTTGGAGATATTGCATGGTATCTTGGGGGCTTCAACATTGGTTGAAGCACCTCCTTTTCCAAGGGTCTTGGATTAGATTTTCTTATATTTTGATTATCCCATGGTATTTATACCATGGTTTTGTAACGATGTAATGCTATATAAAGCGATGTAATGCTATATAAAGCAATGTAATTATATGTTAGAAATAATAATAAATCATAAGATAATATGTGACTGTAAGTTTTTTGGTCACGGGCTAGTTGTATCTATATTTTCTAGCAAAGGAAAGGATTTGCAACTGAGTGCGTAGAGACCTTGGACAAGTCTGCAGCTTAGTGCGTAGAACACCTGTAGTTGTGTGCGCAGGTCGGAGAAGCTTAATGTACTTAAAGATACGTCATAATAGAAAAGAATATTTTTTATGAATATATTATGTGTTCTTATGTGTTCTTGTCTATTTGCTTAATATCAGTTGTTGCAAAGTTATTATTCTAGCTATGGGTTACAATAGTGCAGTTTATGATATTGTTTATATGTTCTGTTGAATATGCGAAGTAATTGAAGGGTTTAATATAACTTGGTCAGTTTATGCATGTTAAGGGATAATAGTAGCACAATAGGTTAGCCACATCATGCAGCCCCTCAAGGCCGCAGAAACCTAGATTTGTAACCACCCATAGTCACCTCTAGTGAGAGTGCGATCTACTTGCAGTTTGTTGCCAAAAGGGCTGGTGATCAAGGGTGTTGTTGGTGCGAAGCATAGATCGAACATGGGTCTAGCACAAATGAACCTAAAAATGGTTTCATTGTCGGGACCAAGATCTGTTTGACGGATATGTGGATGTGGCACCCGTCAAACAAATAAATTCAATACTGTATTTTTTATAAGGAGAGATAATTTGCAGATCAAGAGAACAGAAATCTGTGCTTAACATATGAAGCTTGGTTGCAAAGGTATATTTTTACATAATAGTATGAAATATTCTTAATATCATTCCATGGTAAATTTTATGAGTGGGTGATCTAGATTTATGTAGGAACATAGTGAAATATAGAAATACACATAAACATAGAGATGCAACAGAAGTAAAACTTCATTTCACTAATATAATTGTTGAAAAATGCTTACAGACATAATGGAAAATAAACTAGCTAGGGTGTTGGTAGCTTATCTCTGAGAAGAGATGTGGTGGCTACAAGCCTCTGAATTGTGTTACAATGAGGCTCAGGGGCTTTTTTATTTTTGAACAATAAGATAAAACCATAAACAACCAAAACCCTAACCCGAGAAGATGTAACACCAAGATTTTATGGCCATCGTTGGGGTTAGTTGGGGAACCAAATTTCCAGGGTCATAACTTGGTTGTATTATCTTCGTTTGACGTGTATGATACCTTGTTGAAAATATCTCTCTGACGACTAGAAATTCTGATGTGATTTTATGAACTATTTGAATGAATCATGCCCAAAAAATATTGTTTTAGGCCTTCAAACGACTCCAGAAGTTCAGGACCTAAAAAACTACTAAAAATATTAAATAAGAAAAATAATGAAACAAAATAGGTGGAATATGTGGGTGGCCACAAATACCCACCTAGATCATTCCTCCCCCCTTAGGAAGTAATGGACCCCATTGTGTGTAGTGCCTCCATGACATGGGGAAATTTCTGTTGAACCTGGTCCCTAGTGAACCACTTTCCCTGGTGAAGGATTTGGCCTCATTTGACAACACTGTATAGTTGGATCCTCTATTTTCAGGTGTTCTTGATCTATGTGTCCATGATCCGATCAATTGTGGATTTTTCCATGTGGTCTAGGTTTAACTCTATTGGTGTGAGTTGTTCTTCCATGTCATATGTGTCCAGTAGAGGTGGAAAGCAGGGTCAAAGGTGTTCCACATTGAACACTGGGTGCACATCAAGGAATGATGGAATACTGAGCTCAAATGCGCTGTCCTCTACTACCTTGGTGATGGTGTATGGCCGATATTGAAGTAGGAAAATCTTGAGGTGGGGCCCAATGAGGTGCTCCTTTTGAAAATGTATCCAAACTTTGTCGCCCACTTGGAACTTGTGTGGCATCTGATGTTGATCATGTCACATCTTGTACTTGGTATTGGATTTATCCAAGTTGTCGTGGACCTACTGGAGGATGTGCTTGTGTTCAATAAATCTAGTTTCTTTATCAGCCTTAGACAATACATGTGTGGATTATGTCTGTGTGGTCACATGAGGTATGGAAACATCAAGTAGCGGCATGCCTAGGGTTAGATAAATTGATTTCTTGAAATGAAAATGTAGACGAACCTTTGGGGGTGAGGAGAAAATGTCCTTTTTTTCCTCCATGTCTTTTTCCATATGTTGTTGCTGCATAGGGGAGCCATGTTCGGGGCTGTAGGAAAAATATTCTTGAGATGGCGGAAGGTGGTACTACCTCCCTTATTTTGTACAACTTATTTCCCAAAATAATAATAATAGAATGAGGCATAGACTCATATACAACATGTTGATTCCATAAGTATGATTGGCATAATAATACATCATACATATTAAGAGGAGCAACATCACACAATACCTCATTTGTGAAGGACTTGATGCTATATGAAAGGCGACACTACTGGTGGATGCAAATATCTCTTCCTTGGTGAAGCCACCCAATGGTATACGGTTGCGGGTGTGTTGTGGTCAATAGTCTGAGCCGCTTCATGAATTTTTCTGAAATTAGGTTCTTTTGGCTTCTGCTATCAATAGGGAATTGTAGTGGAGAACCCTTCACCCACATCAGGGAATGGAAGATGTGCTCCCCATCCTCTAGATCCTCAAGCTCCTCCCTCTGGACCTTAGTGGTGGCAACAGTGGCACTGGGTTCAACATAAATGATCTACTTACCTTTATCATTCCCCTTGCCAGGTTCTGACTTAGAATCAGAACATGCATCTAGTTTGGATGCCTTCAGTTTGGCCACCAACAACTATTTGGCCCAACACTCACTTACCTTTTGAGTCGAGATGTTATGAAATTTACACTGCTTCCCCCTGTCCTTCTTTCGCTTTATGGTGTTGTTCTGAGTAGCCTCGCTTTATATTTTCCCCTTGTTATGTGGTTCAAGGGCGCATTTCCTCACTTCGAATTTGTGGATGAAAATACTCTCTTCTTTTGCTTAAATTTATTCTCGATATTGGAGGCATATCGATATGTCATGCCAAGCAAGGTAATGTCGAGGAACTCCATTTCCTCCTGAATGTATCTGTGTAAATAGCTACAGTACTTTAGCACCAAATCTTTCTTTGAATATTTAATACAAAACTTTGTGCATTGGATATGGAAAAAATTCCTCACCTTTTTCACATATTGATCCCTTTGATGTCGTAGTGTGGTTCATCAAGTGTACTTTTCCTCATATCTCCCCATCGGGTGATATTGTTCCATAATGTCTTCTTGGAACTAATTCTAGGTGTGTGTGGCTGAGAACAGAGAGAGTTCCCTGTCGTCTCTTTTCTCACAGTAGGTTTCCCACCAGTGTTTAACATGGGGGGCAGATTCGAGGATTGAAAAAATAATATTTCCTCGTTCGGAGAAATCATGGACCAAGAAATACCCTTCCAACAAATTCAACCATCTATCTACAAAATTTGCATATATCTGGCCTTCAAATACAGGAATTTCAAAGTTGACTTGTACCTTGAAAGGGGTGGCGCCTCGAGAGTGGATGTTGGATGCATATGTGCCGCCAGTGGGCAAATGTTGAAGGATCTGGGAAAATTTATCCATCATCATGTTCCTTTGTTTCTCAAGGTCCTCCTCAAGAAATATTTTGATAGGATTGCTTGTTCCCTTGTATTTAGTTTCTTCCCACATGAACAGTTGTGGGGGTTTGCGAGGCTAATCTTGTAAAGGCTAAACCACATCAAGCCCTGACTCCTTATATTCCTACCTTGTTAGGAACATGAAAATAAAAATCGAGAAAGAGTAGACCAATCTGATACCAATGATCTAGATTTATGCAGAAACACAATGAAATACAAAAATTCACATAAACGTTGAGATGCAACAGAAATAAAACTTCATTTCATTAATATAAATGCTGAAAAATGCTTACAAACAAAATGGAAAATAAACTAGTTAGGGCATTGGTAGCTTATCTCTCAGAAGAGTTGTGGTGGCTACATGCCTCTAAATTGTGTTAAAATGAAGCTCAGGGGTTGGTTTATTATTGAACAATGAGAAAAAAACCTAAACAAAAAAAACCCTAACTCGAGGAGATGTAACACCAAGATTTTATTGGCCTCCTTGGGGTTAGTTGGGAAGCCAACTTCCTGGGTCTTAACTTGGTCATATTATCTCTGTTTGATGCGTATGATACCTCGTTGGAAATATCTCTTCAAGGACTGCAACTACTGATGTGATTTATTTAAAATAACTATATTAATCATGCCCAAACATCGTTTAGGGCCTCAAAACGGCTCTCGAAGTTCAAGAACCGAAAAAATTCTAAAAATAGTAAATAAGAAAACTAATGGAACTCACTAGGTGGAATAGGCAGGCGTTGTTGAACCTCAAAACTGTTCTTAATTTGACACCCTTTTTCATCATTTCTTCTTCCTTTTCCACAAACTCATGACTTCAATCAGTGATAACTGACATATTCCACATCATAGAAGGCATTTAAATAATATCTATTTTATATTATGATGTTTCTTATTATTTATATGAAGTTTTGTAATTAGGTACAGAATGTGTGCAATTCTGCATCTTACCTTTGTTTCTACAACCACCGTTATGGTTTGACAGGTTTTGAGAAGCAAATGAGGAAGCGGGTCATATGGGTATCTCTGGAATAATCAACACATGGATCTTATCCCATCCACCTGTTCGAATTCAAAGAGGAATCGTGCCTACGCTCACAGTCAAGATCGGTCAAATAATGCGATCAACGGATGAAATACTCTTGATTTTCTTTGTCGTAGCAAATCAAGAGATAGCTATGAAGAATTTTCTTCTATCTAGACTTCTAATTTTAGTTTTATTTGCTATGTATAGGCAGAAATGCCTCAAACAGTTAAATTCAAAACTTGTATAAATATCGGTCTTTTGAAACAGGGAAACAATCCTAATTTTTTTTTGTGATAATTTAGTGTATGCTTTCAACTCTGTTTCACTAATAAGAAGACCAGTTCCAGATATTTTGATGCACGCATAGTCTAAGAAGATTTTTGACTCATTCTGTTGCATAGGGCCCCAACACCAAAAGGAGGTTTTTCTTAATTGTTTTGTAGTTTAATTTCTGCCATTTAATTTCCTGTTGATTTGTAGTTTTTGCTCTTGTCAATTCATAGTTAAATTCACATTATTTTTATAGTTAGATTCCTGTCAATTCATAGTTTAATTTGCTTACTGTTTTTATAGATTAGTTTCATGAATGCTTTCTGAAATTAGTTTCCAGTTGACTATGTAATCTTGTGCTCGCTAAGTCATCTCAAGAAAGTGACTCTGTCATTTTCCAATTGGATCAGATTTGGGCATTCGGTCATACAATAGTATTAGTTTTCTTTAAACATGCTTTTGATTTCAATCAGCACTATCATTTAAGTTCTTAGCAATATAATTTATGCTTTCAATCCATGGAACATAATTAGATTAAGTTTATCTTTCAAACAGTCTTAGATTTAAAACTAGGACAGAGTTAGATTAGAATTGTGTGTTAAAATAGATCAAATGCTCTATTTTTAGAGAACTAAATATTTCAATGGATAAGATAGAAAATTATTTCATCTCGTCATTTGAATGCAATTAGATTTATAATAGTGCTATGTTTTAAACTAGTTAGATATTTTTCATAGATGTTTTTCCGGCCTAGATAAGTATAACATCATTCAAAGTTTGATTTATTTTTATGAAATTTAGATTAGTTAATGAACATTTCATTTTCTCCCTTATTTTAGATTTCATATTCCATTAAAAGTAGTTTGTAATTCAATTTCTTTTCTTAGAGTAAAAACAACATTTCATTTTCTTCCTTATTTAAGAATTAGTTTTCATCATTAAAATTCATTTAGATTTGGTAATTCACTAGCATTTAAATATTTCATCTAGAAGCATAGATTTAATTTCTTAGATCAATTTCAATTCTTAAAACTTTAGGCATAAGATACAAAACCCCCAAAACAATATACAACATACACAAAAAAGTAATAAAACAAGGTTACCTAAGCATATATAGTGCACCACACTTCATGAAATTACTAACTTTGGTCGATAATTTATGATAGAAATTTAAGACAATAAATTGAATAAACATTTTGGCACCATTGCGAGGGAAGTGTAATTAGGAAGTCTTATTTCTTACATTAAAAAAAAATGACATGCGTTGAGAAATAGACTCTAGGGGAAAATTCATAGCTAGAGGTAGAAGTTTGATTCCAACAACACCACTCACCCCACCAAGACCACGTAGTGCCACACCACCATCCCAAACTCATATTCCATTTTTCACCTCACGACATAGACTTCCTAAAGTCTTAAGATTAGAAATCCAAACATGAGATTCTCCAAATTCATCTACTGAGGCAGTCTTAGAAGAAGAAGATCCTAGATCTCCAACAAAAGGAGTAACCTTTTTCACCTCTACAGGAGAACATATTCTAGCTCAAGAGTTAGAAATCCCTAGTGAGGAAGAAGAAGAAACTTTATAGTTAGAACCTTACATTAACTCTAAGGAATCTACAATGGCAGAAGAGGAAGGAGGAGGAGAAGTTCTGAATGGAGATGCCTTAAGAGGAGGAGGAAGAGGTAGAGGACGAGGTGGAGGAAGAGATGGAGGAAGAGATGGGGAAAGAGGTAGAGGTATAGGAGATCCTAACTCTGTTGGATTTCCTATAGTTGACTAGGATACAAATGTTACAATGAAAAATATTTCACCTTCTGTCCTTCCCAATTTCCATGGATTAAAGAGCGAAGATCCTGAAACATTTTTATTTGAATTTGAGGTTTTATGTAGATCTTATGACTACTTACAAGACTCTAAAAAATTGAATCTATTTCTTGCAACACTCAAGGGTGCAACTTTAGAATGGTTCATGGGTTTGATAACACAATCTATTAGGATATGGGATGAGATGAAAAGTGCATTTTATCAAAGATATCTAGATTATTACACACCTATTAATATGAAGGATGAAGTATTTAAAATGATGTAGAGACAGGATGAAAACTTGGAAGATTTAGTTGAGATATTCAAGTTCAATATAAAGAGAGCTAAGATGGAACATCTAGATCAAGATACTTTAAAATCTCTCTTGTTGAAAGCCATCATAGATGAATGGATAGATATCCTTAACATGATGGGAAAGGGAGATATCTCTCAATTACCATTACATGAAATTGTTGAATTATGCATTCATCTCTCAAGAAAAAAATAAAAAATTGGGAAAAATACAAGAGATCCTATTCTCTCTAGAGTAAATAAATATGCAAGTCGAAAAGTAAGTAGGGAAGAAATTTGAAATATTCTTGATGAATTTAAAATAGATATCTTAGGGAGTCTCACTTAACAAATAGACACCCTCAAATTGCAAAACAAGAAGAAAGTTGAAATTGATGCCTTAACTATTTTGTGTCCTAAATTCAGGAAGAAACATGCTTTAAGAGAATTTCCTCTTGATGTAAAAGTCATAGAGACCTGTTTTAATTGTGCAGAAAATCATGAAAAAAAAAATGTCCCTCTATACCAGGTCTTAAGGCTTTCTTTCAAGAAGAAGTAACTCCATCTCCAATAGATCATCTTTTTTTTTGTCTCTACAAGACCATGGAAGGGGCCACAAACTCAAGGTTTTAATAATTAAATCTATAATCAGCCCCAACCAAACAATTGGAATTCATCATGGAAGCGCCTTGGTCCCAACCTCAACCTTGGACACAAGGGATGAAAAATCCTTATGGCAGGTACTCTCAGTATCACCAGTATCCATAATGCTATCCAAACTATCCTTCCCAACATTTTCCACAACAAAATCAACCACCCGAACTCAAAAATCATAACCCACAACTTTCATTAACATTTCCACAAAGAACAAATCAACCTCCTGCCCAGCCATTACCAAACCCAAATAATAAAAATGCTCAAAATTCTTATAACATAGAAGGACAAAACTTCCCATCCTACATGATTACTCCACTTAATCTTAACAATGTCCAACTTAGATCTAGTAGAATATTAAAAATGAAAAAGCTTTATGTTGTTATTCAAGAAAAATATGATCTTGATGAAGAAATTTCTCTACAGCAAAATAAAAATTCTAGAGAAGGGACATCCCTTTAGTAGAATCAAAATTCTAAAAATGAAAAACAAAAAGATCCAATAAACCCAACTCCTATCATAGAGCAACCTTCAGTATCTATTTCAAACCCTCCTTTTCCTGAAAGATTACAAATCGACAGAGGGATAGAAAAACAAATTTTGTTGCCTAAATATAATTGTCTAGATGAATTGAAAAATGTTTGTATCAAAATGCCTTTGTTACAAGCCAATAAAGAGATTCATATTCTAACCAAAACAATAACAGAGTTGAGCATGAAAAAAATAGGAAGAAAAATAAAAGAAATAAAAAGGATTCAGCTAGTAGGAAAAATTGCTGACATTATGATGGGTAAAATAGCCATACAAAAATATTTGGACCCAAGAAGTCAAGTTGTAAAAATAAATATCAATGGTATTGATATTCCAAATACATTAATTATATTAGGAGCAGCCATCAGCATCATGAGAAAGCAAACTATGGAACAACTTAGGCTTCCAAATCTTCAGTACACACCAACATTATTGCAATTAGTAGACAAATCAATCATCAAGCCTGATGGTGTATTAGAAGACATATGTGTCCTTAGACTCTTGGGAATATCCAGTTGACTTCATGATCTTAACTCCAAAAGAACAACCTAGGGGGGAATCCATTATTTTTTAGGAAGACCTTGGTTAGCTACAGATGATGCTTTCATTAGTTGTAGATCCGGTGATATGTTTATTTCCGATGGTAACTCAACAAATAAATTCACTCTATATCCTCCAACAAAAAAATTACAAAAATAGGAAATGAAGAGTGGATGGATGATGACAATGATATACAGCCTCTCTTTCCTATTTCTCATATTAGTGAAGAAAGTCAAATTTTATATTCAATAGAAAACTTTGAAACATCTTCACAATGTGAAGATGATTATAGTTTTCAAGAAAAATGAAATATTGAATTCTTGTCATCTAGACATATGTCTTTATATTCTATGGAATAATTTCGTAACTCTGTAGTTGAAATATTTCTAAGAAAATATTTAAACATAAACATAAACTTGGAGAAATTCCAACAAGAACAGTTAATCATGACATTACAAAAACATTCTTCTGCATATGCATGGGAGTACACTGACATGAAGGGAATTAGTCTTGAGACTTGTATACATCAATATACATTGAGGAAAACTCAAGGCCCGTCGTACAACCTCAAAGAAGGATGACTCCAAATCTTAGGGAAATTGTGAAAGAATAATTGCAAAAATTTCTGAATGTAAACTTCATTTATCCTATTTCAGAGAGATAGTGGGTTACTCCCTTGGTGATTGTACCTAAAAATAATGGTAAATGGAGGGTATGCATTTATTATAGAGAATTTAATAAGGCTACTTTAAAAGATCATTTCCCATTTCCTTTCATAGATCAAGTATTGGATACATTAGTAGGTAAGAATTATATCTCATTCCTGGATGGTTTTAGTGGTTACAGTCAAATTCAAGTAGCACCTGAAGACCGGGACAAAACCACATTCACCTATCCATGGGGAACATATTCTTACTGAGTACTTCCTTTTGGATTGTGGAATGCACCTGCAACATTCCAAAGGGAAGTATTAGGAATTTTCTTTGATCTAATACATGATTGTGTGGAAGTATATATGGATGATTTTACAGTTTATGGAAATTATTTTGAAGAGGCTCTTGAAAACTTGGAAAAGGTTAAAATATCAAAGAAGTGAATATTTCATTAAGTCATGAATTTTTTTTATGATGTTTATTGAAGGAATTGTTTTAGGACATCACATTTCAGGGGATAGAATTAAAGTAGACTCATCCAAAGATGAATTCATCTCCAAATTATCAATTCCAAGTTTTCAAAAATATGTCAGAAATTTTCTAGGTTTTACAGGGTACTATAGACAATTTATTGAAAGCCTCACTAAAATTTCATCTCCACTCTTCAAACTGCTTACCAAAGATTGTGAATTTAGTTGGAATCCTGATTTCCAATTGGCATTTGAAAATTTAAAAGAAAAAATTATCTAAAGCACTCATCTTAAGAGAAACAAATTGGAAAATATCTTTTCACATTTAAACAAATGCTTCTGATACATCTCTGGGAGCTGTATTAAGAAAAAAATATTTGATCCCTTATGCCATATATTACACAAGTTAAAACTTGACTCCTCGTGAGTTAAATTACAGTGTAACTGAAAAATAATTTCTAGTTGTTGTCCATGCTATTAACAAATTTAGACACTAAATCACTGGCTATGAAACCTTTATTCACATAGATCATTTTTTAATTATGTATTTAATGAATAAATCTATCACTAATAGCAGAATCATAAGATGGTTATTACTCCTGCAAGAATTTAACATCACCATTCTAGAACAACCTAGAAAACAAAACATTGTTGTTGATTCCTTGTCTAGAATTCAAAAAAACAATAATGATACTCCATTAGAGGATAATTTTTCTAATGAATATCCCTTTGCAATATTTACTAAATCTCCATGGTTTTCAGATATTGCTAACTACTTAGCTATAGGGAAATTACCAGCATACTTGTTTCCTAGAGAGAAGAGAAAAATAATTCAAAAAAGTGCATTATACTCATCGTTTAATGATTAATTGTATAAAACAGGTCCAGATCTCATCATCAAAAGATGTGTTTGAGAAGATGAAATGTCTGAAATTCTGAAAGCATGCCATAATGAACCTTGTGGTGGACACTTTGCTTATAAGAGGACTACCTATAAAATCCTTCATTTAAGATATTATTGGCCATCTATCTTTAAATGTGCCAAGGAGTATGTCAAAAGGTGTGTCAATCGTCAAATAATGGGGAAACATGTTCCTACAGATGAAATTCCCTCACAACCTCAGGTACTCATCGAATCATTTGAAAAATGGGCCCTGGATTTTGTTGGACCAATCACTCCACCATCAAAACAAAAGAGGTACATTCTGGTTTGCACTGATTATGTCACTAAATGGGTAGAGGCCAAAGCACTTTACATTGCTAATGAAAATGTTGTAGTTTCATTTCTCTTTGAGGATATTTTCACTCATTTTGGTGTCCCAAGGGAAATTATGATAGATCAGGGATCTTGTTTTACATCTAATATGGTGGAGAAGATGTTGGATGAATATAAGGTCAAACATACAAATTCTACTCCATATCATCCATAAGAAAATTGTCAAGTGGAGTCCACCAATAAAGTGATTGAAGAAATCCTCGCAATGACTATACATCTACATAGGAAGGATTGGGAAGATAGGATTCCTAAAGCTTTACTACATGGAGTAATACAAGAGGACATACTCCATATGAACTTGTTTATGGGAAGAAAATCTTGTTTCCTATAGAATTTCAAATCAAAACATTCAAGATAGTCAGATTGGTACTTGATTTATCAGAAGCCCAAAGGCACAAAATGGAGAAGTTTAATGAGGTTGATGAGATCAGGTGAGATTTAGTTCAAATTACTGACCTAATTGAGCAACAAAGGTTTATATGGTTTGATAATTACATAAAAGATAGAATGTTTCAAGCAGGAGATTGGGAACTTTTTTCGATTCAAATTTCAAATACTTCCTAGAAAAATTTCAGACTCATTGGCTTAAATGGAGCAGTCAGGATAAGGACAATTGAGGAAGAAAAGGTACCTCTTCTTGTGAATGGACATCGATTAAAAATCTATCATAAGGCAATTACAAAGGAGAAATTTATCAAAAAATTTCAAGACAATATTGATATGAAGTTGGTGAAGAAGAAGGTCTTCTTTCTACTTTTCATATCTAAAAAAAAAGAGAGAGAAAAATATTTAATAAATAATATATATGTGAATATATATATATATATATATATATATATATATATATATATATATTATTCAATAAATAAATAAATAAATAATTGTATAAGTATGAAAACCAATCAATGATTGGCATCCTTATACAAAAAATACAAGATGAAAATCAAATTTATGACATCTTATATTTTCTCCCATTCTAAAAATTATAAATTATTTATTCCATGTCTTTTTCTGAAGCAATACAAGAAGTAGCTACAGAATTGATACAATTCTACATCTCTCCAAAGAATGTGCAATTGTCATCACATTCTATAGCTTTGTTACATTTTTACAACCTATTGAAGCAGATTATACTGAACAGAAGAAATTGAACACTCCATTGAAGATCATGTTGAAAAGACACCTCGAGATTCAACACAAAAAGAAGATCAACAAAGGTTAGTTCTAAGTATGTTACAAAATTTGTTTAAATAATAAGACCAAAAACATTAGTGTATATAGTTTAGATGATCATATGTTGCCACCCCATCATTAGAACTTATTGTATTCAGATTCACATCACAATTCCATAATCCGGACACTTCATTTGTATCGTATCTCATAATAATGAAGACCAATTTCGTCCATTAATGATTAGCAGTCATATCTCATTTTTGTTACCCACTCATCCACGTTACTAAACCCTTGTCGAGTATCTGTTTTACCTATACTTCTCTAAAAACTCTCGACACCCTTAACGCAAAGCCAAACCCTCAATCCACTTGATGAAAGAAGAATGGTTCTGAAGGAGAAACTCCTCATGATGAAGACATGAATCTAATAGTGGGAACCAAACCTGTGGGACCGAAATTCATGGAGGGTTATCCTCAGGTAAAGGAAATGTTGTAGAAGGTGTAATGGATCTGGTTTATAGAGAAGTCTAATGGGTTCAATAAGGAGGTCACCCAGTCCTTTGCAAGATCTTTCGATGGGATAAATGTCGAAATTGGAGACATAAAATTCTTAGTGACAGAAGCCTTCATAGTTGAAGCCACGGAACTTCAGAAAACTAGCAAGAGATTGTTCAAGAACAGGGAAATTCACATTGAATAATGGAAATTTTTTCTGAAGAATTTAGGTATCGACACTACTTTTTATGAGAAAGGAATTCCCAATTCGACACTCAAAAATAAATGGAGAAATATGTTGTTAATTTTACAAAAAAAATTTACTTATGAAGGTAGATTTTGCTATATATTTTTTTACCATGTCGGACTGCTAATGAATTTCTTGGAGGACGGAGAAATAAACCTCCCATACTTCCTACTGAATAGTCTAAATAATATGTCATCAAATGTGTAGAAAAGAGTCCAATTCATAGACAATACCATGCAGCATCATGGACTAATAAATATACTCATTAAAATCCATCTAAAGATTATAGGAGACTCCTTGGAAAATTTCCCAATCAGAAATCACTTTTAAGATGAAGCAACCAAAACAACCTAAGGATGACAAAAATAGAAGAAAAAGAAGGAGAAAGGTTGATACATGCATTTAGGAAAAATCCTCACCTCAACCACGGTAAGAAGGAGAACTCACCATTGCATAAAGGAAAAGGGAAAACTTACAAGCTCAGAAATTTTAAGCCCTCCACGGCCAAGGAGAAGCTCTATACTTCATAAACCCTTGAAGAAGACACCATCACATGAATCAGAGTTTGTTAGTTTAGATGAAGGACCCCAAGTTCCATCATCCATTACCGTCTCTCCTGCACACAGTCCTATACACTCTCATATACATAGTCCTATACAAAGTCCAAGCAGAAAGTCCCTAGAAATTGACCCAGCACAGCAGGAGATATATGACTATATTGAGTCATTAGAGAAAAGACATGTAGAATAAAATCCAAGTATGGAAGAGCAGAATATCAGTCCACAAGAACCTCCGGTGAACACCTTGAACCAAGAAATATACGAGCTAGAGATACTGAACAGGCACATTAAAAAAGAAAATGAAACTTTGAAGGAGTAGAATCACTTGGAGAAGGTCATCAGTGACAACACTATCTTACATTTTGGGTTGTGGTATAAAAGAACAATAAACTAAAGAAAAAGAATAAATCTCTGAACAAGAAAGTCATCAGCCTAAAATACAAACTCCTCATGAAGAAACCAAGAATGGAAATCACTTCAAGTAAAGGAAATAAGAGGAAGTTGGATGTACTGACAGAGTTATTCGAACAAATGCAATAGAAGGTTGAGGCTCACAATTTTAGGAATTTCATGAGGACATGCAATGGTCTCTTAGTGGGAGTATGTTGAACCTCAAAACTTATTAGGTCCCTATATTCCCTTATTGTTATTACTTTAACCCCCTTATTGTTATTGTTGTACCCCTGTAACCCCAATATTGTTATTATTGTGCCCTTACATTATTATTGTTAGGTCGACTAGGATTATATTGTGGCCCCATGGACTCATATATATAGAAGGAGGTTCTGATCATTTGAATCATCGAATAGTTTCTCATTTATGTAATGTATTGGAGGTTTCCCCCTCGAAGTGGATGATTTATAAGGCGTTGATCTCTCTTTTCTTCTATTTTTGCAAATGGTTTCATAACAAAATTGTTCTTAATTTGACACCCTTTTTCATCATTTCTTCTTCCTTTTTCACAAACTCATGACCTCAATCAAAGATAATTGACATATTCCACATCAGAGAAGGAATTTACATGATATATACTTTATATTATGATGTTTCTTATTATTTAGATGAATTTATGTAATTAGCTACAAAATGCGTGCAATTCTGTAGCTAACCTTTGTTTCTGTAGCCACCATTATTGTTTGAAAGGTTTTGAGAAACAAATGACAAAGCAAGTCATATGGGTATCTCTTGAAAGATCCACACATGTATCATATCCCACATACCTATTCAAATTCAAAGAGGAATCGTGCCTACTCCCACGGTCAAGTTCGGTCAAAGAACAAGATCACTGGACGAAAGACTCTCGATTTTCTCTGACGTAGAAAATTGAGAGACAACTATGAAGAATTTGATTCTATCTAGACTTCTAATTTCAGTTTTATCTGCTATATATAGGTGGAAATGCCTCAAACAGTTAAATCCAAAACCTGTATAAATACCAGTCTTTTCAAATCGGGAAACAGACTAATTTTTGTGATAATTCAGTGTATTCTTTCAAACTCTATTTTTCTAATAAGAAGACCTATTCTAGATCTTTTCATGTGTGCATAATCTCAGTCGATTTTCGACTCATTCTGTTGCAGAGGGCCCCTACATGGAAAGGATATTTTTCTTAATTGTTTTGTAGTTTAATTTATTTCATTTGAATTCTTGTTGATTCGTAGTTTTACCCTTGTCAATTCTAGTTAAATTTGCATTATTTTTATAGTCAGATTCCTGTCAATTCATATTTTAAACTTCTTACTGTTTTATATATTAGTTTCATGAATGCTTTGTGAAATTTGTTATTTTCATTTCTAGTTGACTGTGTAATCTTGTGCTCGCTAAGTCATCTCAAGAAAGTGACTCTGTCATTTTCCAATTGGATAAGATTTAGGAATTCGGTCATACACAAATCTTAGCTTTCTTTTAAACATGATTTTCACTTTCCTTTGGTTTCAATCAACATTTTTATTTAAGTTCTTAGAAATAGAATTTATGCTTTCGGTCCATGGAATAGAATTATATTAAATTTATCTTTCAAACATTCTTAGATTTAAACTAGGACAGAGTTAGATTAAAATTTTGTTTTAAAATAGATCAAATGCTCTGTTTTCATAGAATTAAATCTTTCAATGTATAAGATAAAAAATGATTTAATTTTTTTCATGTTAATGCAATTAGATTAAGAACTTTGCTCTGTTTTAAATCAATTAGATACTTTTCATAGATTTTTTGCATGCCTAGATAAATCTAACATTTTGACCATTCAAAGTTTGATTTATTTTTTTGCAATTTAGCTTAGATAATTAACATTTCCTTTTATTCTTTATTTTAGATTTTATATTTCATTCATTTCATTAAAATAAATTGGTAATTAAATTCCTTTTCTTAGAATAAAAACAACACTTCCTTTTCTTCCTTCTCTAAGAAACAATTTTCATCATTAAAATTCACTTAGATTTGGTTGTTCACTAGCATTTAAATATTTCATCTAGAAACACAGATTTCATTTCTTATACCAATTTAAATTCTTAAAACTTCAGGCATAAGACACAAAACCCCAAAAATAGTACAAAACATACACAAAGAAGTAATAAAGAAGGTTATCTAATCATATAAAGTGCACCATACTTTATCAAATTACTAACCTCGATTGATAATTTATGATAGCAATTTAAGACATTAAATTAACTAAGAAAGTGTCCATCAATATCCACCTGAATCAGTCGGTGTCGAGGTTGACTGAAAGAAAGGATTGATTTAAGAACGAAGAACCTACAATGTGGACTTCTAAGCTGATACAATGATTGAAGAATACTAAGAACAATATTTCAAGGATTATTGATATCTGCATCAATAACATCTTGGGTGGTTTCATTACTGAGTTTGCTATAGACTCAACTGTGTCCTACAACAAAGCAGAGCGAATATTCTTAAAAGGACTGCGAGTTAAGTATATGAATTATTTGAAACTCTGGATTAAGTTTCTTTTATGCGAAAATGGATTTTTGGAAATGCAATCAAACTATTGTTTTACTTATGTTTGGAGGAAGAAGTAAATCTAAGTAAGAAGTCATTACAATGCAGAGTGGAAAAAGGTATAGAGTATATACCAAAAAGAGATATTGCGAAGAATATATGAAGACCTTTAGAGATACTTATTATAGGCATTTTTTGAGTGAATCTAAAGGTGAAAAAGAAGAAAACTACCCATAGAATTCTCAAAAACATCCGTATTATAACCCCTACCAACATGAGAACTCTCCGAAGCCAAAATCTAGCAGTATTCAGGGTGGTGGTGGTCTCCCTTCTCCCCCTACAACTCATACCCCCCATCCCCCTCCCCCTTACACCCCAAAAACATGTACGACTAATGACATTAAGCTACCTGTTTTTAGAGGAATTGGTTTGGAAGAGCCAAATCAATTTTGGTTTTTATCCGAAGTTATATGGACAACAAAGAAAATCACTGACGAAATTATAAAGAAGGCACAATTCATTACAACACTGTGAGATAGAGTGTTGGCATGGTACATTAAATATTCGACCACTCACAATGGTACATTTGCAGATATTAACCAAGCACTTATAGAGGTGTTCAAGAAGAAAAAATCTCAATCACAATACATTATTGAGTTAAAGGATATCAAACAGAAAGTTAATGAGTTTGTTTGGGAGATTGATCAAAGGTTTAAGGTGTTATTGGATCAATTTAGTTTCAACATACCCCCAGAGCAGCATAAGTAATCATTAATAGCTGCAATGTTGCCATATATGGGACACTAATGCAAGTATACAACAGATTCAAATTCAACTGAAAAACCTAACCTTGAAATTGCACGATACCAATAAGGGAAAAGAAGTCGGAGAAGAAGTGTGGTGTAAAAAGTACAAATCAAAGGGAAATTTTAAGGAACATTGCCTTGTTTTCAAATATTACTTGGCTAGTGGAGCACTTAAACCAAGAATAGTGTTATTTATTTCATAAATATGTGCAGACCCCAAGGAACCTATTTTGAAAATTTTCTAATCCAGTAGGACATGATGAAAATAATTGTGTAAGATATGACCTGATGATAGAGCATAGTGCTGATAATTATAGAACACAAGAAGAAGATCGCACATAGGAGGATAATGGACAAGGCGGTTATCATGGTCGAGTAGGTTTTCAATGTCGAGGAGGTTATCAAGGAAGAGTTCAAGGTGGTGGAGTTGGCGAGGAAGAGGTCAGATCATTTGCTATAAATATGGCCAGGCAAGTCATTTTGCAAGAGATTCCCAAAATACTACTACGACATGTAAGTATTGCAAATATTTTGATCATGTAATTGAAGATTGTCTTGTACTTATGGAAAAAATGCAAGAGAAAAGAAACCAACAGCCCACACAAAACATCCAAATGCCGAAGGATAAAAGAAGGATTGATGAAACTTTTGTTAACATTATCACTAGAAGTGGAGCTACAACTAGAAGTGATAAAGACAATCGAATGAAGGAATTTGAAAATATAGATGGATGGGTTAGAAAAAATACAAAGAAATATCTTTTTTTTTTAAGTTAAAAGAGAAAAGAATGTGTTTATGGAGGAAAATCGAAGTTTCATGGATGCATAAGCTTTGACTTCTAATGCATAGCCAGGGCCTAGTAACCACGACATGACATTAGTTCCAACACAGAACCAAGCTGTGACGCAGGATCAAGAACTGACACAGGGTTCAACAGATCAAGAAGATATGTTTATATCTTTTCTCCATACTTGTATGAAGTTGTTAAGGGATCAAAATGTTGTAGAAGGACATAAGGAATTGATAGACTCATGCGCATGAAAGGAAGCACCACGAAGTGAGATGTGCATAGTTTATAATGTACATCAACAAAAGAGAATTGAAAAAGAGATGAGACTTAGCGCGCAAATTGAAGAATATGAAATGGATCAGGTTATTCTGGATTTGGGCTCGAATGCTAATGCTTTGATAAAGCACACATGCGAAATAATGGGTAATTCGAAGCTACCATGGTAAAAAATTTAGTTAAGACTGGAAAGTCAGCAAAAGATCTTTTATATGGGAATACTATCAGGTGTCATAGTAGATATTGAAGGAGTTCACCCCATTGCTGATTTTGAAGTAATAGAAATAGTTGATAATATTAATCCTTACCCTGATTTTCTTGGAATTAATTATGAAATGGATAATATGGCCATAATAAATATAGACAAGATGAAAATTATATTTGAAGGAAGAGAGATGTGGGTGATTTTTCCTTTATATCCATGAGAAAGAGTAAGATATACAGAGCCAGTAAGAGAAGAATACAACGCAGTAGATATTGATAACATCTATAAATTGGCAGCCAAGGAATAAGAATATGGAAACCCCACTGAAAATGGAAAGATGAGTTGGGATCATGATATTACCTATACATCATACTCAGAAGAATAACTGGAGAACTGACAAAACAAATTTCATGAAATATCCACAAAGAGTTGTGTAAGAATAACAAAAGTAGTTCGTTGCATGACATATGAGATATGTAATCTACCTTATTATGATGGTTTGGGTGATGTGGCCGAAAATTTTCTTAATGATTATGAATGAAGGGTACCATCCTAGTTGTGTAAGATCTATCCTTGTTAGATGGTGGGGTACACATAAGAAGAATATAGAAGAGTGTAAGGTATGTCGAAGATTAATGTGGATAAGGTTTGAACAAGTGGAAACCGAAATAAATAAGAAATACAATGGTGAAAGTGATCCTCTAGAGCATATCCAGCTATGAATTATAGCATGGAAGGAGATTCCATAGCAGGAATGGGTGCATGTATTTATTCACACCTTGGATACAAAACTACGACATGGTACCATGAACTGGGTAGACTTGGTTGATGGGTTTATACTAACATTCAACGTTGAGGATGAATGCCCAGGCATAGATTCAGTCTTGTAGATAGTAAAAGAGAAGATGTTTGAATGTGTAGCCACGCTGACATGGAAGCAACGTAATTGGACCACGTAGTTAGCATATGTACTAGAATGCTATAACATTACTGCAGAAGAAGAAGAATACCCTAGAAACATCGACATAGTAGAATCATAAGGGAACTGCAAAGTACATGGGCCAAAGGTAGAGATGATAAATATCAAAAAATCATTAAATACTAAGAAGGTTGACATTGGATCAGAAGAAGAGCCGAAGTTTGCAACAATAGGAGATTATTGGGATGAAGAAATAGTCTGCAAAGTCACAGAATTATTGCATGCATATCAAGAACTATTTCCCACTAAATATTTAGATATGAAGGGAATATTAGGAGATTTGGGAGTCATGAAGATTCCCTTGAAACCTGATGCGAAACCAGTCAAGTAGAGGCCTTATAGTTTGAACCCAATGGACAAGGATGAAGTGAAGCTAGAATTGGATAAGATGATAACATCATGGATTATTGAACTTGTTGAGTTGGAATGGGTAAGTCTTATGGTGGTGTAGGAAAAGAAGAAAAAAGGAGACATCAGGATCTGTGTAGACCTAAGGAAGCTGAATGATGCATGCTTACAAAATCCTTTTCCAACACATTTCATAGATGAATTCTTGGATAATGTAGGAGGTCGAGAAGCCTATTCATCTACAGATGGATTTTCAGGATATCATAATATTAAAATTGCACATAAATATCGACATAAGACCACCTTTGCTAAAAAATGGGGCTCATATCAGTATACAGTGATGCCTTTTGGGTTGAAGAATGCCCATGATATATTTTCCAGAGTGGTTGTCACAAATTTTAAGGAGTACATTCAAAAATTTTTGGAAGTATGCTTTGATGACTGGACAATATTTAGAATGTTGAACAAACATGTTGGTAGCTTAAGGCTTATGCTTGACACTTGTATACAACATCAGATCTCTTTGAATCTAAAGATGTGAATATTTTTTGTGCCTTTTTTATATTTTTGGGACATGTTGTTTGCAAGAAAGGACTCATGGTGGACCCTACGAAGATTGTTGTCATTGTAAATTTGGATCCACCTAGGACAATAAGACAACTGCGCACTAAATTGGGAAATACATGATACTACAAAAAATTCATTAAGGGGTATGCGCAGATAATTGCGCTAATGGATATATTTCTGAAGAAAGATGTGACTTTTCAATGGGATGAATAATTCCATAAGAACCTCGACATACTAAAAGAGAAGATGGTAACTGTGCCTATTATAGTATTCCATGATTGGAATACAGAATTCCATGTCCATGTCGATTCTTCTTGAATAACTTTAGGATGGTATTAGCACAACCTGGTGAAGGATAAATTGGCCATCCTATAGTTTGTGCAAGTAGGAAGTTGTATACAAATGAGAATAATTACTCTGCCACAGAAAGAGACGGTCTAGCTATGGTGTATGCTATGCATAAATTCAGACATTATTTGTTGGGATCACATTTTAAGATGTTTACAAATCACTCTGCATTGATGTACTCGGTCAATAATCCTGTCCTAGGAGGGAGTATTTTCATATTGTTATTATTATTTTAGGAGTATGACTTTGAAGGTGTTGTTAAACAAGGAAATCTGAATGTAGGGCTTGACCATATGTCAAGATTGGAAACAGGAGAAGAACCAACTAGCATAGAATATAATATCCCTCACATGAAGTTGTTTTCAATCAGAGTAGCATATGACCACTTTGAAGAAATTATTCAATTTTTGACCACAGGGATGGCTCCTTCGGAATATTATACGTAGCAAAATAAAGAATTGGTGGTTAAGGAAACTAATTTCTCATTGATAGTAGGACAATCATATGAGATGGTACTAGATGTGATATTGCGCAAGTATGTCCTTGAACATGAAAGGTCGACGATTCTATTAAAATATCATGGAGGTACAACTGGTTGAAATTATGCCATAAAGGATACTACACAGAAGATCTTGAGAGCAGGATTTTGGTGGCCCACACTACATAAGGATGCAAAATAGTATTTTAGAGCATGATATATGTCAAAGAATAGGGAATCCCTATAGAAGAGATGAGATGCCATTAGTTCCCCAAGTGACATTGCAGGATTTTGAGAAATGGGCTATTAATTTTGTGGGACCTATCAAACCACCTGGAAGGAAGATTGGTGTGAGGTATATTATAACTATGACTAATTATTTGATAAGATGGGATGAAGGAAAACTAGTAACGAACTGCAACACAAACATTGCAGCGAAGTTTATTTTTGAATATATATTGTCTAGATTTGGATTTCTAAAGATATTGATTAGTGATCGAGGCTTACATTTCCTGTATACTACCACTAAATAATTGACTAATGAATTTCAATTCTATCACCAAAAAAGTACCCTTTATGGCAAGGTCTTTAATCATATTTTGGAGGCTACACTCACCAAAGTATGAAATATTAACTGAGATGACTCGGACCTCATACTTTTAGTTGTATTATGGGCTTATAGGACCACATGTAAGAAGATGATAGGTCAGACACTCTTCATAATTTTATATGGATAAGACATTGTGATACCAATGGAGTATATTGTGACTAGCTTGAGAATTGCAACCTTCACTGATATGTCAGACCATGAAATAATGGAGGAAAGGATGTCAGATTTGGTTTCTTTGGAATAAAACACATTTGCTGAAGGATTCCATCAGCAGGTGCAAAAATCAAGAGAGAAGACCTTTTCCTCCTCTATGACAGTAAGTTTCTAAAATTTCAAGGAAAATTCAAAATGCATTGGTTGGGCCCATATATTATAAAGCATATTATTGATGGGGCCACAGTTCAATTAGTGAAGTTGAATGGAGAATTGATTCAGGGAAGGATAAATGGTAGTAGTTTGAAGTTGTTCAGGGAAAACCCTGCCCCTACAACTTCACGCATACAAGAAGGAAAGTCTTAGTTGCACATGCAGTTGAAAGTGGGCACTGGGCTATAAAATACTTTTCGAAAAAAAGGCTTTGACAAAGGGATTTTATTTGCTAAAATCACGATGATGTAAAAATTTTCAGGAGCTGCGACGAAATAAGGGTTATTCCCCACAATATAGGGTGTGTTGACGTGCACCAAAAAAATATGACCATTGAATGGGAAACTTGCCATTGGAGGAGTGGAAAATTGCATTTATGGTGACAGGATGGAAATAATCTAGGAAGAGATATGTAGTTAATGAACTAGATCCGAACACAATCTAATCTAATGATGGGGTTAGAAGATCAGGAGCGTTATAAAAAACCACGTCGTGCCAAGATTTTTTCACTTTGTTCTCTGAGAGCTCTGAACCCCTTGAGTATTTATAAGTTGTATAATTTGCATATGAACACCGACGAAATCCTCCATATTTTCAAAAAGAAAGGTTTAGTCAGACTCATGGATGCTGCAACACCATCTATTGCACCCGCAACATCACCATCAACCGCAACATCACCTTTATCACACCGGACATCGCCAAGAAAGAATCAAACTAAGGAAGAAAGAAAAAAGAAGAAGCAAGATAAGAATCATGTCAAACTACAACCAAAACCCCAACTTGTCGAAGATAACGACGAGGAAGAACAACCGATGGAGACAAAGGGCACAATAATTCCATCACAACTACCACCATACTTGCCACCTTGGAAACCATATGCTAATCCTGTGATAGACTCCAAAGATGCAAAGTATGAAATATTCACACCATTGTTGCTGGAGAAAGTACCATTTGAAGGAGAGCTGCTAAGGAGAATCCCACAGTCGAATTTTTCAGATTATGACTTCAATGACCGAACCAAGTATCCGCGGTTCACGCCAAGTAAATACTAAATGCCAGTCCACTATGTAGAAATCAGAGTAAAAATATTGGAGCCACTGAAGTGGGAAAGAGGATTGGAATGGTCTGGCCTATTGAACATTCTATATGTGTCGCACATCGACAGGAGTGCCATTAACACTGCCTGTGTGAGACAATTTCTTGTGATGTTTCACGATGGAGAGAAAGAACTTTGACTAGGTTGAATTATACCAACCTCTAACATTTCTGCAATCATACATTCAATTTCACTCTTTTGGACATAAGGATATCTCGAAGGCCCGATGTTTGGAGGAACAATTCGTGGAATCAAATGAATAACATGATCATGATCACAAATAGGTGGGAGTCCTTTGGGAGTTTCAAACACCTTGGAATGATTGTCCAATACTTGTTGGAGATCTGGAGAAATAGATTGTTTTGATGTTGGAACTTCTAGTGAGAATAATTGTGAAATTACACCTCGTTTTTCTTTCTTCAGAAGCTTTGTCATGACATTAGAGATTATTGTCTTTCCTGGCTTCCCTGCAATATACTATAATTCGATTTCCTTTCCTTTCAAAAAAAAATTCAAGAAAATTTCTTGAAAATTAAATGTTATCGTCCCCAAAGATTGTAACCATTGTACTCCTAGTACAACATCAGCACCTCCCATTGGAATGGAAAGCATTATACTATTCAATACATATTCCCCAATGGATAGCTTGATATTATGTAATTTTCCAAAGAAATTTATAGTTCCTCCATTTGCAGCCATCACTTGACATTCTAGTGTTGGGTATAGGAAACAATTCAATTCCTTGGCTACCTTACAATGAATAAAATTATGGGTACTACCTCAATCAATCAATACTATTAACTTTTTCTATTTGATATGTCCTTCTATATTGAGAGTTTGAGGAGTGGTAATTCCTTCCAATGCATTACACGATATGGTTGAACTCATTTATTCTTCTTCTAGGTTTGGTTCCTGGTGTATATCCTCTTCTTTTGAAGTTTCTTATTCATTTTCTTCCTCCTCTTCACAATATATGTAAAATAATTTCTTCTCATCACACTTATGACCTTTAGTGTATTTTCTATCACAATTGTAGCAAAGCCCTTTTTCTCTTTTTTCTTCCAATTGTAGTGGTGTCAGCCTTGTAGGTTGTGGAAGTCAAGGAGTAAGAGCACTTCCATCTTTATAAATGTGAATGGTAGGCTTCCTTTTCCCCATAATTTTACATCCAATTTTTCTTGCCAACCTAAATGCCTTCTCCAATGAATTAGGTTCCCAAACGCGAACTTCATGTTGGATGTTATCCTTTAAAGTCCTTATGAAGACATCAATCCTTTGTTCCTCTGGAATAACAGTTACACTTATATTCAATTTTTGGAAGTCCTCAATGTGCTCCACCAATGAACCCTTTTGTTTGAGATTTATAAATTGGCTAAAGAAGGTGTTTCTCTTTCTATCCTCATATGTGCTATCATTTCCTCTGTAAAAATTGACCAAGTGTCAATTTTTTATGGGAGCAAAGCCATCGATACCATACAAATGTATTTTGTTCTAAATGTAAAGTTGAAATGCGTACCTTTTGTATGTTTTTCACATTATTGAGATCAAAATATTGTTCCATATATAGTATCCATGTTACGGGATCCTTTCCATCAAACTTCCTCATATCCATCTTTGGAATATGGTGGTTCTTCAATCCAGCATTAGAGTTTATGAAATCATGATTAACATTTATTTTTTTCTCATCATGTGCTTCATCTACTATTTTTCCGCCATTAGGAATCATTTCTTGTATTAACCTTGCCATAAAACCTTCCATGTCTATTTTTAGATCATTATTCATGTCTTCCACGTTGTCTTTCATTTTTTCATCGATCTTAGCTTCCATGTCATCCATCTTAGATTCCATGCCAGCTTCCATGCCATCCATCTTAGCTTCCATGCCATTCTTCAAACCATCCATCTTAGCTTCCACGCCTTTCTTCAAACCATCCATCTTAGCTTCCACACCTTTCTTCAAAACTTCCATTTCATTTTTTGTTGTTCTTTTTTAGAGCGGAATTTGGTGCACTTTCTCTTGTAATTTTGATATGTCATGTAGTGATTCTTCCTCTTCATGAGTCATAGTAGAGCCTTATGAAGGCTTAATGGGTGTTGAATTCTTTTTAGGTGGAATTTTAGATCCAAATACTGATACATGTGCTTCAGTATGCCCTTGGAATCACTTCAATTAATTTTTCACACAAGACTTATGCAATTTGGGAAAACAATACACACCTTTTTCTTCCTTTTGAGGAGCTCAATATTGAAACTGAATTATCTCTGTGATTTCGGATCTTCAATATTTTAATTTCAGCCCTGAAGTAGCCCTTTGAATATTCTTTTGAATGCCATAGGCCTGACCTGATTTGGATTTTTCAAGGAAAAGTTATTCCCAATCTCCCATGATGACCTAATTATGGACTAGTTCACTAGAAAAAACTTGTACGACTTGCCACATGTCACTTTTTCCTCCTTCAGCTCTGAAATTGATATACAGGAAACTATATTCCATGTACTTGTGGCCACTTTTTACATAATTCCAATACGATGCTCAAAGGGAGAGTTATGACGATTTTCCTACGATCACCTCTTTGAGATGAAATTCGGGAGCCTGAAACAGTCCTAATTTCCACATATCATATATCCAAAACTGTTGCGAACCAAGATCTAAAATTTTTACAAGACGTTCCTCGGGATTTCGGCATCACTCTATAAAAATTTAATCTTTTGAAACTTTGTATACAAAGTTATAGTGAAAATTCGACGATGACCTATTTAAGTTAAAATTCGGGATCCTGAAAAAATCCTAACTTCCATAGATCATATCTCAAAAAATACTGTGAACCAAGATATGAAATTTTTACATGACGTTCCTAAGGATTTTGGCTTCGCTTTGTAAACTTTTAGCTTCTGAACATTTTTAGAAAAAATTATAGCGAAAATTCCACGATGACCTATTTGGAGTAGCAAAACCCTAGAATCCAAAGCTCTAATACCAAATGTTATGAAACTAGCTCCAAAAATAGAATAAAAGAGAGATCAATGCCTTAAAAATAGCCACTTTGAGGGGGAAACCTCCAATACATTACATAAATGCACAATTCTTGTATGATACAAATGAAAAAACCCCATTCTACATATAGGAGTCCATGGGGTCACAATATAATTGTAGCCAACCTAAAAATAATAATTTAAGGGCACAATAATAACAATATTAGGGTTACAGGGGTACAAAAATAACAATAAGGGGGTTACACTAACAATAATAAGGGACTATACTAGTAATATAGGGACCTAATAGTTTGTGGGTGAGAACCAAGACAAAGAAGTGGCGTTGACCATGAGGGAGAAGTTTGAATTGGTCAAGATAAAGTGAGGTTATGACCTAAATTCAATCAAGGACCAACAAGTATGCTTCGTCGCACATATCTTGGCTGGAAATATTATAACGAAATTTTGAGCTAATAAATTTCCCACAATGATGGTTTCACTAGCTGCGCAGTGCAACAAAGGGGTATAGTATAACTGGGATGGGTATTTTGCACGGAATTTGTGGAGCATTTCCATGACGAACAAGAAAAAGGTTAAAACTTTCAATATGCATGGCCGATTTTGATCATCGCACTAATGGCATAGAAAGAACCGATGCAATCGCAGTTTCCTACTGCAGAAGAAGATGTGTGAGAAGTAGCATGGTATGCCTCACTTTGTCATTCTACTGAGCCAAAGAGAGTACAAGAGAACTGAGTTTTTTTTGTATTATAACACATGGACCTACATATGGTGGTGAACCAATATCCTCGGTTGTTACTAAGCCTATACCGATAGTATAAAGGACTTGTGAAGTTCAACGAAAACTTCAATAGAATATATGTGGAGGTCAGAAAGGATACAGTGAAGACATAACATCCTCTACCATACTTAGTTACCAATGATGATTTCGCTACATTGATACAACAATTTCCCAAAGAATGGTTGACTACGATAGAGGAAGGAGCAGAGGATAGTCAGATAGATGAATAAACATCAGAGCATGGAGGCCCAAACGAAAAATACAAGGACAAAGAGGAACAAGATAAATATAAGGAGTCAGAGCATGACGTGTGTTAGCCAATTCCTCTTAGAGGCATAGATCCACTTAGAGGCGATGCATGTGATAATCAAAAGACAACAACAGATAAAGGAAAAAGAAATATGCATGGTGAAGTATCCCCAAAAGTAGGAAGAACCAAAAGGTTGATAAGTCGAAGGGAGAAAAATCCTTGGTCCATACTAAAGGGGACATTGACGAGATCGGGGAAAAATTTTAGGAAGTGGCAGAGGAATCATGGGGAAGAATCAAGGATCGCTACAGTGTAGTCTTGATAGGATTTGAGAAGAGTGTTAAAGAGAAAAAAATGTTACCACAAATAGCTAGACAACAATCATAGATAATCCAACCCCTCCAGCATTTGTGATGAGTCTCATACATACCTGTCAGGTGTATTTTGACGCAACTGAAGCAAAGAAGTAAGAAAAAAATTGAGACAAGGTTGACATGAATCTTACAGCGCCGCCCATTTCATTATTGCATGAACTACATCAAGGTGTTGTAAATGAGCTAAAGGATAGGGAGCAGCGCACAACAAAATTAAATATTTACATAGAACAAGAGTGAGTTGTGCTGGAGAAACAATTCATCCATGAAATAAAGGAAAATGACTAGGCATAAAAACAACAATAGAGATTCAGATAAGTGGTCGAAGCCACTTGCAGAGAAGTTCCAGACATGGATGTCCATGAGGAGGAGCTAGTTGAAGACAAGGTCACGAAGCTCAGCCTTGCTATAAAGGAAACCACGAAGGAGGATGTAGAATTCCAATTTGAGTATGAGCTTAGGAACAATGAGCTACAAATGAATATGTAGCCAATCACACCACCAGAAGTGTGGGAACATATGGATATCAACCTAAAAAGTGAAGTGGAAATCATCTCTGGAATAATAGCATAATGTGGGAAATTATTAGAAGAAACCTTGTTGATTTGGACATCACTGCAGGAAGATGCAAATGTACAGAAGATAGAGGAGGATATCCAACCGAAGCAGAAGAAATTGGAGAAAATCAATACATCATCGATTAACTTGCCAGTTTCGCAGAAGCTTGCAAGGATGAGTAAAGGTAAGGCTCTTTAGAAGCATATTTAAGAAATAAAAAAGGAAGAGAAAATTTTGACGGAGAGAACTCAACCATGAAAGGAAGAGGCTATCCAGCTATCACATCAGGTGGATGGGAAGCTCCTAGATCTTTGCCAATAGGAAGAGGTATCATTGAAGAAGAGTGCAAGACAAATCACAAATCCAATTCTAGAATAAGTCCACAATCAGGAGAAGTAGATCATAGAGGTGTTGCAGAAGTTCAACACTGCCTACAACAACATAGCAACAAAAATCAAGGTCAAAGTAGCTGAGTGACTCGGGACAAGTCACATGTGAGCGTTGGGGGCTTGTTGGGCACAACCCAACTTAGCCTCAATTTTTGTTAAGCCTTCAGATTTTGAGGAGCGGAGCACGAAGTATACCATGTAGCACAACATTTTGGAGACACCGAGTGATATCATGGGGACGTCGGGGTGGGTCGAAGCCCCTCCTTTTGTGATGAGCTTCGATTAGATTTGCTTATATTTTGATTATCCCATGGTATTTGGACCATGTTTTTCTAATGATGTAATGTTATATAAAGTGATGGAATCCTATGTTAGAAATAATAAGAAATCATAAGCGAATATGTGATTGTAATTTCTATGGTCATGGGCTAGTTTTATCTGTCTTTTGTAGCGAAGGAAAGGCTCTACAACTGAGTGCGTAGAGACCTTGGAAGAGTCTGTAGCTTAGTGCACAGACCACCTGTAGCTGTGTGCGTAGGTAGGAGAAGTTGAATGTACTTGAAGATCCATCATATAGAAAAGAATAATTTTTGTATAGATATTATGTGTTCTTATGTGTTCTTGTCTATTTCCTTAATATCAGTTGTTGTGGAGTTATTATTCTAGTTGGGCATTATAACAATGCAGTTTATGATATTGTTTATATGTTTTGTTGAATGTGGCGAATTATATGAAGGGCTTAATACAACGCAGTAAGTTTATGAATGTTAAGGGATAATAGTAGCAGAGTAGATTAGCCATATCATGCAGTCCCTTAAGTCTGCAAAAACATGGTTCTGCAACCACCGATAGTCACCTCGGATGAGACTGTGATTTTCTTGCGAGTTTTTGTCGAAAGGGCTGGTGATCAAGGGTTTTTTTGGTGCGAATTAGATCAAACCTAGATCAAGCCCAAACGAACCAACATAGGGTATCCTCTAGTTCGTCCTTGAAGGCAAGTGTTCCACAATGAAATCACGGGTTTGACCCCTTACTAGGTAGTTTCAATTTCCTTCTTAACCTTTCTACTTGTCTCACTATAAAAATCTTCCCTATCCATTTTTAATTAAAATATTAACCTTATTTTCTTGTTTAAATGTTGATTTGTACTGGAAAATTCTTGAGCTAGTCGACCATCCAGTTTGGAGCCCTTGGGTTACTACACAAGTATTCCCAGGCTAGCATTTTGGCTCAGTGGGGGCTGATACACAGTTATATTGGCTCGATGTATTTACGTCTTTTTTTTTTTTTCTTCACCCTGCTTGGTCAATGAAATCAGGGTTATTAATCAAGTATAATGAAAACATATGAATAGGGAAAAAGTAGTTTTAAACTGATCACAACACAACTCGACTGGTATCTTTTTACTGTGTAAATTTGTATAAAGGGTTTCAGGACCATTCCCTTGTTAACTTTCATGGCCATTTTCTATCATGGTAATTAGTAATTACATTTTCTTTATGTTTGATGAAAGGGTTGTGCCTTGACATCCTTGCGATTATCCCCAATTTTTACTTCGGTTTTTTGTTTAGGTTTATACTATGCGGATGTCACTTTCTATTTGATATGTGGTAAGCCCATGTTATCATTTTGGCTCAGTGGCGGTTGATACAAAATTATCTTGGCTCGGTGTATTTATCTCTTCTCTGTTGTTTGTTCTTCACCCTGTTTGGTCGATGAACCCAGGGTTCATAATTAAGTGTAATGCAAACACATGAATAACGCAAAATTTGTTTTGAACTAAGAACGACACAACTTGTTGTGAAACCAGCTCCAAAAATAGAAGAAAAGAGATATCAACGCCTTAGAAACAAGCCACTTCAAGGGGGCAACCTCCAATACATTACATGAATGAACAATTCTTGGATGATACAATGAAAAAACCTCCTCTCTATATATAGGATTCCATGGGGCCACAATGTAATCCTATCTGACCTAACAATAATAATGTAAGGGCACAATAATAACAATACGGTCATTACAGGGGTACAACAATAACAATAAGGGGGTTAAACTAACAACAATAAGGGACTTTACTAGTAATATAAGGACCTAACATGCTCCTCTCCTTCAAAAAAGTGTTGTCCTCAATGCTTGAGTAGCTCCGGGTGCTTCTGTATAAAATTCTCATCCTCCCATGTAGAATCTTCAGTGGGTAAGTTCTTCCATTTGATGAGATACTCTAAAATTGATCGATTTCGTCGTTGTCAAGTTCTTTCTTTTGTGACTGCTTCAGGTTCCAATTTGGTTTTTACTTCCTCATCAAGTTCTGGCAATATTGTTTGAACTGGATGTTTGTCCCCTATAACATTTTTTAAGCATGAAACATGGAAAACTGGATGCACTCACAAAGAAGTAGGAAGCTACAATTTGTACGCCATAGTACCAATATTTTTCAACACCTTGTAAGGACCATATTACTTTGGCGATAATTTATTATCCTTCTTAGCTAACTTGAGGGACATTTGTTTGTATGGTTGTAGCCATAAAAATACCCAGTCTCCCACATCAAAACTTCTCTCACTGCGATGTTGATCTGCCTGTTGTTTCATTTGATTTTGTGCCAAATTTAGGTTATCCTTTAAGAGTTGGAGAAATTATTTTTGATGCTCGATGTGATCCTCCACTTCTTGAACCCTAGAATTTTCCCATAAATAATATGTGATGAATGGTGGATGATATCCATAAAGTTCCATAAATGGCGTCATTTTTGCTGCAGTATGGAAGGAAGTGTTATACCACCATTCAGCAAGAGGTAACCACTTGACCCATTTTGCTTGCTTATCAGATACAAAACAACAAAGATATACTTCCAAACATTTATTCACTATCTTTGTTTGACTATCAGATTGAGGATGATAAGATGAGTTATGAGCTAGTTGAGTACCCAAACAAGAAAATAATTCCATCCAAAAATTTCCTGTAAAAATGGGATCTTTGTCACTAACAATAATCTTTGGGTTTCCATGTAGCTTTTGAATTGTTTCCATAAATGCAGTAGCAACTATACTTTCTTTAAATGGATGATATAATGCACAAAAGTGTGCATACTTGGTAAGTCTATCAACTACCACCATGATGACACTCCTTCCTTCAGACTTAGGTAAACCTGTGATAAAATCCATTGAAATCTCCTACCAACATTGATAAAATAAATTGTCTCAACTTTATTTTGCTGGCAAGATAAACATTCCGCCACAATATTTTGAATATCAAATTTAAATCCATCCCAAAAAAAATCTTTCTTCACCCTGTGGTAAGTTTTTAAAAATCCCAAGTGTTCGCCTAAAGCAGAAGTGTGCAATTCCAAAAGAATATTTTGTTTTAGTTGGGAATTTTTGAAAATATGTAAGCGATCTGTGTACCATAAGGAATCATTTTTCCAACTAAATGTATCAAATGTACTAGGATCTTGCTGAAACTTTTGAATGAGTGTTGAAACTTCTTTGTCCTTCTTCCATTCATCCCTTGCTTCGGTTATCCAATCTAGTTGGATAATAGAAATGGCACAAAGCAATGCTTCCACCTCTTCATCCTTTCTTGAGAGTGCATCTACAACAACATTTAGCTTCCCTTTTTTGTATATGATTTCAAAGTCATAATCCAACATCTTTGTGACTCATTTTTGCTACTCTTCTGAAGATAGCCTTTGTTCCAAAAAGTGTTTAAGACTATCATGATCAGTTTTTACCTTGAAGTGTCTTCCCATTAGGTAAGGTCTCCATTTTTTTAGTGCATGTAGTATTGCCAACATTTCCTTCTCATAAATAGCCTTTTGTAAATACTTTCCTTTGATTGAACGACTTTCAAAAGAAATGGGTCTTCCTTCTTGCATTAAACAACACCAATTCCATTTCCTGAGGCATCACATTCCACAATAAAGGTTTTTGTGAATTTTTGCATAGCTAAGACTGGTGCTAGGCACATTCCCTCTTTAATATTTTCAAATGCCTTAGTTGCTTCAAGAGTCCATGAAAATGCATCTTTCTTCAATAATGTTGTTAGAGGTGCTGCTATTCTACCATAATTCTTAACAAACTTGCGATAATACCCTGTTAACCTGAGAAATTTGCGCAAGTGCTTTATGGTTGTGGGGACTTTCCATTCCTTAATGGCTTTAATTTTTTTAGGGTCTACCTTAACACCCTCGTGAGATACAATATGACCCAGATATCCCACCTCTTTTACTCCAAAGAAACATTTGGATGTTTTTGCATATAATTGTTTCCCCTCCAATAGTTTGAGCACCATGTCAACATGTTTAACATGATCCTTCCAAGACCTGTTGTAGATTATTATATCATCAAAAAATACTAGTTAGCACAAATTTTCTATGGAAAGGTTTGAAAATGGAATTCATCAACCCTTGAAATGTACAAGATGCATTGGTAAGGCCAAAAGGCATGACCAAAAATTCATAATGACCCTCATGAGTTCGAAATTGTGTTTTCAGAATATCTTCAGTCTTCATTCTAATTTGATGATATCCTAAACGAAGATCCAACTTGGTAAAATAAATTGCTCCATGTAATTCATCCAATAATTCATCAATCACGGGAATGGGAAATTTATCTTTAATAGTGAGCTTCTTGAGCTCCCTATAATCCGGACACATGCGCCATGATCCATCCTTCTTGTGCACCAATACTACTGGAGCAGAGAAAGAACTTTGACTAGGTTGAATTATACCAGCCTCTAAAATTTCTGCAATCATACGTTCGATTTCACTCTTTTGGACATAACAATATCTGTAAGGCCAGATGTTTGGAGGAACACTTCCTGGAATCAAATGAATAGCATGATCATGATCATGAATAGGTGGGAGTCCTTTGGGAGTATCAAACACCTTGGAATGATTGTCCAAGACTCTTTGGAGATCTAAAGAAATAGATGATTTTGATGTTGGTACTTCTAGTGATCATAATTGTGCAATTACGTCTCGTTGTTATTTATTTAGAAGCTTTGTCATGACATTAGAGCTTATTATCTTTCCTAGCTTCCCTGTGATACCCCATAATTCAATTTCCTTCCCTTCCAAAAAAAAAAATTCAAGAAAAGTTCTTGAAAATTAAAAGCTATCGTCCCCAAAGATTGTAACCATTGCACTCCTAGTACAACATCAGCACCTCCCATTGGGATGGAAAGCATTATACTATTCAATGCATATTCCCCCATGGTGTTGGCAATATGATGTAATGTGTTTTCCTTGATGGCAACCTACTTGATGAAACCTACTTATTGATGTTGTACTTGATTTAAACCTACTTGACAGAGAAAATAATTCCAGTATATGCCAGAGAAATGTTATTTTTAATATGTCACAATGTATACGCGGATTTTTAAAGGCCAAGACACGTATGTACGTGGATAAGTACGTCCCAAGTCGCGTATGCACGTGGATAAGTACGTCCCAAGTCGCGTATGCCTATTTGTGCTCCAAATTTATAATACCAAGGGGCATTACCATGATATTGGCACACAATATTGAGCGTTGTATTGTCTATTTGATTCTGTCCAATAATACCATTAGCAGTTGAGTGGTTTTGACTCATGGTATTGGTAAAAGCTAAATCTATATAAGGAGAAGAAGATCGTAGTGCTAGGTGTGCATGTGTAAGGGTTGTTATGAATAAATTTCTCTAAGGAATATCTGCATGGATGAACTCTGTTCTTAATTGATAGATCTAAATCTATGATGCACCCATGGATATAATGACGGCTCAAGATCTCTAGATTTGATGATGATGAATCTCTAGAATGACCTACTGAAGGAATGATGAAGAACTGGCGCAAGTTTGCTGAAGAAAATGACTAAATCTGAGTAGGTTTTATAGATCTGGTCTGTTCTACAAAATTTATTTTTACAGTTCAATACGTTAGTTGATTTCAATAAAAGCGCGTATATACGTGGGTTCGCTTCATGAAAAGCGAGTATGGTAGTTACGGTTTTCTGAAGAATAAAATACATAGAAGTATACACGGGTTGATGTGCAAGAAAGCGCGTATGTACGTGGCTTCAGTGAAGCAAAGTAGCGTATGCTATTTTAATTAATGAATGTTCATGGTTGAGTTTGTTTCTGCAAATCTATTCTGAAGTCTGGCTTATTTCTGAAGTTTTGGTTACAGTGTTTTCATTGTTCTAATTGAAGTATTGGGCATAGTTTATGTTCGTTGATAAAGTGCACTCGTCTGGGTATTGAATGAATACTTCACTTTGAAGTATATATGCATGGAATGGGTTACAGTTATTTAATAGATATGAATAAATAATGCACCTATGAATATTATGATGGATGAAGATCTCTTGACCTAAAATGACTATGTATCTTCTAGATCTGTTTATGGAATTTTTATATCTGAAATGAGGCGAAATATTTTCTGGAGTGAAGGGTAAGATCTGGGCTATTTAGCTGATCTGAAGAGTTGTGCAGCCCTGCAATGTTTGCAGATCTATACGCAGGTTCGTGGTAGAGAAAGCAAGTATATGAGCGGGTTAGTTTCAGCAAAAGCGTGTATGGAATCTAAGGTTAGTCCTGAAATAGTTGCAGATATATATGCAGGTTTGTCTCTGTGAAAGCACGTATATACGCATGTTCACTGAAGTAAAAGTGCGTATGGAATTTAGGGTTTTTCTGAAGTGTGCAGAAACAAATCTCTGATCTATTTTGTTGTATTACTGTTGTCTGTCAATGATGTATTCATATAGATCTGAGTTGTTTGAATACTGATTATGCTGCTAGTTTATTATGATTAAAGATCAGTCATTGGTTGGTTGATTGCTTGATGATTCAATGAATGAATTGAATTGGTTATAAGTTTCCATTTTATGAATTTTTTTTGAGCTTAAATGTGTGGAGTGGGTCTAGTCTGAAAATCTGATGAAAAGAGGACTTCAAGGTGTGTTGTGTGGAAGCTGTTGGATCCAATATGAAAATTGATGAAACGTGGTCCGTGGTGGAGCTGAGGGTTGAAGCCTTCAGTGAGGGGGTAGTAGCTCCCTTCCAGGAGTGGCTGGTAAACGATATTAGGGGGTAGTAGCTCCCTTCTGGGAGTGGCTGGTAAACGAGATCAGGGCATAGTAGCTCTCTTCCAGGAGTGGCTGGTAAACGAGATCAGGGGGTTGGAGCTCCCTTCCAGTAGTAGCTAGAGAACGAGAGAAGGTTGTAGTCTGCTGCAGGTGGTTGCTTGCGTGCTGGTATGAGTCTGCGCTAGTACATGATTGTAAGAAGTTTTCTTTATAATAAATATTGAAGACAGAGATGACGGCAGAAGTGGTTTTCTCCCAAATTGGGTTTCCACCTTAAATCCTGGTGTTCATGTGTGTTTCTTATGTGTGATGATTTATTCTGTTCTTACTGCACATGTTTACTGCTTACTAAAAATCTGATGAATGAATGATGCAATTATCTAAGTAAAGAATTATATGCATAATAATATCTCTGGACATACGCAAGTTTGCTTAAAGATATCCGCGTATATACGCTAGTTGGGTTAATTAAAGTCGCGTATAAAAATATGTAAAGAAAAAGTAAAAGTTTTGAGTAAACTCTAAATACTGATTCACCCCCCCCCCCCCCCCCCGCCCCCTCTCAGTATTTTTCCCAACACATGGATAGCTTGATATTATGGCATTTTCCAGAGCAAGTTATAGTTCCTCCATTTGCAACCATCGCTTGACATTCTGGTGCTGGGTATAGGAAACAATTCAATTACTTGGCTACCTTACAATGAATAAAATTATGGGTACTACCCGAATCAATCAACACTATTACCTATTTCTTCTTGATATGTCCTTCTATCTTGAGAGTTTGAGGAGTGGTAATTCCTGCCAATGCATTAGAGGATATGGTCAAACTCATTTCTTCTTCTTTTTCTAGGGTTGCTTCCTAGTGTATATCCTCTTCTTTTGAAGTTTCTTGATCATTTTCTTCCTCCTCTTCACAATCTATGTAAAATAATTTCTTCTCAGCACACTTATGACCTTTATTGTATTTCTTATCACAACTGTAGCAAAGCCCTTTTGCTCTTTTTTCTTCCAATTTCTGTGGTTTCAACCTTGTAGCTCGTGGAAGTTTAGGAGTAGCAACAATTCCATCTTTATAGATGTGAGTGGTAGGATTCCTTGTCACCATAATTTTACATTCAATTTTTCTTGCCAACCTGAATGCCTTCTCTAATGAATCTAGTTCCCAAACAAAAACTTCATGTTGGATGTTATCCTTTAAAGTCCCTATGAAGACATCAATCCTGTGTTCCTTTGGAATATCAGTTACCCTTATATTCAATTTTTGGAAGTCCTCAATGTGCTCCGCCACTAAACCTTTTTGTTTGAGATTTATCAATTGGCTAAAGAAGGTGTTTCTCTTTGTATCCTCATAATCTGCTATCATTTCCTCTGTAAAAATTGACCAAGTGACATTTTTTTTACGGGAGAAAAGCCATCAATACCATACAAATGTATTTTTTTCTAAATATAAAGTTGCAATGCGTACCTTTTGTGTGTTTTGCACATTATTGAGATAAAAATATTGCTCCATCTATAGTATTCATGTTACGGGATCCTTTCCATCAAACTTCCTCATATCCATTTTTGGAATATGGTGGTTCTTCCATCCAACCTTAGAGTCTATGAAATCATGATTAACATTTATTTTGTTTTCATCATGAGTTTCCTCTACTATATTTTTGCCATTAGGAAAAATTTCTTGTATCAACTTTTCCAAACCTTTAATGTCTACTTTTAGATCATTCTTCATGTTTTCCATGTCGCCTTTCATTTTTTCATCGATCTTAGCTTCTATGTCATCCATCTTAGCTTCCATGCCATCCATCTTAGCTTCCATGCCCACTTCCATGCCATCCATCTTACCTTCCAAACCATTCATCTTAGCTTCCACGCCTTTCTTCAAACCATCCATCTCAGTTTCAAAGCCTTTCTTCAAAAATTCCATCTCATTTTTTGTTTCTCTTTGCGATAGTGAAATTTGGTTCACTTGCTCTTGTAATTTTGATATCTCATGTTGTGTTTATTCGTATTCATGAGTCATAGTGGATCCTTCTGAAGGGTTAATGGGTGTTGAATTATTTTTACGGGGCATTTTAGAACCCAATACCGATATATATTCTTCAATATGCCCTTGGAATAAATTCAAACTAATTTTCTTCAAACGAGACTTATGTAATTCGAAAAAAATACACACATTTTTCTTGCTTTTGAGGAGCTTGATATTGAAACTGAATTATCTCTGTGATTTCGGATCTTCAATATCTAAATTTTATCCTTAAATTAGTCCTTTGAATCTTCTTTTGAATGCCATAGGTTTGATCTAATTTATATTTTTCAAGGAAAATTTATGCCTAATCTCCCACAAAGACCTAATTATGGACTAGTTTAGTAGAGCGAACTTGTACGACTTGCCACGTGTCATTGTTTCCTCCTTTCGCTCTAAAATTTATAGATAGAAAACTACAGTCCATGTACTTGTGGCCACTTTTTACAGCATTCCAATCCGATGCTCAGAGAGAAATAGTTTCCCACAATCACCTCTTTGAGATGAAATTCAGAATCTTGAAAACACCCTAACTTCCACTGATCATATCTCCGCAAATATTGCAAACCAAGATTTGAGATTTTGTGACAATGTTCCTTGGGCTTTCAGCTTCGTACTCTAAAAATTTCCACTTCTGAACCTTCGTTTAAAAAAAAAAAAAAATTATAGTGAAAATTCCACGATGACCTGTTTAGGTTAAATTCAGGAGCCTGCAAAAAGACCTAACTTCCACAGATAATATCTCCGAAAATATTGCGAACCAAGCTCTGAAATTTTGCGAAATTTCTCCTCGGGTGTTTAGCTTTGCACTCTAAAAATTTCCACTTCTGAACCTTCATAGAAAAAACCTTATAGCAAAAATTCCACGATGACCTATTTAGAGTAGCAAAACCCTAGTATCCCAAAGCTCTGATACCAAATGTTGTGAAACGAGCTCCAAAAATAGAAGAAAGGAGATATCAACGCCTTAGAAACAAGCCACTTCGAGGGGACAACCTCCAATACATTACATGAATGAAAAATTCATGGATGATACAAAAGATAAAACCTCCTCTCTATATATAGGAGTCCATGGGGCCACAGTGTAGTCCTAGCCGACCTAACAATAATAATGTAAGGGCACAATAATAACAATATGGGGGTTATAGGGGTACAACAATAACAATAAGGGGGTTAAAATAACAACAATATGGGAATATACTAGTAATATAAGGACCTAACACAACAAAAATAGTATCTTTTTACTATGTAAATTTTCAAACATGGTTCAATTGTATAAAGGGTTTCATGACTGTTCCCCTATTAACTTAAGTGGTTATTTTCTATCATTGTAATTAGTAATTGCTTGTTTTCTATTTCATGAAAGGGTTGTGCCTAAACATCCTTTCGATTATCCCTAATTTTTACTTTAGTTTTGTGTTTGGGTTTATACTGTGCGGATGTCACTATCTATTTCATAATTGGTAATTTCAGCCTGCTCAGTTTTGGTTAGTTCTTGTTTAACAGTAATTTGGATCTTCCTACTTTCAAATCATTTACATTAATTGTTTTATTTTTTTAGCAATCATTGAAACTGAATATAAGATTACAATTTTCTATTTGCTAGAATTATACATAGTTATCGGTTAACCTTCAGTCCCAAGGAGATTAGGGAGACTTCTTTATCCCGGTATTGGCTATGAGACCGAGGCCTGGGAGCTAACTCCTCAACTTCCCCCTTATCTTTTGATTATTAACCATGGGTTTAACATTATTATAAATATACCCTACATTACATGTTAGATTTCCAAAGTCATTTCCTCTTCCAGGAAAGTATTAACCCTCTGATAAGAAAAATAAGAAAAGTTTTACTATTATGATTAGGTAGCCATAACATACATTTCCATGTTATTTTTCTTAGTTTTAATGGTATATTACAACAACTCTTCCTACAGCCTACACTTTGTACTTAACCTTGTTTTCTAAAGTTTCGTCTCTAAAACGATTTTTATTACTAATGGTTATTATCTTTTCCAAAGCCAGACAATCTTAGTTTACTTGTCCATGGATGTATTATTCATTACTTTAAGAATGAATTGTTGCATATCATTTTAGTTCTTTATGGTCCTAAATACATCGTGTATTTCCATTGAACCAGTGTTTAATATACATTCATTACACTACTCACAGGAAATTCCTTAACCATAAAATAAAAGGAAATCGATAATAAATCATACCAGAAACACTGTCTAATGTTTCCATGGTCACAATCCACTAAGAATTTTTTTTTTCCCTCCCAACCAAATGAGTTTAGCCTGCTACTGAAACTCACCCCGTACTAACCTTGCCTATGGGGTGTTCTCCAAGCCATTATCCAATCTCCACTAGACGTAGTGTAGATATTCCAAACCCCGGGAGACTCTAGTATTCCTCTGGACAACCAGCAAGAATATGTATAAGTCTAAAGGAAATATAGATATTTAACTTCTACAACCTCTTATCATCATACTTGTGAATCTTAGGTCTTCTATGGCCCGCCTCAGGTTCAGCAACCCTCTTGGTTTCCTTCTCTTTCCTTTTATTCCTTGTCTCTAAGAACAGTTAGGCAGGTAATTGCTTGACCCCGGCAGCTCAACTACCCTCACGGGTGGTTTTCAACTGGCTCCTAGACAAGCAAGCCCAGTAGAATGAGATTGGTTTGAGCAACTATTTGAGTATTCAAGTGCCTGAAAAATAAGCATAGGTCTGATGTATGGTTTTTCACAACCTCCAAGACCACCATTGTTCTGTTGCACAATTTTTTTATGAATTTGCATCAATAACTAAGACTAAAAATTGATTGCAACGTGCTGATCAAATGCTCTAAATTAACTTATAGTTAGGCAAATAGAAATTAGTGTCACTGGTCTGAAGTCGTGAATGAAAATCTGAAAATTACATGAGAACCAATGGCAGTGTCAAAACCGAATTTACTAGAGAAACAATCTACATACCTGTGTAGATTATTAATGGAAAGAGGGTATATACGTCCAAATTTCAATATGTAGTGTTAAAAAAAACCATAGAATCTACACCATATTCTGCCGAGAGGAAAATGAGAGTAAGATACAGTAACAAGTGAGAATTATGTTATGAGAGGAACATATAATATTACCATAAACAAATAAACACCTTAAATCAATTTATGCATTTTCATTGAATGGAAGTGGCCTCAAAATTAGTCTCACCTGATCACTCGTTGCTACTGCCAGCACCACCCAAAACCCATATGTGCTATGCTTATTGTAGAGCTCTAAACCAAGGAATATTCAGTGTAAATGACTGGGCTCGCAAGGATGAATGAATCCATGACTTTCTATTGCTATTATGGTATTAGAGGTTGTATATCATATCCAGGGGGAAGAGAGATTTGTAGAGGTTAGAGAGTTAGTTAGGTAGTTAGCTTAAATGAAGGAGGCGGTGAATGAATGTCCTAAAACATTTCAATCGTCTAACATTTGATCTGATGGTGCAGACAAGTACACCATGGCAGCTGGGGGAGTTATTTTCAAATAAGAATGTCTTATGACGTAAAAATTACATATTCCAATTCACTAAGGATTATTATGTAGTATAATGGAATTGAATAGATAAACGATGATTTAGATTTATGCAGGAACGCAATAAAATACAGAAATAGAAAAAAACACAGAGATGTAGCGGAAACAATACTTCATTTTATTAAAATCAAATGACTGAAATATGCTTACAGACATAATGGAAATAAACTAGCTAGGGTGCTTGTAGCGTATCTCTGAGAAGAGATATGGCAACTATAGACCTCTGAACTGTGTTACAAAACAAATGACTGAAACATGCTTACCAGAATAACGGAAATGAGCGGGCAAGGGCACTAGTAGCATATCCCTGAGAAGAGACGTGGCAGCTACAGGTCTCTCCACTATGTTACAATGAGGCTCAAAGGCCTATTTATTGTTGAGAAACAATGTAAAGCCCGAACGTCCAAAAACCTAACCCTAGGAGATGAAGTGCCAAAATTGTGGGTCCCGTTTGGGTAAATTGGTGTTTCAACTTCCCGGGGATGTAACTCTGGCATCTGATCTCCGTTTGACGCGCTCAATAGCTCGTTAGAAAGAGTTGTCTGAGGAATACAACTTTTGGGATGAGCAACATCAATCCATGGACCCATGTTGCTCACGGTTTTCCCAAAAATCGTCGTTTAGGGCTTCAAAACGACTCCAGAAGTTTAGGACTCGAGAAACTGCTAAAAATAGTAAGTTGTGTTGAAACTTAAAAACTGAAAGAACTGATGGCGGGGGTTCAAATGGAATAGGTGGGTGGCCACCAATATCCACCTAGATCATTAAGGCCCCAAAACGGCTCCGGGAGTGCAGGACCCAAAAACTTGCTAAAAATAGTAAGCTGTTGGAAGTGAAAAGCTGCAAAAATTGATGATGCTTGTCCAAATGGAATAGGTGGGTGGCCACCAATATCCACTTGGATCAAACAAAAATTCAATTTAACATACAGTTTAAATCTAACGACGATGATTTGAATGAGGTCAATCTCACATGTACTATAAGGTCATGAAGATCGTTTTTTTTCCCAATTTCCAACTTACAATTAATTATTGTAAATTGTTTCTCAAAATTTTATAAAAAAACAACAGTAAATTAATTTAATATCTTAACAAAATAATAGTAAATTAATTTAATATCTGAGTTTGATGATAAGCCACATGATTCTAAACATTATATTTTTTATTTTTTTGTAAGCTTGGTAGTTCCTTTCATTTTTCACTTTTTTCTTCTTCTTTTTTTTTTCTTTTTACTCCATTTTCGTTAACATGTCCAAATATATTACCCCGATCGAGGAAGGGAATTGAACCTGTGATGAGTGCTATAACAACCCGCCTCATCACCATTAAATCAAGACCCCACAGACAATTCTAAACATTATATTAATAATATGATTGAAAACCAATTTCTAAAAAACAATATAAATCCCCAAGTTGAGAAATAAAAAAAATACTTCAATTTGTTTTTTGTTTATTATAATCTTTCAATTCGAATTTTGTTAAATATAAAATATCTCTTAATTTTGTTGGATATAGTTATTTTTTATTATTGACCGCCATAAAGACCATGAAAAACATACTGGAAGAAAATATTTTTGACACCCGTTATTTCATAGTTCTCTCGAAACTTCTTCGATATGATTTAATTATTTGCTTGAGTCAACGGTCGGCAAAATATTAATATCAAAGTCAATTTTCAAAACAAAATTTGTATCATGCTAAAATTTTCCATAATTTCATTTGTTCGAATGGACAGTTAATTTATTAAGTGCTGTACACGTGGGTTGAATAGTGCAGTGAGAATACATTTACAGGGAATTCTTCCCCAATATTTTCAATGCAAGTAATATTAAATTCTCACTAGCTAATTGTATCCTATTGTTCCTTTGTTTAGAGAATACATTTTCAATACCATCTCATCAAACAATGAAGCGAGGGCATTGTAACAATTAAATCTAAACTATAATATGTTTGCGATATTTATAAATTTTGATTTATCTCAAGTTTTTCATGCGGAGTTTAAATCTAGGCATTCCGTGATAATTTTTGAAAGAAAAGTTATCTGACATGAGATAGACACAAAGTGGCGATGTCCTCTTTCAAAATGGAATCAAGTAACTTAAACAGCTTTGTAGTAGATAAATATATTTTGGATTAATCACATTATTAAGATTGGGTGGATGTTTCAAACTATCTAATGTGGTTCATCCTCAGAACAAGGTGAAGAAAGAAACAGATCACATTGAATAAATAGTAGGGATGCGTGAATGCACAGAAAAAAGCTGTTGAAACTAGTTGTCGATATTTGACTAGTTCGTTAATAGGATAAAATATTAATAGTTTTTAAGATTTTAAGGAACATTAACCCATAATAATTTAGAATTTAATAATTTAATAAAATGATTAAATTCTAGTTATTATAATAAGCAAAGAAGGGTAAGATAAATCTTAAAATTTTAGGATTTTAATTTCAAGAAATTAGGAGATAATATTGCAAGTCAATAAATAATAATATAAAATGAATGATAAGGTAAAAATATTTTTAAATAAAATAAAAATGAATAAATAAATTAAAATATTAAGCCAAGCTAGTCATTAGAAAGTTAGTTAGTTGAGAATTAAAATTTTTAAGAATAAATCAATTAAAATAAGTTTATTATAAATTAAATAAAATACAAAATAGGGAGGGGGAATTATTTATTTATTTACTTTTTTAATGAATACATCAAGTAAATAAATGAATTAATTAGGTAAAAATATATAATAATGAAATAATTAGGTATATATATATATATATATATATATATAATAAAAAAACTATCCAGCGAGAATCGAGGTCCAGCTCTTACTTAATTTCCAACCATCATCACGGTTGAGATTCTTAGCATGTCGTTCAATTTCGATCGCCTCCCTTAATTTCCTATGGTGGAAGTGATCTACTTTGGCAACGACTTTGGAATTCTCAATACAAACATGGTGACAGGATTTTTCCACATGCTCAGCAAGAGCTGAGGTACGAGAGCGATTGTGTTTAATATCCGCAGCGTGTTCCAGGATTCTCTGCCTAATGGATCGACCTGTTTCACCAATATAGGGAGTACCACATGAACAAGGAATTATGTAAACCCCTTTCATGTCCTTAGGGTCGATAGGGTCCTTAACGGACCTAAGAGAATTTCTAATAGTGTAGAGAGGTTTGAAAGAATCATAGATATTATATCTTCTAAGGACATGGGAAATCGTGTTCGATGTCCCCTGGATAAACAGAAGATGGACCTTGGAAATAGGATCCACTATATTAGACTTTCCATTGAAACGCTTATATGCATTTCGAAAAGCCTTGAGACCTTGAGATCTACTATAACCATTATTTTCAAAAACTTCAAGAAGATGGGACTTCTCCGATTCCAAGGAGTTGTCGTCAGAGATTCCAAGAGCACGAGTCGCAAGGGTACATAAGACACCAAATTTCTGAGCAGGAAAATGATGGGTTCCAACATGAAGGTATTGTTTTGTGCGAGTCTTCTTGCGAAAAACTCAGTGAGAAATGGAACCATCCTCATTCTAAGAGAGAAGGATATCATGGAAAGGAAGGCAACCATCAACCTCCACTTCCATCGTGAACTTGATGGAATCAGAAAGCAAGTTTAGGTGCCTAAGGAATAGATCTAATTTCTCCCGACCACTTGGCCAGATGACACAAGTATCATCCATGAACCTATTCCACTTCCTAGGGTGGAATTTAGCCGAGGCCAGGGCCTTGGATTCAAAATCCTCCATAAATAAGTTAGCAACTATGGGGGAAAGAGGGGAGCCCATCGCAACACCACAAGTTTTCTCATAAAACTCACCTTAAAAATTGAAGAAATTCGAGGTGAGGTAGAGGCTAACCAATTTAGAGGTTCCCTCGTCAGAGATCCATTTAATGACATCAACAACTTTCTGGATGGGGATTTTGGTGAATAAGGACACAACATCAAAGCTAACTAGAAGCTCACCAAGTTGGAGCTTGATGTTCTTCCACTCCTTGATAAAGGAAGTCAAGTCCTTCACAAAGGAATCAGTTTGACCTACAAGGGGTTTAAGCTTTTGGGCCAAGAATTTGGCCAGATGATAAGAGGGACCGCCTATTGTGTTAACAATAGGTCTTAAAGGGGCACTCGGCTTCTGAATCTTGGGGAGACCATAGATCCGGGGGGTAAGGAGATTGCTCTCAATAAGCCTCCTAGAGAGAGGATTAAGAGAAGAATCTGACTTAATGGCAAGGGCAACATCCTTACACACTGATTTAAGGGGGTTCTTCTTAAGCTTAACATAACTACCACTATTGGTCAGATGGTCAACCATCTTGTTGAAATATTCGAATTTATCCAAAATGACTATGGCCCCACCCTTGTCTTCCTTAAGGATGACAATGTCAGGGTTTTCCCTAAGGGTTTTGAGGGAAAGAAACTCAAGCTTACTCAAGTTTCTTTTGGGAGGCCTAGCCTTCCTAAGAATAATAGAGAAATCTTATCTAATGGTCTCCTTAACATTATCAAGGAGATCCCTAATGCCATAATCGATGTTACAAATAATATCATCCGCGGAGATCTTCTTCGGGGGCAAAGGAAAAATTAAGCCCTCTATTAAGAAGACTGAAAACAAAAAAATCAAAAAATAAACTAGAAAAGTTAATTACATTTTTATTATAGCTATTAAAATTAGAATTATTAATAATGGCATTATTATTAATATTATTTTTATTATTAATGCTACCATGGTTATCATTAATATGATTATGATTGTTATATTCCACAAGGAATGATATTACTATGGTGTAATATTAAACTATTGTTAGAATCTTTATGGTTAATAATCTTATTACTATTATTTTCTATTAAATTATTATCATTATGAATTGAGGTGAGATTACAGTTAATAATATTACGGTTACGATTTTTATTGGAGAACCTACTCTCCGCACGCACACTCCATACGATTGGTAATGGAGCCAATTCAATCAACTCGCTTATCGATACTGAAATCTTCAACAACGCTGAGAACGTTCTGACCCTCATCATTGAAAGCGATGGGGCTACCACGAATAGTATCCAACCCCAAGCTCGAATCTGACGACCCGAGGGAAAGAGGCAACGAAGGAGGATGAGAACAACCCAATGCAAGGGGATCGAGATCAGAATGCTGCGTGAGACTCGCCAGGGCCCGGATCGAAGGAGGATCAATGGAAAACGCAGAAGAAAAACCACTTGATGATGAACCGACTGCGATGCCTAAGAATTCCGTTGAGAAATCTGGAGCTGAAGCCGATTTTGAAGGGCGACTAATCAGAGCTGCATCCACATCTAAGATTGATTCTGAAAGCTCTCGAGGGAGAGACACCGTTACCCCAGAACTGGACTCCGTTATCGGAACTGAAACCGGAGACTGAGCCGAGGCAGAACCCATTTGAGGTTGCTGCAGAGGTTTGGAGACACACCGGATCAAACCTAGATCACTAGAAGCCGCCAAAGAAAACCCTACTACCGATACAGGGTTCATGCTACCTGCAATCGCTGAAAAGATTTTGTCAAGGTTCTCATCACAAAAGTCTTAGATCTAATATGTCTATAGCACTCTTCTTTTTTTTTGAGTAATATAACTATCATAGGTTAACCATAACCATTACTCCAAACACTATTAACAAGTTTTAGCTCAAAAATAAAATAAAATAATCTAAAATTAAAAATTATAATTATTTTTTCCAAACTTTTTGGAATAACATCTTTACTTTAAAAACTATATAAATTATGTATTAAATTTATTTTGTTTCCCATTAAATACAAATTATTAAGTTATGGATTGGATTTAAGTTTGGAATAACATCACAAATAAAAAAATCAAATACATTAATAATTTATTTTATTTTTACTTTAAAAACTATGTAAATTATGTATTAAATTTATTCTATTTCGGATAAAATACACATTATTAGATTATAGATTGTATTTAATTTTGGAATAACATCACAAATAAAAAAATCAAATACATTAATAATCTATTTTATTTTTACTTTAAAAATGTATTAAATTTATTCTATTTTTGGATAAAATACACATTATTAAATTATAGATTGGATTTAAGTTTTTAATAAATCAGTGATAATTATAAATTATTGATTATTTGAATATTAATAATTAATTTATATATATATATATATATATATATTTTTTCCATAGAAAAAAATCAGCAACTTTTTATTTATAAAATGAAAAGTTACATGTATCATATGCATTTAAGCATTTGAGACAATTTCCCATAGGGCTCATGTGCTTTGGTACACAATGCATTGTAGCAGGGCTACCATTGCATTCGGTAAAAAGAGAAGTAAAAAGTAAAAAAGAGAATGATGAGTTGACAGAGGAAAGGCGAGGGAAAACTAGATTGATGGCCCCAAAAAGTAACCACTACTGCCATAGAGTGAGAAGATGTCCCACAACTCAGGTTTTCCTCCCCTTCTTCTCGACCTTGCGCCACTCACCCTGTGAAGGCGCAATCGTTGCAAGGACTAACTGATTTTCTGTTGTCTGTGTTCCTGTGTCCTTGTCTGAATCTGAAGTATCTGAGGAATGGTGCCGTTTAATCCCTCCAGTACCCATGTCCTCGCTAGTCCTTTCTGGCTGGTTCGGGTGATGTTGAGAGTCCTTGTTCGCTGGTATGTCTTTCCTTTGGATCTATTGTCCCTGTGTATGCTCAATATTTCCCATGGGAATTGATTCCTCCTCTGCTTCGGATTCATCCTCCTCTGAATCAAGAGGGGGATATTGCCACCCTTTTCTCTGTTTCCCTTTCTGTTTCTTTTTGTTGTTCGCTTTCTTAGCTTCTGGACATGTGCTTTGTAAATGTCCTGACATCCTACATATTCTGCATCTGAATGCAGTGTTTTCATAATCTAGTCCTTGCAGCGAGTTCTGTTGCTTGTAGATCAGCATAATATTTTCCGGTAATCCTTTGCTTAGATCTACTTCCACGCAGATCCGTGCAAAAGTGTAGATCCTCTCCTCGATTCTCTCCATATATGTTTTGATGTATTTCCCAATACTGTTTCCAATTCCCTCCAAGACCTGATCACTCTAGAAATGAAGGGGGAGGTTGTACAATCGGACCCATACCGGCATTCTGGAAACATTCATGGTGTTTGGGTCAAAATATGGAAACCATGGGGTCATAAAAAGACCTGTAGTTCGCCAAAACCAAGGCCCTGCTCTGATGATACGATCTCTGGCCTCCGAAGATATAAATTTAACAATAAAGAACCCTTTGGAATAGAGGTGAATATCACATTCCATGGTCCATTGAGTGAAAATCCAATGGAAGAGGTCCATTGGTTTCGGCCAGAAACAATTAAATCTGCAAATTAATGCCTAGGTTTCATAATTCTTGACATACTCCTCTGTTTCAGAAATATCGATCTTTAGAGCTAGAGTTTGTCCAAGTTGTTCCACGATGTATGGTCGTGGTACGTATCCTCCTTGATCTGGCTATGACCCTGCAACTTTGTTCCCCTGTAAGATATTTTTATAGGAGGGACCTCCATTTGATTGTTGCTTGGTTGTGGGTTTTTTCCCTTTATCTCCTCCTGTAGAACTTGATATACCCTGGTACGCAGCACCCCCTCTCAGTCGAAGGTTTAGTGAGATGGTCATTTCTGCGCTAATTTCATAGTTCTTCAAAGACCTATAGTCCTGAAGAGCGCAGCTACCACTGAGCAAGTATTGGATCGGAACAGGGTATCCCATCAGTTTCCATATTTTTTGTTTCAACTGCAGAATGGTATTGTCTGCTTGTACCCAAACTAACAGATTTTTTCCCACTAGGGGTTTGATGAAAATCTGAAAGTGTTTTAAGATTACCTGTTTCCTGATCTCTGAGTGTGATGACAGACCATTTCATTGTTCTAGATCAAGATGCAGAGATGAGGGTTGCTTCCATCGTAAATGCAGGTTGGACCACTTCCTTACCTCATGCTGAATCCGAGGGATCCAGGCTTGTCTGTGCTCCGATCTGCCATGGAGCTTTCCCCTCTTGAAACAATAGAGGGTGTGGATTAGAGACAGGGGATCTGGTATCACCGTTGCAATATTATCTAATCCTGTGGCATTTATCAGTAGCAAAACTGGCATCAGAAATTTACCCTTGGATTTCTTCTTGCTTGTGTAAAAATCTTCAATACCAACCTGAATCGGATTTTCCAGCTCCCACTAGTCACTGATCGGGGTTGTGTCTCTTGCTTCTACGGCCGATGGCACCTTTCGACTACTTGGGGTAGGGTAAAAATCCCTTTGATGGACTGGTAGGGTCGGATTTTCAGCGTGGGGGCCAGCCTGTTGTTCCCCAACGCATGCCTTCTCTGCCTCCCTTACCAGCTTTGCCAACAGAGTCTCTTCGAAACGCTGCACCTCTTGTTTCACCGGAAGAAGTGGAGGAACGGGAGATCCAATCACTAGTTTCTGGCCATTGTCTGCAGGGAGATGTCCCAAAAGCAAGGATCTAAGGCTAAAGCCAGATTCGTCTCCAACAACACTTATATTCAAAATCCCTTGTGGATCCTTATGATTTTCGATTGTCTTTCTTCCCCAGGTTATGCTGATCTCCTTGCCCTCATTGAAAGGGTCGCGAGCCAAAACGTTTTCAGCGTCCTCGTCGCCCGAGAAAGACAGGTCTAGTTGATTTGGCTGGCGATAAACCGTTGTTCGAGGCTCGTCCCTGTTCTTAGGTCCTTGATCTGTATATACGGCTCTCGATTTGTGGATTCTAGCTTGTGGAGCTAGGAGCCAGAGTTCCAGACTAGTGGCAGAAGCTAGAGCTGCTTCTGGTGTAGCGAGGGATTCTGAACCACCATTTATCCTTGAGGTAGCAAGATCTAATGTGAGGACAACTATGTTGGCGCCGAGAGAAAACTTCGCTGGGGCTGTAGCACCAAGGTCGACGTCCTCGGCTGCGGTGTAGATCTGCAAAGCCCTGACTGAAACCCTTACCGAAGCCATCATTCTCTCCTCGGCTCGGACCCGTCAACCAATCTCTCTTTTAATAATAATATTATTGTTAATAATAAATAGTTGGTTTTAAATGATAATAATAATAATATTATTGTTAATAATAACTTAAATGGTAATTTAATAATAAATAATAAGGATAGTGTTAATTACAATGGGGTCTCTCCTATCATTAATAACCAAACTAGTATTAATAATAATAATACTAGAGTGAATATTAATAATCATATTAACATTAGTGAATATTAATAACCATATTAACATTAATAATAATAATTTTAATAATAACCAAATTGATATTAATAATAAAAATTATGTAGATATCAATAAGAATTTCTCCTTCTTGAAAAATGTCATTAACTTGCTTTCTTTGAACTTTGATTCTTATGTTTTTTGTCTTCCCAATAAAGGGCTTAATTTTGCCATGGCCCCCTAGGAAGATCCCCGTGGATGACATTATCTGCAAAATTGAGTATGGAATCAAGGATCTCCCTAATAATATTAAGGAAACTATTAGGGAAGTTTACTCCATTATTCTTAGAAAGGAAAAGCCTCAGAGAAGTAATTTGAGCAAGCCTGAGTTTCTTGCCCTTAAATCCCTTAAAAGCAACCTTGACATTGTCATCCTTAAGGATGATAAGGGTGTTGCTATTGTTATTATGGATAATTTAGACAATGTCAGTAAGATGGTGGACCATCTTTCCCTTAGTGGCAGCTATGTTAGGCTTAAGAAGAATCCCCTTAAATCTATTTCTAAGGAGATTTCCGTCACCATTAAGTCTGATCCCTCTCTTAATCCCCTCTCGAGGAAGCCTATTGAAAGTAATCCCCTCCCCCAGGATTTATGGCCTTCCGAAGATTCATAAACATAGGGTCCCTTTGAGACCTATTGTTAACACAATAGGTGGCCCTTCTTATCATATGGCTAAATTCTTAGTTTGTAAGCGTAAACCCCTCGTGGAGCTTACTCATTCTTTTGTGAAGAACTTTGCTTCTTTCATCGGGGAATTTAAAGACATCAAGCTAGATCCTGGGGATTTATTAGTTATTTTCTGTGTTATCTCCTTATTTACCAAAATCCTATCCTGGAAGCTATTGATGTCATTAAGCGAGTCTACAATGAGGACACTGCTGAGTTGGTTGGCCTGTGCCTCACCTCGACTTTTTTCAGTTTCCAAGGTGAGTTCTATTAGCAAACCTGTGTAGTGGCCATGGGTTCCCATCTTTCCCATGTTGTCGCTAACTTATTTATGGAATATTTTGAAATGAAGGCTTTGGCCTCAGCTCAATTTTGGCCAGAAAAGTGGAATAGGTTCATAGATGATACTTGTGTCATTTGGCCTCATGGCCACAAGAAGTTAGATTTGTTTCTTAATCACCTGAATTCCCAAATTCACGATGGAAGTTGAGGTAAATGGTTGCCTTCTCTTCTTAGATATTCTTCTCTCTAGAAGGGATGATGGTTCTATCTCTCACCAGGTTTTCCGCAAGAAGACTCACATTAAGCAGTATCTTCATACTGACTCTCATCATTTCACTACTCAAAAATTTGGTGTTCTCTACACTCTGTCTACCAGGGCTCTTAGGATTTCTAATGATAGTGATCTGGAATCTGAGAAATCTCATCTTATGGATGTGCATGAAATTAATGGGTATAGCAGATGTCAAGGTCTGAAGGCCTTTCAAAAAGCCTTTAAAGGCTCACGAGACAAATCTTCTTGGTGAGATCCTATATCCAAGGTGGATTTTCTGTTTATGCAAGGGACCTTGGATAGACTTGCCCATGTCCTTAGGAGAAATAATGTCGCCTCTTCTTTTCGACCTATCTGTACTATCAGGAATTCTCTCGGATCGGTTAAGGACCATATAGACCCCAAGGACATGAAAGGTGTTTATTTAGTACCTTGCTCCTACAGTACTCCCTATATTGGGGAAATTGGTCGATCCATTAGACAGAGAATCCATGAGCATGTTGCAGACATTAGGCAGAGTCGTTCCTGCATTTCTGCCCTTGTGGAGCATGCTGGGAAATCATGTCACCATGTTTGCATTGAAGACTCCAAAATCATTGCTAGGGTGGATCACTTTTATCATAGAAAGTTGAGGGAGGCTATTGAAATTGAGAGACATCCTAAAAATCTCAATAGAGATGATGGGTGGAAATTAAGTAAGGCCTGGACTCCGGCCCTCTCAAGGTGATTCATCCCTCATGGGTTGTTTTCCTTTGTCTTTGATTCTCTTCCCTTTGTTTTGATTTTTTCCCTCCTCCTTTTGTATCCTTGTTTTCTTTCCCTCTAGTTTTTGTTTCTATGCATCTTCATCTTGTTGCATATTATCCCTGGTTCTCTTGATTCCTAACTTATATATATATAATTTCCTCCCCTCTTCGCTCTTTAGAATTTTTCCTTTTATATTATTCTATATTTTTTACCTCTTCTCCTTATTAATTTTATAATTTAATCAATTTTTCTAAATTATTATATTATTTGTTACCCCTCTCCCTTTAAATAATATTTTAAAATAATAAATAATATTTCAATTATAAATCTTCCGGGAAATCACATAAGTAATTTTTTTTTAAAATAATTTAAAAAGATTTTAAATTTTCAATTAATTAACTAAATAACGGCTAGTTTTTTAATGACTAGTTTGAACAGTTATTACCTAGCAATGACGCATCCTTATTATTTATTCAATCAATGAGATCGATTTCCTTCTTCACCTTGTCCTGAGAATTAACCACATTAAATGGTTGGAAATGTTGTGATTAATCCAAAAAACATTTATCTATATTATGGATCACAAAAGTCTTAAATCTAACAATGATTATTTGAATGTTATGGCAAATTTTCTTAACATAAATATAATTTAACATAATTTAGATATAGCACAACAAACCTTTTAAAACAAATTATACTTCTAAATAAATAATTGCATGCTTTTTAATTTTTATTAGAGATATTAGAAAGAATAATGCACAAAAGGGAAGCTAAACAAATTTTTTTTTAGTTCTTAAAAAAAAATTACTATTTATAATATTCTTCAAATTTAGGAATAAAAAAATTCTAAAGTATTGCCAAAATTTAATTAGAGAGCCAAATGAAAAAAGTGGCCTTTGTTATTATCCATGGAAGTAACACAATGATATATATCAGGAGATATAGAGACACATCTGGAGATATACAAACACTTTTTCAAATATTTTTGGAGCTATAGTTCTATTAATGCAGTGACACAACATATCATCTTTAAATTTAAGCCAATATATTGTCTTTAGATTTAAGCTAATACAAATATCTAATATATTATCTTTCAATTTAAGCTGGTACAAATATCTTTAGATTTAAACAAGTACAAAATCCAAAAATTAATATAATATTCCAGCTCATTGATAAAACTATAACACTCAAAATATTAATTGCCTTCTACCAACCACATGCCCAACTAGTTCATTAATGACTATAAATCCAGAACCGTGGCACAACCAAAAGCCCAGAAGCCCATAGATAGATACTCCAGTAAATGGAAATATACGTCACAACCTTTGTACAAGACATGATATGGCAGGAAATATCCGCTAAGCTTAGTGGAATTGGCGAGTTCCTCAAATCGCGAGGACAATACCAGGCATAGGAATCTGCTTCGATTTCCCAATGTTGCTCTGCCACAGAGGCGACTGCGAGCACTCCTCCTTCTTTTGTAAAACTGTTGGCGGCCCAACTTTAAACTCTGATACTATTACCGACGTGTTGAAGTACTCTCGCAGCTGAGTGACGATGCAACCTGCTCCCTCCACAGTCCAGACGTGAACCCAGTACCCGGATTCGTCCCCACGACCCTCCGCCACTACCAGGTTATGCCCGAGCGCAGTGATGGTGAGCGGGCTAAACATGAAAGAACACTCAATGTGGCCGGTGAGTATTCGCATCAGATGTTGACACGACGGTGGGCCGTGGAACCGCCACTCCAAGTCGGTTTTCACAATCTTCCCCACCGTCTCTGCATCTCCCGCCGCCAGAGCCACGTAGAGCGCGCGCACCACTGCTGATGTCATCTTCTTTTCTTCCGCTTCCGCCTCCACTGCCGCGGCTGCTGCCTCGGCCTCCTGGACGCTCATGCTCATAACGCTTGCAGTATTAGTAATCCCTCACTGCAACAACAACGACTGCTGACTGCAACTGGACAAGGCCAAATCAATGGCGCAGAAAAGCAATATTGAGTGAAAATATATATATATATTTATCAACACCAGAAATTGTGAGTAATTGCAGCAGGAAAAAAAATCAATAACAGTGAGAAGTTTTGACTGCAAGTATGAGGTGAGGAAGCACACTTGGTGATGGCGTTGTATACCTAATTATTTATAGGTGGACGAGGAGGAAGATTCAATGAATGAATTCAATGCACAAGTGGAGTGGGCCTTGAGATCAGCTTAGGATCGAATGGCCTCCAACTATTGTGTTTATTTATCTCTTGTCGGTCCACTCCAGTGGAGCCTGGTAGATCGAATGGCCTCCAACTATTGTGTTTATTTATCTCTTGTCGGTCCACTCCAGTGGAGCCTGGTAGAACTTTAACAGCAAAATATTTGCTCATATTTTCCTCCATTATTTTGGAGCTCTTGCTGACATGGTCAAGGACAATACCATTATTCATGGGCAAATACATGGCATCCAATTGTTGGGTTTGTCTCTTCTCCGTACCGTACAGTCCAGTCTGGCCTGCCTAACTCAAACAGTGAGATATTTTTACGGTACATTTTTTGAGTTGTTGCTCACATACATATTGACGAGACATTAATCATTAGAAACTTTCTGGTTTTTTTTTACTCCAATCACTAACCATCGAACATGTCCTGCCATGCCCAGCAAAACAACAAAAATATAAGTATTCGTGAAATTAATTTGAAATGTTAAAATGGAAATACTAAAATTTAACCTTCTGATATAGCAAATATAAATTAGTAATAAATCATAGAACTAAAATGAAACCTTTAAGTGGTAGCAACACATAGCAACACATTGGTAGTGACATATTTAAAGTATTTAAAGTATTGTGTTTATGTAATTTATGGATTTGGATTGGGTTTGTATGCAATAATGTTCGACTAAGATTGTGAATTTTTGTTTTTTAAAATGTAGTTTTCAATGGATAAATGAATTTTATTTTATGAAAAATTCAAGAGCATTTAGATTCTCAATTTGCATATCTTAAATTTACTATTTTAAAAAATTTTGCTAAATTTTGGGTAAAATTAACTACCTGCATAGATGCATTTAAGTACGGATTTAATATGACTAGCAGTCGAATTTCTTCACGTTCAAACTTTTGTAGAGTGCAAAATACAATGCGTTATTTTTCAATTATATTTTTGAATGTTAAATAAAGTATATATAAGATCAAATAAAAATTTTAAATTTTTATAGTTAACATGGATTTTCAAATAGTTATTTAAATCTCTTGTTAAAATATTTTTGAAAAGTGTAAGATTTAAACATCTTATACATTATTTTACTTCTAATCATTTTTTTTATTATAGGCTACCTTATTTTTCTATTTAAAACATATTTATTTTTTATTTTTAAGGGGACTAAAGGAGAGACAAACTTACTCATCCCCTCCGCTATAGAATGAGCCTCTAGGCTCAAAAAAATATGTCCATAGTTAAATGACACTTAAAATGTCAACAACAAAATAACTAGCTCATCCATATAAATTAAATGACCGGTAAATGTCTATAGACATCAATCCATAATAAGCATCAAAACACTCACTACATGATACATTTAGCATTTGTTAATATTTAAAATGTCATAAATAGTTATTAACTAAATACTAACTTTATTTTAAAGTATCAGTATTTTAATAAATAACAAAAATAATTAATATATAATCTATTCATATCATTTAAACCTCATCATTATCTAATTTCATCCATCCCACTATTCATATCTCCATTGAAACCATGTTGAAAGAGATAATTTGGAGGTGAAACTTCAAAGATGAGGGTTATTGTTTGTCATGAGCTAGTTGGAGTAATTTTCCTAAGGTCTAAGAACAATTGCAGAAGGTAGGATGGCTCAGGTTCCTTGAGAATTTTAATGGGAATGCAATTGAAGTAACTAGAGCATTCTCTCGGGCATTTGACAGAGTAGAAGTGGAAATTGAAAACATTAAGCTGAAAATAATCGAGTCCTTCATCACTGAGGCAATTGAACATCCAAGAAACGATGCAAGCTAGTTTAAAAACCAAATACTTAAAGATGGACAATGGAAGTCTTTACTTCATAATCTAGATATGGGTCTCTCGTCCTTCAATAAGGGGATTTATGTGTCTATAATAAATTCTAAATGGCAAAATTTATTGGTAGTGTTGCCAAAATTCCTTACCTACAAAGGGAAATATGGCACCCTACTCTTCTACCATGCTAGATTTTTAATGCATTTTATCAAGGAGAAGAACTAAATCTTCCTTACTATCTTATGTGAAGTTTAAGAAAGATGGTTTTCAATATCTAGAGAGAATCTAGAAACTTTGATTGGGCCTTATATCATCATGGGTTAAAAAAAATCCTTGTAGAAGTGCAGTTGAAAATCAATGGTGATAATTGGCAAGATTTCCTTGTTAGAAAGCATTTTGTGGAAATTGCAAAAGAAGAAGAGGTCAAAAAAATTAAGACAAGTTTTGGGAGGGTTTCTAAAAACCCTAATCGTGAGCCCAAAGAAAAGGAAAACAAGAATTTGGTGGTAGGAGCTAGAAGAGAGAAAGAGGTTCCTAATGTTGAGGATGCAGAGGATAATATTCCAATCAATGAATTCATGATGCATGCAAAATATTTAAAGGGCATACGAAAGAAAAATTCACAACATAAAAATAAAAAGGGGAATGAATAAAAAAATATTAGTAGAAAGAAATTTAGCAAGAAAAAAAGAACAAACAGAGTTGCCAAAAGAGGACAAAGGGAAGTCATAAAAATAATGCATTCAAAAGACGGTAGAACTAGAAAAACAAACAAGAAGAATTAATATAATTACCATAGGTATGACCAAGCAAGCAATTCATGGTCCACCAAAGACCATAGTCCTTGATGAGACTAGAAAGATAGAAGAATAAATGATGTTAGAGCCTATATATGACCAAATTTCTCCAAGGAAAACTCAAAAAGTATACCAAGTACAACAAGTTTATGATTATTTTGAGACATTAGAAAAAGAAGCGCAACAGAAGGTAAATTCTCCTTCCAAACCAAAATTTCATGATGATTTATGACATACTGGTACTCATATATTTGATCCACCTGAGCAAGAAGTAAATAGTCCTTCTCGAATAGAACAAAACATCATTCTAAATTTGAAGCAGGAGGTTTATCAATTGGAAGTATTAAATAAGCAGATAAAGGATGAGAACAAAGTGATAAAAGATCATAATAATATTATGCTACTAATTTGTGTTATTGGTAAAAGAGAAACAAAAATATCAAAGGAAACAATAAGATTCTAAGATGAAAGGTCAAAGGATTACACAGTAAATTTTTCATGAAAAAACCAAGGTGTAAACTAAATTTGAAAATAAAAAAGAACACCACTAATCTTGATGTTTTGATTGAAGCTATAGAAGCAGTCCTTTGAAGGACATCCCTACAAATTTTGAATTTTGTGCATGAGGACATACAACACCTTCAGCGTGGAGAAATGTTGAATATCCTTATTTTCCTCCTTTTGACAGTCCATCTTCCATTTTTCCACCCATTTTGTTACACAATTGAATTTCATTCCATCTCATTCATGGATTAAAAGTCGTTCAGATCATGCAAGTTAAATTGAAAAGGTAATTATCCATCATCAACTCAAAATTTATGTTTTTCTTTATGAAGTTAGTTTAACTATACTATGGCTACTGAAATATGCACTTTATGGAACTGCCCTAAAATTTCGTAGCCAAATCCATTGTTCTGCAGGTTCACAAGCATTAGTGAACAACCAAACCACATGAGCAGTTGCCAAATGTCATCAATATGGAGGTTCACCTATTGGTTACAGATGGAAGCTCGCAAAATAAGTGTATCTTGTTGGTTAAACATGTGGTCAATGTGGCTATGGAATACCTGTTTTGCATAGAGTATCAAGAGAATAGCTCTAAAGAAAGCGAGATCTCAAGACCATGATTTAAGCCACTAATGTGTTAATAAATTTCTTCTCGTTATTCACTCCTTCAGTAGAAAATCATGGGAACTGAAATTCCTATTTTGATTGAGAGACATAGATATTGATTTCTGTTCTAGTTTCCAAGCAATAATTAGTCATGTTGATTAACTTTGTAGAAATTATAGAAATGCTTCATCTTGAAAGCAAAGGGGGTCAGCGAAGATCAAATATTGTTATTATTATTGATTCATATTGTGAAGACTTTATACGTTGTCAGCAATATAAGTTTTGTTTATGACATTCTTGTGTTTATGCTTGGCAATTCTAGTCTTGTGATATGAGTTTCAAACATCTCACACTCAAATGGAGGGTCCCCTAAGGACATGTGAGAATAGAGTAAAAGTCTTTTATTTCTCTAATTTAATTTCTTCATGCTCTGCATTTAGATTAAAATATGTTTCATTTAGTTATTTAGTCCATTTAGATGCTCTCTTTCAATTTAATGCTTTCTCTTTAAATTATAATATTATTCAGTTGCCTTTGCTTCTCTATAGGTCAAGCAATTGATAAAAAGGTCAAAAACACAATTTTTATTATTATTTTGATTGTCTTTTTAAGCTTAATCTCATATTTATTCTTGATAGATTATGACTTGCTCTAGTTCAAGTATGCACATATTAATAATCTCTTAGGCTTATTTCATTCAAGTTCTTGCTTTCCATTTAGCATAAGATTTGTTATTTATGCTTTCTAGAATATTTTTTATTCCGCATGAATAATAAATAAGGTTTATTTTTAAAAACTCATAAATTAGAGTTATCTTTAATTTATTGATTAAATTTTCTTTCTGAAATTGATAGAATAAGATTGTGTTTGAATTCAATGGACTAGTTTTGGTTTCAAGCAATACAATAGACTAGGTTTAATGCAAAGTTCATAGATTAAAATAGATTTAATTTCAAAGTCTTCTAGATTAGAATTGACTTTTATGTTTGATAGAATAGAATTTCAATAGATTTCATAATTTAGAATTAGTATAGTTTTCTTTAAATGTCCTTTATATTTCCAATCTTATTTTTGATGTTTTCATAGACATAGTCTTTTAGGAGGAGTGTGTGTGTGTTCTCACTAGATCTTTTCATATATAGGTTTACTTTCACATTCTAATTAGACTGGTTTTCTTTTTACTTAAAAGTTGATAGCCTAACACATATAATGAAAGTATACTTCACAAGTTCACGAACCTTGGATTGATAATTTAAAATGAGTAATTTAACTAATAATTAAATTATCCAATAGTAGGTTTCCCAATATCATAGTTTTATATGATGGGAAAACATTATGCCTAAGGTTTTATTCTTAAAATTTCCAATTTATGATGTTTTTATTGGGCCTTTGTTAATGATTTCTCTGTTTGTTTCTAAATAAATTATGTGGTGTGTTTTTTGGCCATATTTTCATGTAGTTTAAGATATTGTATTTCAAAAGTTGTAGTGTACTTTTTATTGTTTACAATTTTTTCCCTTTTTTATTAGTCTAGATTTTTTCCTTTGGAATTCCTACATTTTCATTGTTGAGTGATGTACTCTTTTCTAATTATATGAGCTTATTTTTTCATTTTTGGAATTTAAAAGAAAAATTTCCCTTTCTTTCAACCATTGCATTATTTTTATAGACAAATGTTCTTGTTTTCTCCTAGATAGCTTGTTTATCTACTACTTTTTTCTTTATCCTATATATTTGCAATATAGGAATTTTTTTCTTCATCTGTGCAAAGGTATACCCTACCAAGGGTATCAGTTTATCAGACACAATTTTTAGGTTGGTAGATATTTTGAACATCCACATGTGTTTTTTTTAAGACTCAAGAGTATATCACTCATAAAATGTTTGATGTCCATATTAAGTGATTTTAGGTTGTTTTCAAACTATGTATATTGTATTAGGTATGCTTTGAAACCAGTGTTAGTCTTCACATCCCTACAAGTTAGTGATGGGTATTGTCCATGTTGATTCTCTATAAAGAGGGTAATGTTTAATTCCTTTGTGTTTAGAAGTCTAAATTACTATCTTTTTTCTCATATTTCGTGGAACATGTAATAATTTCAATGTTCAATTATTCTTGGTTGAAATTTGACTAGTATTCTTGCTTGCCAATTATAGATGTAGATGGTAATTCCATCATTATAAAAGGGCATCCAACCTTACATGGAATATTATGTACCAAAAGAAACGATGGTCATAATACATTTCAAATTTAAATGAAGTGATTAACATCATTAAAATGAGATACACTATCTACAGAAGTTATTTTCCTTTGGTAATCTGAGAGACAAACGTATTGTGCTGATGATGCCACACTTTGGTGTTTGTTTTATACAATGCAGGGGGGGGGGGGGTTGAATCAATATTGAGCCAATGGATCAAATTTGTACACTTTTTTCCTTCTCTTACAAGTCACTGAATCATGAGTTAATTAACCAACAACATAATATACAAAACATATAACATATGCATGATCATAAGCATGAGCACAAGCAACAAAAAATCAACATACACATGAGGACATAGGATGTTAGGAGCAAACCCTTTCTGGAGAAAAATCTTCGACTCTTTTGTATGTTTCTTCTTCTTATTAATTCAAATATTAGTTTACATCAACCATTAGCCACCAATAGTGTGTAGGCCCCTACTTTCAATGCACATGGCACCCACTCGCTCTAGGCCACTACTTGACATAATCCACCACTTCCTCAACTATGTAGGCCCCTACCTCCAATAGTTTCTTTATCCACCACCAGAAGGAAGCCACCACTCCTTGAGAAAGCCACCACTTGCCACATTCAAGTTCTTAACCCTTAGACTCTTGTGGACCACATTTCATACATTTTTAGACTGGGCCCACTATTCTCTGCACATAAAAAAATCGTAGGAAATTTTTCGTTTATTTTCATACTAGACCCACGTATATATTTCCACTCAACAATAATAGATCAAACCATTGATTACATAGCTCAAACACTAGCACATCAACTCCACTCTTTGTTCCTTAATCAATACATATAATAAAAATCATTTGGACCAATATACCAACAACATACTCTCAAATCCTAGCTCAGCCAAATAGCAGCAGTAACAAAAATACTAGCAACATCTTCCTCTCATCAACACAAGGAAAAAACATACCAACCCTCCAGCCTCAACAACATGCACCATGCACTAGACACATCACAATACGCTCTCAAGATACACCTCTCAGTCAACACAAATAAAATCATATATACTGCTATAGAAATAATACAATAGCAGTGCCATATTCAAAGGATCTATTGTCCCAATACTCGTACCTTAATACATCAACCATAGTACAAAAACTACACAATCATAAATTGGTCATACTATGCATGGAAATAAATAGAAATTACAAAACCATAATAAAATATGATGACTACAACAATGCATATTTTCCATTGATCTCAATGTTAGCATCTCATCACTATAAGAAAACCGAAAACCACATCTCATGTTTGTGGTTCAATGGTTAGGTAGGTATTTTTGTCCCCACGGGTGTCATGATCCAATCCTTTGTAGGACTATGTATGCTTGAGAGTTGCTCGAGGCACAATTTATTCAATTGAAAAAAAAACTATCACTAAAACCATAATTGTGTTAACTCTACAAAAAATTGTTAATCCTCTATTATTGATCTTTGCACTCAATATATGAAACACAATAATATCCTGGTGACTTTGTAAAATGCATGGTCATCATCACATCCACCTCAATAACTTTTTCTATCTATCCAAGACACATCACTTAGTCCAAATGCACTCACTCTAACTATATGATGCACACAACAGTCACAAAATTAAGTTTCTCACCCAAAAAAATTTAATCTCGATCTTTGTCAGTTGCATGGGTCACTTTTATCCAACATAGAACTCCATAATCAAGGCTTCATACACTCTGACCTATACTCACATTTGTTACAACTCTACACACAATTGTGCATACGCTATAGCTCTCAGAAACAATACATGGCCACTTTTAATAATACATTATGTATGCAACATAATGATTCATGCACTAACCAATCCCTAATCGACTCATTAAATTGAAATTTAATCAGTCTGTCAATTGATCAATTATTAGCTCCATGAAAATGCATACATTTCATCACAATACTAAATCAATAAAGGACAAAATAAAGACATCAACCATGACCAAATAATCTATGCGTTGAAGATCAAACTAAGACACCTCTATTGCATCCACTACCTTGGGAAATTTTGCTAGTTTGGCCTAAGGTTTTATTTTTCTTCACATAAAGGAAGTTCCAGAGGGATATAAAAGCAAGCTAGAGAAACTTGTCTCAGGGATACAAAGGTAAGCTTGTGCAACTTATGCAAATGTCACAGGGATGAAGAAGCAAGCCATAGAAGATGTTGTAATTCTTGGAAAACTCAATTTTCTTCATCACATATCTACAATTACCAACAAAACCACTTCCTCATACACCTCTATGAAATTGTACACCTCTAGAACATCTGAACATATAATTCACACCATGTATAAGCTCTGCTTAGAATTTTACATCAATTCCTAACTGGTTGAATCTATGGTTGACATTTGTGCCAACACCATGCTTCCAAAAATCTTCACATTTGGTATTGATGGAAACTTATAGCTAAAACACCAATATGATCTCTTCTAACTGGCTGGCTCATTCTCCAATGGTGGTTGGTCACATTCTCCCCCTTTGGCATCAATGGAAATGGGTAACCAAATCTTCTTGAAACCCCATGCTGAAACAATGAACAATGTTGATACCAAATATTTTTTGATGAAATATGATTAGCTATGAAACTCCTACAAAATAGACATTAGAACCAATGAAAATATGTTTCTCACTCTTGTAGCTCCGAGAACTAAAATAAATCATGCCAACTATGCGAACACAATGACCTTCCTCTCATTGAACATGCTCCCCCTGAACACATATTGGGTATGCAATCATTTTCCTCAAGTTGTTTTCCAATATTTGTTTTTTGTTGTTCTGTTGATCCTCTTGGATCCCATACCCCCTTTCAACGTGCAAGAGGCTAATCATTGAGGAAGAAGGACTCACAACCAATTGTGACCAAATAATGAACATGATATTACATGGATTAATAATGAAATACATGGCTACATCAATGACAACCAAAGGTGCATATAAGGCTGGTACAACTGAATTATGTCAACAAATGACTCTCTCGCCTATGCATTCCTAAGACAAGTTTTACTTAACTAAAAAACGATGATGAAAGAAAGAAAATACAAATGTATATCAATAAACTCAAAAGTTCTTACATGGAAAAAATAAATATTTCACTGTCATGCATTCCAAATAATTCCCTCTCCCATACATGACTCATACTAGGGTTATGTTATAACCACTATAACAGTCCCAACTTTTTTGACCTTTTAAAATTTGGAGTCCCCCTAAAGTGAAAATTTATTCTAAATTTATTCTAAATTTTCTAATTCTTTTTAATTGGGAAAAATATTATTACTTCCACATTAAGGATAAATTGTGGGACAATAAAGTGATAGAGGGAAAAAGGAAATTAAGATATTATAAGGAGGTGATCAACCCCAATCTTGAAAAGTAGAATTATCCATTTATCTTGACTAGTGTCAAGAAGAAAATGAACATTTTTCAGATAATAACTAATTCCTCATGAGCTTCGAAGTGAAAATAGACATTTTTAAATTCCCAAAATTCCATGGGATGAAAGAGTCTATCACCTATGTGATACTAAGAGCGTTGAAGATGAAAATCACTTTTGCTTAGATTGTCCAACTTTTATTCACATTCATTCTAAATTTCAAAATATTTGTGACACTCCCAACCTTGTTGAATTGTTAAGTTAGCATAACTATGTTGATCTAGGAGCGCTTCTCTCACTTAATTTTTAGAATAGAAATAAAATGTTAAAGAATATCAACTAATCTCTTACCCTCTTAAGGTATGATTGATCTTAGTCAACGTTAATTATCATCATCATCACAAATCACAAATTATTTGATTGTGAAAATGACAAAAATTGTCCTAAATAGTCATTAACATAAATGAGATGTGGCATGACTAAGATTTTAAATCAAATTATACTTCCAAATAATTGCATATTTATTTATTTTATTTTTTATTGTAGATATTAAAAATATTGATGGACACTAAAGGAAATTCAAACAATTAACTTCACCCTTACTCCTGAGATTCTAAAATATTCTCAAATTTTATAGTTAAGTTTGATTCCACATTAAAAATGAGAAAGAAACTCAAATATCTTCTTACTTCATCCTAATTTTTAGATTCCAAAATATTCCAAAACTCGAGAGGATGCCATGTCAACCCAAATTATTCATGAAAATGGGGCTACCCACTTCATAATGATGAAGTATACTCTAGAAGAGTCCATATTTTACCTCTAGTTTAGTGTTGACGGAGTTAAACATAACCACTAATAGGCTATCAAGTTGTGTTATAACCAAGCCACTAGGAGAAAATGTTGTTCCATTCTTCTCGAGTGCATCTTGTTCCATAGATGAGAAGAGTAGCTAAGAGGGATAGGGAGAGAGCACAAAGAGATTATTTGTTCATTGTAGTAGCAAGTGGGCGAAATTCCTTAGTTCTTTTCACTTGAATCCATTTTCTATTTAGAGAAAGAGAGCAGTGTATTGACCTTCTAGTTGGGATTTCTCCCAAAAGGGTTTCCTAGGATATATCTTATGTCAATCATGGTTTGTAAGTTTTTAGTTATTTTTTCTCTATTTTCTACATAATTATAATTTTCTTGCATATTTAATAAATAATAATTTATAAATAAAAAAATATAAAGATATATAAACCATCATAATGCAAATTTTGGATTTTTAAGTATAATTTAACATACATTTTCTGATGAACTTACCAATGGGATATCCATGGTAGTTTCAGCATCAAAATTCCACCTTTTCACTACCTTTGTCTTTTATAAATGATATCAAACATATTTTTGAGTCCAATTCCTTAACATTTCACTCTTGTTCAGTCTCATCTTCTCACATTGAATCTACATTAGCATCCCCAAGTCTCTTATTTTCAAAATCATCTATCTTTCTTCTCATATCCTCCAATTCTTAGTTACACACACCATATCATTCTACTTATTCTCTATGTGGTGGTATTCCTATAAGTTTTATAATTTTCCTCAATCTAAATAACGTTCAAAGGCCTTATTTGTGCTTGGTTTCTTCGAATGCTCCTTCCAAAAATTATGCTAAAAAGCCCCTCTTAGGTCCTTCTAGAACCATGCACCATAAGAGAACTAACAATAAACTAATATTAGGATATTAAATTATTTATGATACCACTTGAAACAAGTGACCATATAATCTTTTACACAACCAACTACAGGAACCTGGTCTCTACCCACAAAGCACACAACTACTTATATGCTAGCATTAATATAATTTAAAAACTAACAATATAGTGAGGAATTGAGAGTCATAGGAAACAAGATAAGAGACAAAAACAACCTTTATTTCATATAAGCACCAATTTATTCTTATAATTTGTGTACAATCCTAACCTGAGCTATGAATATTCATATGCACCATTCATGTCTGCACCAAAGGAAACCAAATTTTCATCTTATCTTTGTCCGTTTGCTCCTCTCCCATCATCATGATTTTTTTTTCTTTTTCCTACTTGTCCTCCTTCCCAATCCTTTGTTTATTCCTTGCTCTTAAATGATTCTTTGGGAGTTGTATAGTCGCAATTATTCAACATACTCATTAGTTTCCCAAATCAATTATTATTTTCTTGCATAGGCTGGCCACTGATATGCCATGAATTCCCTTAAGACATGTTGAATCACAACAAGGCATGATCCATAGTGTTGTAGTAGAGTTGGAGCACTAAAATAGCTAGGTGGAGCTGCAAAACTATAACGACAGATTAGATTCACATCATTGTAACAAAAATAGTGGATTTACAACATTGTAACAACAATGGAAGAGTTGCAAAATTTTTGGAGTCACAATACTATAATAGCAAGCCATAGTCATAACATTGTAAAAAAAAAAAACAGAGTCACAACATTGTAACAACTAGGTGGAGTTGTCACACTATAACAACAATGGTAGATTTTTTCCTCTATAAGATTAAGGAAAATTCACAACATGGAATATTGTGTTATTTTGTGGCATACCTATGCTTTTAAGTCAAAATATGTTTAAATAATTTGTGTGTTTGTTTCTATTCACTTTATTACTTTGTATAATTTGAAAATATTTTGGAATTTAATGAATAAGAAATATTGAGTTATTTTGTGTTGTTTTATTGGGAGTTGCTTATGTAATGTTTAGTTTGTGTTGGGTTTGGTATATGAGAGATTTGTATAATAAGTTTTTATGAATTTTTTTTTTTCTAAATTTATTTGGGATTAAGAACCGCAATCAACAACTTGATTATATTTTTTGTTTTTTTAGAAAAATACAAAAAAAAATATAGAGATAGCCATTACAAACAATATTCATAAATAGTGGTCCTAAAACCAGAAAATTTTCTTTCGCAGATCTTATAGTCTAATCCTGAACAAGACCGTATATGCAATTTGAAAAGCACACATTTTCAATTGAAAAAAACAATATTCATAAGCTCCCAAAGCAATCGTCGGTGAGTATCCGCATGAGAGGTTGACACGACGAGGGCCGTGGATCCGCCAGAGGATGAAGATTAACTGAATGAATTCAGTGGTCAAGTGGAGTGGGCCTTGAGATCATTTTGGGGATGAATGGCTCCAACTATTGTGTTATCTCTTCTTGGTCCACTCCAATGGAGCCTGGCAGAGCTTCAACAAGAAAATATTTTTTTATAGGGTGACATGAGGGGACCGATATTTTTCTTAAATCCAGAAGGAAATAAAAAAGTTAAGTATTTATAAAAATTTGACCAGTGGTTAAACAATTTGGCTTAGTTTTTTTGGGTGGATTCCATTTGGCTATAGAAAATGAACTCTCCAAAATAAAAAAATAATAATGTTGAGAAATTTTATTTTCACCATTCAACAATTAAAAAAAATCTTTACATAAAAATAATTTCCTAAACCTTATTCCCCATAGAAATCTTACTATTCTACACTAATTTCCTCACAAGACCTTCTATCACATCTTGAGGAGTCAAAACAATTAAATAGATGCGTAAGAAAATCAGTCTTGTCTTTTACAGGTAGGATAGATCATCATTAACGGTATGTTTGGAAGGAAAAATATTCCATAATGAATTCCTTCATGTTCCTACTAATCGTATCAATATTAGTGCCTTTGTGTATGCCAAAAAGGGAAAAAATCATCTTAAAGGATATCAAGGAAAACTTCCTTAAGTCCCCCACCTCCCATAATAATGGAAATCATATCAAAATTGTTTTGTTTTGTGGGCTTGTCATCATGGCTGACGTGGTTGGTGAGGGGTGAGCATGCCATGTAGAATCTTAGCCCTTGCATATGGTAATTCCATCCTTTGAAAAATACTACAAGTAGATTTTTTCCCTCGTACCATATTTCTTGAAGGCTTCATGTTGGTGGGTGCTAAAGGAATTCAATGTTTACAAGATATTTATTGCATCCGAGCCTTTGAATCATGTGATTAAATTCATGGATGGTGGTAAGGTGATAAGTATCTAGGTTTCATGAATTCGGTGTTTGTATGGGAGGCAAGTTAAATTTTCTTAGTGCAAGGGGTTCTTCAAGTTCAGGAAGGTTCTACTCACGAGGTTGATCAAAATTGTAGTAATAGACACCAACCTTGTGTGATGAAAAAAGCTTTTTATTGCAAAGAATCAGAGCTATGTGGCTTCCACTACTCAATTACGAAACCAAATTTCTCTTCTGCTTAGTGAAGAGTTGTGCATTCTTCTTCTCTATCTTGTCTTTGGTCACTCAGGAGGTCTAGGGGGGCAATTTTGGGGTCCTTCTAGGAGGATATGTCATCCTCTCTAATGAATACGGGGCCCCTTTTCCAGCTCGAGAACTTCTAGTCCTCCATATTCTAGATAGTGGATGTCCCAGCGTATTGAAGCAGTCACGCTGGAGTTTCCGTGCTAAATTTGGCTCACTAGTTCTTTGAAGGTACCCCTCTATCTACATTGATGTTATTTCTATTATTTTATTTTGGATGGTCCAGTTCTGCTCTTTCTGGTGGGTCTCAACCTTTCTCTCTTCTTGTTTGTTGTGTTTCCTATGCCTTCAGGACTCCATTCCTCCCCCCCACCTCACCATCAGCTCAGGGTGCTCCTTCATTTGTTAACCTCCCAACTCATTCTTGTCCTTTTGGTTTAAAATATGGGCCTATTTGGGTCTCGACCCTTCTTGGACATTGTCGCCCTTCCTTTGACAAACCTCTCATGGAGCACAATAAGAATAGTTGAACCGGTTAAGGTTTCACCATTTACTACAAAAACAATTTGCACCACCCTGTAGACTATCAATTCGAGAACTTGGACCTCCAATGCAAAATTCATCAACGATCTAACATAATCATTTCTCTGGTTGAGGATTTGACAATGTTCAAAGCCCAAGTGAATCAATAGAAATATGAAATCAATGCGTTACGTTGCCAACTAGATGAGCTACAAACTCAAGGGACTATCACTGAACAACGCAACACTCCAAGCAGCACCCTTGGAAGCCAATCTCATAAGATGCTAAATGATCCCCATCCTGAATTATGATCTCATATTGTAAAGTCATTCCTTTGTCTGGTCATTTTCGCAAAGCATATAGTCTCCATTTAGTTAGTAAAATGTATAATTTCCTAAATAAAAATTTTAGAACTTATCTTTGGTTCTGTTTTGAAAAACGTGCAGCTTAAAATCCAATATAAACATTCTCGAGGTATTTTTCTATGTCTAACCTCAAAATTAATATCAATTCTATTTATGTTAATATCAATTCTATTTATTGGTGTCAAACAAAAATTTGTGATTTTGTATTCTTTAAAATATCACTAACAAAATATTGTGTTTATATAAATTATAGATATAAATTCGATATAAAACCATATTTAAGATAAAATTGTGATTTTTATTTTTAAAACCTCAAAACACTATAACTATAATTCAATAGCAAAATAATTGATACTATAATTATGATCCATTCTCTTATATATATGAATAAAAAATAGATTTTGTTTTGCTTGGTTACTTCTCTCATAACAATATATGGTTACTTTATTTATATATTTAAAATAATTTAAAATAACCTAAATAAATAAAAATAGATTTTGTTTGGATTAATTCTGAGCTGGTTACTTCTTTCATAACAATAAATGAATCAACCATTAATAAAATAACTTTCGTTTTCAATGATCATAGTATTTCATTTAATGGTATAATTATTATGGATCGAGAGAGTATGAGAGTATAGTTATTACGAATGAAGATGGTTGTGTAAGTTATATTTTTTTACATATTTTATTATGAAGTATAATTATTATGGATGGAGAGAGAATGAGAGTTTTGTTACTATGAATGAAGATGGTTGTGTAAATTATATTTTTTTACGTATTTTATTAAAGTGTATTTCTTTTAAAAAATAAAAATAAAATAATTATGTGTTATATAATTGAGTTATTTATATAAAAAAAAAAATATTTATGTAATAATAAAAAGTGTTTAGATTTAATTAAATTTAAAAAAAAAAAAATTAAATAATTTTTAAATTGATATATTTTTAAGATGTTTTTGTTAATTGATTAACAAAATAATTAAAAAAAATGTCATAAATCTTTATATTTTGTATTTATATGTAACTTTATTTATGTTAATATAAAGTACTCAAATAGATTTGAAATATGATATGGATATGTTTACTATTTACTTAAAAATATTTTTTATTTCAAATAATTGTCATTATCACAAAAATAAAACAATAAATGTAAAGATAACTATAATTATTTTTATTGATTACAACAATTTTAAAGAATTAATATTAAGAAAAAAATGGAAACTTACTAATTAAAGATAGGTAAGGTTAAAAGTGTTGAGGGCATTAATGACATTGAATTTTTCTACATAATATTCGTAACATTTTTGTTTTGATAATGTGTTTTCACAACCTAGGTACAAAAGTGTTGAGCACATTAATTGCATTAGATTTTTTATACATAATATTCATAATGGTAAAATAGTTGAGAACGTTAATTATATTGTATTTTTTTGCGTAATTAGGTTGATATACATTCATATGGTGAGGTTTCTTGTGGCGACATTGTACAAATTCATTGTCTTTGACATAATAATCAACACGTCCCACCTCAACACTAGCACATGGTTCTCACATGGGTTGGATGTGAACAATTTAGATTTCGTTTGTTTGATCCGATAATGATTTCGGTTTACAACTTTCCTTGATAGGATGTCTAGCCCTTATCCATGTTCATTTCAGCGTTAAACATTAGGTTTTTGTCCTTGGGTCAGGGCTCTCCTTCCTTGAAGGGTTGTTTGGAAGGAAGTGGTATTATGGAGTTTCTAGTTTCTTCAGATTTGGAGGATGGTAGTCAGGGTTTCTACCACGGTCATTTATGGTGCAAATCCACGGCATTTGAGCTTGTGGTCTCATAGATGCAGGATAAGAAATATATCCTCCTTGTAATAGGAAATTTTGGCTTGGATTTGGTTTTATGTTAATCAAGCATGTGACCTGTGGTTAGAGTGTGTAGTGGAGACCTTGCAATAAGCTTTACTTTTTATTTGCGCGATTTTTGGGTTCTCATTTACTGCTCTATATTTGGCCAAAGTTTAAAGACAAATATTTAGTGGCATGTGTTTATTTAGTTGAAAATGTAGAAGTCAGATTCCACCATTAGTTTCTATTCGAAATGTCTAACTTTTTACATTATTAACAGTCTCCTCAACTTAATTATGCTATCATAAGTTTATGTGTTTGATAAAGCATTCTCTTTATCTACGCACCCAGGTCGGAGTGGAGGCCATTGTGATTCCACTTCTTATGTAACATCACCGGGAGATTCTGCTAGTACAAAGGGTTGTGAGTTGGAGAAAGAAACTATTGTGGAAAATGGGTTATATTATCCACCAAATAATTACTATGTCTTCTATTACCCAGGTGATTTTTTTATTATTAAATAGTAGGGGTGGTGTGGAATGCACTTATATCCTTTGGCCTTTATTTTGGTAAATGTGATATTTCATGATACATTTTCTAACCATTTTTTCTTAGTAGGTTATGAGGTCACTAGGAATGAATGGGATGAGCATGGTGCTTACCTTGGAATGGATGGCTTGGAGATTCCTTATACATTAAATCTTACGAGTTCTACACCTTAGTTTATTTTTAACATATAAAGCTTATACATTATGCAACTTCCATCAATTTTTGTGCTTGTTGGATATTTCATTATTATAAGAATGCACTCTCTCTCATTGGAAATATGTATGCTTGTAAGGAAATCAAGATGAAAATGGACCCTTGTTATACTATATGATAGGTTATGGTTACCCTCAACCTGCATTATACTATTATAAAGCATACTTTCTTAGTGTTGTGTTGGGGGCTAATGGTCATCTTACTCATTAGCCATATATCTATTGACATTATTGGAAATACATCAACCAAGGGGGTATCCCCAATGTGAAGTCCCAATTATACCTCACACCATTTTTAGTAGGAGCCCCATCCAGAGTATCGATCCGACCACCATAACTTTAATATTTTTCTTGGCTACAATCAATCACATAAGAGAGTATGCACATAACCTTTAAAATCAACAAGTAAGTTGACACTGTGAAACACCAATTTCAATGCTTAAAAGGATACTCTCACGAGAGGGAGGTAAAGAGTGAGTATCTAGAAGGAATGTGATAGTATTATCTTAGAGAGGCACACGAGATCAAGGAAATATTCATTAGTTATCTAGTGAAATATTTCACGCAGACACAAGGAACATTAAAGCAAATACAACACACATTCAACAAGATAAGTATCAAATCCAATGAAGTAGTTCAATTTCCTTAGTACATGTGAAAAAAACATATATCACAAACATCTAAAGAATAGTCTTACAATATTCACAATACATGCATGAAAATATGTTGGATCAGTAAGCTTTTTATTATTGAGAAAAATATCCAAGTACACGGTTACAATGTTCAGACACTTGCTCCAATAGTGGAACATTAAGTCACTTCTTGCTTCTCTAAGGAATGATATTCTCTCCTATGCCAAGCTAGAGAAACGAAGGCTATCTCTCCAAAGGCTAAGCCTCCAAAATCCCTTTCCGTGAGTTATGAGGTTTCTTTTATAACAATAGGAATGGCCTTTCATATCCCCATGATTGTTGAGATCCCCTCATGAATCATAATTCTAATCTAACCTTTGGAATTATATATGAATTTTAGACTTTTCCTAAAGACACTTTTGTCCATATATGACTATGGGACTTTTCATATTCCACATATGACTCTTGGACTTCCACACATTACATTTTTTCCTTTCCTTTTGATAATTACATCATTACATCCACAAATGATGTGGAAATTAACATGAACACACATGACATTGTGATGGAACTTTTACAAGTCACAACTTGACAATGATGACATGGACTTCATGATAAAGTACCTTATAAATAAGGGTCAGGTACATATATGCAAGTCTTGTAAGTGAAAGCCGCGTACATAATCCACACCATGGTAATATGGATACCAAAGGTCTTTACATGGCATTAGCCCATAGTAATTGGAGCAATAATGGTTATTTTATCCCGTCAAAGAACACTAACGACATTACAAAGGGATTTACCTAAGGTATTGGCTGAGGCTAAAACTATATAAGGAGATGGAGTTCAAGGTGTTATGTGTGCAAGTTATGGATTTTCATATGAGATATGATTTGTAATAGGTTTTCACTAGGGAGTAAGGAGAAGAATTATATCTGAAAGATTTGAAAGTATGTTGACATATATGCTTGATTGATTTGCTTGTTGCAAATTCCAAAGTAGCTAATAATGATGAATCTGTACTTATAATGATGTTGTGACCTAAATGAGTTATTTAGAATTTTATAGCGTTGAAAGTAAAGGTTGTAGAGAGTGAATTTGTGATTCTAGTGAAAGTTTTCAGACCCACACACAAGTGTGTTTTGGAATACCCGCGTACATACACAAATATAGTTCTATATAGTCACATATAAATTATATTAATTTATTTAGTATTTTGAGATCTGTACCTGGGTTTCATGCTTGGTAAGCGTGTACATACGATGATTCGTATTGTGGTAGTCACATATATGAGTTAGGGTTTATAGTGCTCCTAAATGATGACATTTAATCAGTTCTGTTCTGATTCCTATTATCTGCCGATGATGTATCTATCTTGATGATATCTCTCTCACAATGTTGAGTGGATTGGATTTCAAATGGAATATTGATTGGTAATGATGCTATATTATGGTGATTCCTTATTTCTTTAGTGATATGTGATTAGTTCAATGATGTGTATATATATGGTTTAGTGGTTAATTCAATGTTGCAGTGATTCATGATGCGGTAGTCACTGGTTTTAGATTTGTACAAAGGTTTTATATAGAGGAACTATGTATATACATGTGTTTTATTCTAAATAGTTGTGTATACAATTTAAAGATTAATCTGGTCAGGGTTCTTAGTGTTGCTAATTGATGACAATTGATGGATTATCTGTACTTGTTATGATGACTCGTATACATGTATTATATTTGTTATTTATTGGTTTGATTTAGTTGCAATATTTGGTTGATATTCGGTGATTGATTTTATAATGTTGCAATGATTCAATTGGTTTAGTGATTGGGCGATTTGATTTAGTATTTGGTTTCATATTTTTACTTGATATTGGGCTTAATGATGGAAGTGGGAGTCATGTGAAAATTGGATGACAAGCGGCCTACAAGTTTTGATGTTTTGAGTAAAGTGGATCTAGTATGAAATATTACGAAACATGGTTCAAAAAGGTGCTAAGGGTTGGAGCCTTCAGTAAGGGAGTTAGATCTTCCTTTGAGTGGTACTAAGTTGGTAAATTTGTTTTGGGGGTAGGTTATTCCTTCCAGTAGGAGCTAGTAAACGAGATCAAGGGGTTGTAGCTCCCTTCCAGTGTGTGTTGGAGAATGAGAGGAGGTTGTATACTTTTTTAGGTGGGTGCATACATATTGGTAAGAGTCTCTACTAGTACATGATGTAATGACACATTCTTTATAATAAAGAAGAAAACAGAGACGACGACAACACTAGTTTTCTCACACACTAGGTTTCCACCTAAAACCCTTGGTGTTCTATGTGTGTTGTTAATGTGATGTGATTTATGTACCCTTTAATTATTATTGAATGGTTAATGAATTAATTATGCACTGGTTAAGGATGAAAAATTGAATAATTATAAGAAAAGTTAGTAAGGTGAATATATGTTGTTTTCTTTCACTAAAATCATGTACATACAGTGGTTTCATAAAGAATAGTAGCATAAAAAATTTAGAATAAGAATTGAAAAGAGTTAAAAATACTGATTCACAGCCCTCCCCACCCCCCCCAAAAAAAAAAAAAAAAAAAAAATTGTAAGTAAAGCAGGTCCCTCGGAATAAGCTTGATTGTTTAAAGGGAGATCCATCAAGATGAGTAGTGAGGAAGGAGTATTTTCTATTGGGGAAACTTTGTTTAATGGACTAAATTTTTATTTTGGAAAGTCAAAATGAGAGCATATTTGCATGCACTAGGAGATGATATGGGAAATTGTTGAAGGCAGATATCAATATCCAAGCTCCTTTCCCACAGATAATGTAGGGAAGAAACAATATGAGATCAATGCAAAGGTTGTAAATGTTATCTTAGGAAGTTTGACTGAGTCTGAATTCATGAAAGTAATGCAGCAAAATATTGCAAAGGAAATATGGAAAAAGATTATCCAAATTTATGAAGGTGACACTAAGGATGCTACCATTTTTTAAAATATTTTGAGATCAATAACCCCAAAGTTAGATTACAAATTCTATGACATTGAATAAATGCATGATTTGAAGAGAATTACTCTTGAACAACTCCATGGGATCTTGAAAAATTTTGAGATAAGAAAATGGGGTACATAAAGTATGAAATAAGTATCCTTCAAAGACACAGATAAAGGGAAAGAAAAACAAAATCATAAAGATAAAAGCTACATTTCAGATGAGGAAGAAGCAAATTCCGTGAGAAAGTTGCAAGTGGGAATGGGTAAGTTCAAAGGTAAGCTTCCCTTTAAATGTTTTTTTGTGGAAGAGTAGGTCACTATGCATCCAAATTTCCATATAAAGAAAATCATGATAATAAAGAGAATGGAAAGGATGTTGACAAGACAAATGCAAAAAAGAAGTTTTTTGGTGAGAAAATATTTTATTATAATGAATATTGTCCAAGAACATCTAATGATCAAGAAAATTTAGGTTCAGATTCTAACAGTTGTTATCAAGTACTTATGGCTCTTTAAGATCAATCAATTATGGAATCAGATAGTTGTGAAGATGATGACTTAATGAAATAATTTGATAGACTCGGTAATGCAAACAAATATCTCGAAACAAAAGAAAGTGGTATGATAAAGGAAATAAACATGTTAAGAATGCAATTGGATCAAACCAATATAAGAAAATAGATCTTAGCAAAACAACTTCAAGAAAAGGAAATTCATTGTGAAAAATAAGAATATGAAGTTGTTACTCTAAGGGAATATTTTGAGAAAATAAACAAATGGGTAAAAGAATATAGATCACTAGCGATTATTATCAATGAAAAATGTTCCCCTCTAATCAAGAAAAACATTGGATACAACGACATGGCTTTAGATTCATAATGTAATAGAAATAACAACCAACATGAGGTTTTTCAAAAGGAAACTGAATCAAGTCACACATCTAAAAGAAAATATCCTAGATCAATGTCTAGATTAGTCCCTAGTGATAAAGGTTGGTTTCATGGATATTGCTTCTCTTGTAACTCATTTGGGCTCAAGGTCACTGGTTGCAGGTTAAGCATTTGGAATGAAAACAAAGGATGGGATACATTCCACAATTTCAAGCACATAATTAGAAATTGCATGCAGATTTGGAGGAATAAGTAACAATGGTTAGAAATGTAGAGAAGGTTGTCTTTATTGCAACCCATTACTCTTAAAAGAATACTTTTATCAATGACTAGATAAGTGAATGAAAGGTATCGTAAACTCATAAAGAGAAGGTGATTATTATTAGGTACACAGGATAATTGTTCTATTATCTCAAGGGGACATATGCATGTCTATCTTGATGATGACTTCCTATATTATTTTGATGTGTATACTATTGACATTGCATCTGATGAAGTAACAATGAACAGGAACATGCATGTCATGTTCATGGGGAGTTGTGGCTATAAATAATCAACAATTTATTTTCTGTGTGTGGGTCTTATGAAGGATAATCATGTGTATACATGTTTTTTAATTTAGACAGTCATGTATTTTTCCCTGTGGTGATAAATGAATGACACAAACTCAGGGGGAGATTATCTTATGGATCCATTAGTTTATTATTGATATTCTGGGTTTGACATTGGTTTGCTACAGTATGTTGGTGATGGTCTTATGCTACTTCTTAATGATGATTTTGTTGAATGTTATTACTAATGATGAAATGGTTCTTTGGTGTATCTACTAATATGGATATGGTCAGATGTGGAGCAAAATACATGGCAAAAATTTAGGGGGAGATTCTCATGTGTTTTTATCAGTTGATTATTGAATATTTAGTTCTCACGTTGTTTTTATGGTGATGCACTTATGATTATTGGAAATGATGATGGATTCATGATCATATATTGTTTTTTTTATTGTTGATATAGTTATTTGATTCATTTTTTGATTTATATGAGAAGGATATAATGTGATCATATTTGATGATGAAGAATTGGCACTGGTTCAGGGGGATCATCTACTATGCCTCTAATAGTTTGTTGGCATTATGGTTTCTTGAGCACTACTTGTTAAATGATGGTGTTTATGATGATTTCATGGTGTACTCACTATATGTTGGCATTGATGAGAAGATATATGTTGTTGTCATTATGTCATTGTTGAACTTATGGAGGATGTCTATATGTTGGTTAAGTTACATGTGGGGAAGTTGATAATATGATGAGTTCGTTACTTCTTTCACCAATATTATTTTATCATTCCTATTTCATGGATTTTTGGATGAAAGGTGGAAAATACATGGATGATGTTTAAATGTTGCTTGAGTTACACTTGGTGAAGTTTTTAATGGTGTGTTATTATTACTTGATAAACCTGATGAGGAGGATGTGTATGCTATGGTCATTGTTGATGTTTATTGATGGAGTGTGATGTTGTAGGTTATCTATTTTATTTATTTAAGCATGGTGATAATATGATGTTGTATGTACTACATATGGTGTTGTGGTACGAGAGATTGATATGTCTTTTCTCCTTGAGCATTGTGGCTCTTTCTATAACTGGAGAGAGTGTGTTGACCTTGATGAAAATAGGTCAAGGGGGTGAGTTTTTAAACAAAACTTTATTGTTTCTGCTATAGTTGATTAATGATGGTTGGAGACATTTCATACTTGGTCAGAGGATGATGATATTGGATATATTGATGCATACACTGCCTTATCTTACATGTTGATCATAAATATTTTCATGTTGCTATCGTTATGCCATCTATGGTGCTACTATCAGATGTTTATGTTGTAGATTATGATGCATGTTGGTTGATTGATGGCTATCATGGTTTTTTTATCTCATTATTGATGTCCTTGGTTTTTTTTATAAGTGTCATATATGTATCTTTATGTAAAGTTCATGAAAATACACATGTTATAAATCAATGTAAAATTCATTCATGTATGGGCACCATGTCATGTATGTAATCCCATTATGTTGGGACATTGATGTAAAATTTTTGGGTCCAATATGTAAACCCAATATGTTGTGTGTATGATGTAGTCATGAGTCATTGGTGCTAGGAAAGGTTATATTTGGTTGAGTCATAAAGTATTGTACTCTAATGAATATCTTCAAAAGGTTCAACATATGCCCAGGGGGAGCATGTTCAACATGCAAATTTCATATTCAGTACATCAGAACTTCAGTAATCGACGCTACAAGGGAAATACTTCATTCAATCTCATTCTTCCATTTTCCCTTCATGCCAAAGGGGGAGAGAAGCTCAATTCTTGGAAGGAGGTGTTATTTACAGATGTTTTTATAGGTATTTTAAAGGTGATGACTAAACACCAAAGTGGTTTCCATAAAATCCAAAGGCAGAGATTGTTGGCATTATGACTAATGTTTTGTCCTTGATGGAAACCTGCTTAATCAAGATGCGCTTTATTTCAAAATTGATGATTGTTGAACTAATGTAGATTGGTACAGATGCTATAGATGCTATGAACAAAGAAATGACAGTTTAGAGGCTGATGGATGATAAAGGTGATGTTTGAGAAAGTATATGTGGATCCTATAAATAAGGGTTGTGTACATACGCATGTACTGTAACTGAAAGTCATGTACAAAATGTTCACCATGGTAATATGGATATGAGGGGTCTTTACCATGGTATTGGCCCATAGTAATTGGAGCAACAATGGTTATTTGATCTCGTCAAATAATACTAATGACATTACCAAGGGTTTTACCTAAGGCATTTACTAAGGCTAAAATTATATAAGGAGATGGAGATCAAGGTCTTATGCATGAAATTTATGGATTACTCATATGAGATATGATTTGGAACAGGTGTGCACTAGGGAGCAAGGATAAGACTTAGGCATAAAAGATATAAAAATATGTTCAGATATATGCTTGATTGATTGACTTGTTGCAAATATTAAAGTATCTGAATCTGTAATTATAATGATGCTGTGATATAAATTAATTATTCAAAAGTCTGTAGTGTTGACAATAAAGGTTGCAAAAATTTAGATTGTGTTTGCAACAAAAAATTTCAGATCTGTGTGCAAGTGTGTTTCGGAATAGCCATATACATACACGAATATGGTTTTGTATAGTCACGTATAAATTCTATAAATTTATTTAGTATGTTGAGATTTGTACGTGGTTGTTTTGCATGGTAAGAACGTACATATGTTGATCAATATTGATGTAGTTACATATATGTGCTAGGGTTTGCAGTGCTGCTAAATGATGAAATTTAATCATTTCTCTTCTGATCCCTATAGTCAGCTGATGATGTCTCTATCTTGATGATCTTTTTATGATAATGTTGATGGGATTCTATATCAAATGGAATATTGATTGGTAATGATGCTACAATAAGGTGATATGTGATTTATTTAGTGATATATGATTGGTTCAATGATATATGATGGTTCAATGGATAATTCATTGTTGCAATGATTCACGAAGCAATAATCAATGATATTAGATCTGTACCTAGGTCTTATATAGAGGAAGTTTGTATATATGTAGGTTTTTTCTGAAAATAAGTGTATACAATTTGAATAAAAATCAGGTTAGGTTTATCCTCCTAGTTGATGTTAGTTGATGGATTATGTGTACTTTTTATGATGAATGATCTAGATAGTATATATCTTTTATGGAGTGGTTTGATTTAGTTGCAATAGATGGTTGAGATTTAGTGATTGATTTGCTAATGTTACAATGATTGATTTGGTTCAGTAATTTGATTCAATATTTTCTTTCAAATTTGATACTTGGTATTGGGCTTAGTAATGGAAGTGGGACCAGTATGAAAATTTGATGAAAGGTGGCCTACAGGTTTTGATATTTTGAGTAATGTGGATCCAGTATGAAATAGTATGAAACATGGTCCAAAAAGGTGCTGAGGGTTCCATCCTTTAGTAAGGGAGTCATAGCTTCCTTCCAGTGGTAGCTCATAAATTTGTTTAGGGGTTAGGTTCTCCCTTCTAGTAGGAGGCGGTAAACAAGATTAGGGGGTTGTAGCATCTTCGAGTGGGTGTTGGAGAATAAGAGGAGGTTGTATCCTTCTAAAGGTGGGCTCCTGCATACTGGTAAGAGTCTGTGTGAGTATAAGATATAATGAAGCTTACTTTATAATAAAAGAAGAAGACAAAGACAATGATAGCGGTGGTTTTCTCCCACATTGGATTTCAACATAAAAATCATGGTGTTCTATGTGTGTTGTTCATGTGAGTGATTTATCTTCTCTTTATTGCTTATTGAATGGTTAATGAATTAATTATGCACTAGTTAAGGATGAAAAAATGATGAATTATAAGAAATGTTAGTAACTAAATATGCATTGTTTTCTTTCACTTAATTCACATAAATATGCAGGTTTCATAAAAAAAAAAAATGTACGGAATTTACAATAAGAATTTAAAAGGGTTAAAAACACTGATTCACCACCCCACATCCCCCAGTATTTTTCCCAACAACTTCATCTTCATTAAATATTTTCATTTTTCTTCATCTTCACCCTCCAAGGGGTTGAATGATGTGGAGTATTCATATGGTCATCATCTTTGGAATTCTGTTGTAGACAAATTTATATTCATATTCTTGCTTGTTGGTCATTCTATTTTGCGGTCTTCATGAGTGTCAAACCTTTCTTGAAAACCATCTTTTCATGTCAAGATACATTACCTGCAAGTGAAATTCACTCATGAAAATATGGAATTAGTATGGAAAACCCCTAATCTAACTCTCTTCATGAAATCCACTTATTGAGCTAGAACTAAGTATTGTATAGGGAGGAAGGCTTAGGGATTGCACAATGAACACTTCCAGAGGCTATGAGTGAGATACTGATGCTTGTGATTTTGCAACGCGCAATATTGTAGGCCCATGAGACAATACTGCATAGTTGAGGGTCATAGTGAGGCAAGTTTTCCCACTATAACTACGCAATGAATAGTTCAAAAGAGAGAGAGGACCAGAGGATTGCATAGTTGCATAGTTCAAGAAGCAAGGGAGACAAAATGATGCTTGCAACTACACAATGTGAAAATAAGATTGGATAGGAGGAATGATTGTGAAATTGTGGAGGTCAGCACATAATTCTTGGGCACTATGACTGTGCGCACGTAGTCCTTGGAGTCAGAGACTGAATTGTGCAGTTATGGGAGGAAAGGGTGCATGCTTTAAGCTTGAAATTGTGTAATGCATATTTCATGAGGGAAAAGTGAGCTCAATTTTGTCGAGCATGATATTTTCCAGATTTGAATGAGTGTTGGATCAGTTATGTAACACCCTCTTCCCACATCTACCCAAGTAACCAGCTAACTAGGGTAAACATGAAATAAGATTCAACCTCCTAGGTGACCTTAAGGAAGTGGAACCGATGGAAACACAACATACAAACCTTGTACAACAACAAAAACACCCCCAGGAGGTAACCCAACCATTCAAGCTTCTTACCCCTAGGTCACACTGACATTTTGACCTATATGATCCATAGACATAGGCATAAGCTTGCAATCCAACATCTAGGAGGATACAGATGTAGGAATAACACATCATGCTAGTGTCCAAAGCCCCAATTCCTCAGTTTTGCACTAGCGTCCCCGATATTTAAGCCACATTTTTAGGATGAGAACTTGATGAAACGTTTAGAGGTGATAAATAAAAACAATACAATGTTACCTAAGCAATCACATCGATAATAACTCATCTGGACCCCTCCTAACCATGACAGGCATTTTTTCAAACATGTCACAAACATTGAAACTATAGGTGTAAACAACACACCTGAGCATAGGGGTCTCATACTTATCTGGGAATCGCTAAGAAGAATTTATCCCTTACATCACTAGCTGTAATACAATCTATTTGACCGTATATACATTATGAATTTGTTTATATATAAAAACATCAAGAGATTCATACATTACTACTATCAAAATACATGCTTATAACGAGCATAATAACAACATAAATATCATGGATACAACATCAACAAAATCCACATAAAATCAATACATTTTCATACCAAATACCAAGGTAATGAATTTTTCATTAATGAATGTATAAACCAACTAGAGATGGGACTTCCATGTTCCACCTGACCATAGATTGGTTGAGTCAAATCTCTCTTCATCCAATCACCCCCATGCCATATTCCAATCATGAATGTGGGACTCATAACCAACCAAAAGAAACCAAACAAGCATGAATACTAATGGACTTCTCCACCTATAGTGTGAGTAATTTCACTGCCTCCAAGTCTCTTAGGCTTTACCATAATCCACAGTCTGTTACAAGGATCACTAGGCCCTACACCGAGACCCAATCTCCAGGCTTTACCATATATCCCATCCCAGGACTACTAGTCTTAAAGGATATCAATCCACCTCTTGGATTTATCATATATCTCGTCACTTGCTGGTAAGGATTCCTGGGCCTACCAAGGCACACAATCTAGATTTACCACAACCCATAGTCTGGTTCAGGGGTTACTAGGCCAATGGATTTACTGTGATGCACAACCCAGTTTAGGGACCACTAGGCCATGTGTTTTTCATTTCAGAGATCCACCCCACTCAACTTCGAATCCATTCGGCAATCCATCTCAACCGAAGTATGAAAATCCCATCTCATCAAAGCTATACGAAAATAGAAATACTTGGTGGAAAAACACTGTCACACCTAGAATAACCGATGCCATGAAAGCAAAGAACCACATGGAATACAATGCATGCAATATCTAGCAAGAAAATCACACATGAAAATCAATATCTGCAAAGAATCATGTTGTAGTTCCTTGATCCTGCCCTTCCTTGCTTGCTCCTTCCTTCTTCTTGCCTTCGTTTCCCATTGATCCAATCCCAAAGCGCTCCAAGAAAAATCTAAGTGTCTAAGAGTGAGAGAGAGAGAGAATAGAAAGAGAGCCATGAGTGTGAGAAAAATCTTACCAACTGATCCTCATAATCCTTTTTATCAATGAGGCCTCTAATTTCTTCATTTTCTGTTATTTTCCTTCATTTTCCTCGTCGCATGAATACAATGACATTTTACCTTCCTTTTCTCCCATTTTACATTATTTTCATAAATAAAATTACAATTAATGCCCCATGCCTTTCCAAAGCCTTTTCCATTTCCTTTGTCAATTTCCTTTAGCCATAATAATTGAAATGGACACGCAGTAGGATGTTTTTCCCAACATTCATATTATAATAAGTGTCCCAACAACCGCGATCTTATATTTTTACATGGATTTTTATATAGGTTTGTTACAGAACCGTCCCCCCTTGGGGGAACACCATATTCGATGTTCAATGACACCTATAAACTGACAAACTGCTAAAACAAAACATACTGCCTATGAGCTTTATAACACAACTCATTGCATTATTTACAATGATCAACCTGCTGAAAACATGAAAACATATTGCATAATGGAGCTTTATAACACAACTCATTATGATATTTAAAATAATATACACATATACACATTTTCTCAACTAACAAATAAAAGGATACGATGCTCGTATCAACAAGAAGGGAATCCAAAGGCTCACACCTCCACCTCAAAATAATACCATGATTCACCTCCTTTCGAGGAAGTCCAAAAATCGCTGTCAAATTCAAAGCTGCATCCAATGCCAAGCGCTATAATGTTGCACTATTTGTCCTCTCAGTGGGAAATTATCGACTCATTGTTACAGGGAACACTACCAATGTGCAACTAATTCCATATGGAAATGTTAATGACCAAAACATATCTATCTCCAACCTTCCCTTATCTGCTACATAGTCCCTCGGGCAATCTGGTCACCCCCTTCTATGCAGTCACACACCTTCCAAGTTGCACTAGCACCCCCATCCCAGGAAGTCCATCCCTTGGCAAGGATTCCTCGCATTGGAAGATACAAAAACCAAGGAAAGTCCCTTCCGCAAAACCATCATACCCATCATAGCATGCTCATGGAAATCAATGGACACTATTTTGTATAGGTGTCCCACAATGGCCCTGCTCATGAAGTGCTTTACCAACATACTACATGTTCCAATTCCTTTTGTTGTCACTGCTAATGCTTGCAATCAGTTTCAACCACCCAACTAGGCATTTCCTTGCTTTTTGTACTGACCACATAACTGCCATTAGATTCAAAATAAATTGAAATAAATTCACATCATACCTCATTGGTGGCCCGTCCACAAGGTACACTTGCAATTATGTTCACTCTTGCCACAACAAGTCAAACTAACATCTTTGACCAAAACATCATGTATAAACATATCACATTAGGTTAGCTCAAAACACAACCATCATAGATAAAAATCATAAATCACATGTACTCATCATCAACTATAAAAATAGATCACATGTAATCATCATAGACCATAATCATAAATCACACACATAATAAAACTGAAATAAAATACTGATAATTATCCTTCATGGGTCCTTACTTCTGTTTTTGTTCTTTTTGCACACACAATGGATTGGTTTCCACACCCGAAACACACCTAGTTCCTTCTCCTCAACCATGTGCACATACACAGTGTGTGCATCACACACATACAACTATACACTACATACATTTATAGTACATTTTTTCAGTTGTTGCTCACATACATATGGACAAGACGTTAATAATTTGAAACTTTCTAATTTTATTTTACCCTAATTACTAGCCATATAACATGTCATGGCATGCCAAGTGAGGCAAGAAAAATATAAGTATTTGTGCCATTAATTTGAATGGTTAAAATGGAAATACTATAATTTAACCTTGTCACATTAAATAAGAAATAAGAAATTAATAAATGAGTAATATATCATAAAATTAAAATGAAATTTTAGTGGTAGTAAGAAATTGTAATAATAAAGTAGTGTTTTTGTGTTGATTATGAATTTGGATCTGTATTTGAAATGTTAGGATAAGATTGTTATTTTTTCTATGTTTCAATATATAAATTGAATTAATTTTTTGAAAAACCTAATAGTATTTATACTTTCAAATTGCACATATCAGATTTATTATTCTTTAAAATCCTTACTAAAATTTGGGTAGAATTAACTAAAAAAAGTGTTTCATAATTAAAGAACACTAATAGATGCCAAAAAAAAAAACTAGTTCAACCATATAAATTAAATGATTAGACATGAAACCTTAAAAAACATCAAAATACTTATTATATAATAAATTTCGAAAAAAAAAATCATAAAAACTTACTAAATTACAATTTTTTTTAAATTATTAATATTTTAATAAATAATATACAAACTAAACCTATATACATTTAAAACCAGAAACTAGATCCTTAACCATAGGATTTAGCTCAATTTAACATGAATATTCTTAATTTTATATAAGCATGGCTACAATACTATGAGCCAATATCATAACATATGAATACCACACACTTAAATACCCATAACTCACTTCATAAGGACTTGTTCATAGGACAATTTATTTATTAAATAGTTTAATTTAAAAAGCGAAAAAAAAACCATAAATATTTTGAAAATAAATCTGAATCTTTGTGTCAGTACAGTATTATAAATATTCTAAAATATTTTGGGACCATCAAATTTCCACCATCCATTTAGTAATTATTAAAAATTAAATTAAAATTTTAATATATATATATATATATATATATATATATATTAAAATATTTTTTTAAATAAACACACTTATTAACATAATTAAAACCATTATAACTATAATATAATCCCTTACCGATTAAAACTTTTCAAAACATTATATATAATAACTTCAATCCACACAAATAAATCAGACATTAAAAAATAGATTTTGTTGTCATTATAAACTCTTTACCTAATCAGCAATTTTTGTATAGGTATATAAAAGACATAAATGACTCCAACATAATAAAACAGATTTAGTTTGCCATGATGATAATTTGTAATTTGCAGTCGATTGTAGAATTTGAATTCAACATAACAACCCAATGAGTTACTTTCTTTGAATTTGAATTCGTCTTGCTTTACCGGAGAAGTGGGGTACCTCTGTCATGTATGGGCCTTCTTGAAAAGGACAGTCTATCCATCGAGCCCATATCAACCCCATTTGTGATTTTCAAAACTTTAATAACAAGCATACGTAAGACGTCGTTACCAAGGCAATATGAAAATGAAGCTTCTATTCCATTTTTTTTTCCCAAAATATTCTCATTCTCAATTCTTTTTATTAATTTTCGAAAATATCAATCAAGTAATTTGCATTTTATATAAATTTATATATATAATTAATTCAACTTGGTTAAAATAGTGATTATTTAACCCACGGTAATTGTAATGATAATGGTAATATTAAATATGTAACTATTATTTAATATAGGTAATTGTAATAATAATGAAAATATTAAATATGTAACTATTATTTAATATAGTATTTTATTTGATAATTTTAGTAATTGATCACTAATAGTTTAGTATTTATTAATGTAAGTTATAGTGTTAGTTTCTAAGTTTTTTTTGGCTGTATAAGTTTTATTTTTAATTTATGTTATTTAAAGTTGTTGGATCTAATGGTGAAAACTTAGGGTTTTTTACTAATGTCAAAGTTTATTAGTAGGACATCTCTTACTTTGGAAGTTATGGGTTATCTTGAGGTAGTGATCGAATGCATAATTGTACCCAAATAAATTACACCAAAAAAAGAAACTAATCATATTAAAACTTGATGTGCCCCAAACCAAATATAATCCCAAAAATGATAATAATAACAATAAATCACTTTATATTTAATATAACTAAAAATAAAATATAACTAAACTTATCTTATTTTTTATAAATTTTAAAATTATGTCTATAATAAACACATATTTTTCCCACAAGACTTTGATGTGATAATGCAAAATTAAAGAGTTCTTTGTGATAAGTTACCTATTCAGGTGCAAAATCCTTAGAGATATTTACTTCAAAAAAAAACATAAATACACATTTCAATCCTTTTATTTATTTTTTAAAACTAAATTATTATCTCTATCTTTTTTTTTAATTTTTTAAAACTAAATTATTAAAAAAAAATCTGATTATATATAATTAGTTAACCAATTGGCCCTATAATCTTATTTTAAATACATGAAATATATATTTAGTTTTCTTAAATAAATATCATTTTTAAGTTTAAGAATTTTACATGATTCACAAGCACATGAGAGTAGATAAATTCTATTTAAAAAAAAAACACTTAATAACCTTTTATAACCTTTTTCTTTTTCTTTTACTTATATTGTGCTATTTCAATGAATAAAAGTTGCATAGGATTTATGATTACTGGATAAGAGTACATGGTAGTATGGTGGTTTTTTTTAAATGTTCTATTGTAAATATATTAATCTATTTATATGAATTGCATAGTTCCGCAAACCATTTAATACCAAAAGCTGCCCAATTCGGAGTTTTTTTTATTAATGTAATGATGCTTAGAATAGTTTTATAGTTCCATCAATCATTTGATATTAATGGGCTTTATCATACAAAATAAAATTATTAAGCTAATATCAATATCACAATTTCAAATGGTGTATAAACTCTCTACTACCAAAAGACTCCCAAATTGGGAGTATGTTTTTTTAAATGTTTT
>CM076573.1:555640048-555784470 GCA_034641835.2 Pinus albicaulis | reverse complement strand
TTTTTAGCCTACAAATTTATTTATTAGGATAAACCCCACAATTTAATTAATTCCATTGAAAGTAGAAGATATTATAATATCCAAATAAAGTATCCAAACCAAAATTATAGTCTGTAATGAACCTGCTGCCATATGTACTATTCCAATACTATCCATGCCTACTAATATGCTAATCAAATATAGCCATTAACCCACTCAACCCTAAACTTAAAAATCCTCTTTTGCATACTTCAATAATCATTAATTCAAGGATAACTGGGTTATTTGTAGCAATTCTTTCCTTAGGAATTCAAGAGGTTCACTTTCTCAATGTTTCTAAATGTTATTATGTTACGAAAGAATATGTGAACACAAAGAGGGACCAAGTAAATTGAGCATAATTAAAACCAATTACATGGATATCTCTCGTTATATTGATGAATATTTTTTCCTTCAAAATTACTACTATCATAATATTGACATGTGAGGCTTAATTAACATAGGAAAGATTTACCTTTTGTCATTTCTATCAATTATACATATGAAATGTGTTAAAATTTAAAGCACACAAGTAATCAAACAAGATTAGAAGTATACACTTTTAGTATATTGAATTCAATTGATATAATAAGGTTGGTCCTTTTTTATATCATTTCCTAGGTAGTTTGATCTAGGTGGATATTGGTGACCATAGGATATTTCATAAGTTTTCAATGGTTCCACATAATTGTAGTTCCAATACATTTGTTCACATTTGAAACTTTCATCATGTTTTACTATATTCTCCCTTGCACTTTTAACAAATGAAATAGGCCATGCATGGTCTACCAAACACATAGAGCATGAATTAAGCTTTTCAAGGAAATCCATAAACAAATTTTGTATGCAAAAGCTGCACCTAGTGAATTTGACATATCAACTAGCCTTTTCAAGCTTGCATTACTTTTGGCACATCATCTCCTAAGGTTAGATTTTCATATGTATATAGTAAATTTATATCTTATAGAGTTGTAATTTATGTTAAGAAAAAAATATTGGTTTCGTGTGATGTCTTCTCATGAATATGCATAACTAATACATCTCCCTTTAGAGATTAGTTGCCACATTGTAGCTAGTTTGTAGTGTTTCACAACTAACAATCCATTATAATTGTAATTTATTAAAATAATTTAGGTTTAATTGTATTATTATGCTCTCTAATATATCTTTATGCCTATTCATTTGTTTATTGTGGAGCCTAATTATTTTCTTGATTTATATGTCTTATTTTTAGGTATGTTTGGATCCTAGTTCCAATAGGGGGCTTAAGGGGGCTTTACCCCCACTATTGTCACTAGGGACTCCAAGAGGATCTTGAAAATATTTTGGATCAACCGATAGTGTGGGTTTAAGGGAAAAATCTCCCAAAGAGAAATTTTTAGAAAACATTACTTGTAAAATATTATAATTTGACAGTCAATCTAGACCATTCGTTATTAAGTAGCATATATGACAATAGAAGTTCCCTATAAAGTATCCATTTGTTCATGAGTAAATTTCATTTTAACTATGTATTAATGATTGAGAAATTTAATTGAGATAGAGGGTACTATGGAAGAGAAAAAAGGAGGTTGCATCAAATGTGTTGCAAGTTGTATCCCTTCATTTTTTTTGAATGGAATAAAATAAATGACTAACTATTTCTCTATGGACGTAGTCCAAATTGGGTGAACCATGTATGTTTTTGGCTCCCTTGTATTGTGTCATAATATTTTTTATTTTTTCTCAATTTAATCCCTCATAGTAGGCTCTTATACCCTAATTTATGTACTTACACAAATTATATTGGTAAGTAGTAGGTAGGAAATTTTCCTTAATGTTTCTCACCATCTCCCTCCAGGTTAAAACTCCTCATGTTTGTTACTTACCTTGTCTTTATGTAGCATATCCCACCAAGGTGTAGTATGTCCCTTTAACTTTGTCAAATAAAATCAAATAGGATTTCAGTCTTGAACATTCTCATACTCAAATTTCCTTTCGAGCTCCTCTATCTAATCAATGAGAGTCTCAACCTTTAAATTACCATCATAGCATGGAACTTCCATCTTTACACTACATTTTTGTTTTAGAAAGAATGGAAACTGTATTTTTGGGTCCACTTCCTCAACATTTTCTCTCTTCTTCATTCTCATCTTCTAGATCTCAGTCCACCTCCACATCCCCAATTCTCTCATTTTTAAGATCTTCTATTTTTATTCTCAATTCCTTTAATTCTAATTCCTCACATATTTTCATGCTACTTGTTCTCCTGTTGGTGTTATTCCTATAAGCTTTATAATGGCCCTCAACCTAATTAACATTCATAGGACTATTTTGGACTTGGCTTCTCACAAATTTCCTTCTAGAAATTGTGTTGACAACCCCTCTTGTGTATTTTGGCATCCATGTAATATAGAAGCACTAACAAGAAAGAAATCGCAGGATTTTAACCAGTTTCAAGATCACTTGACATAGGTGGCCAACACAACCAACTACAAAATCTCTGTCTCTACCCACATAACACATAACTACTTGCATATTAATGTTAATATAACATAAAAATTTACATTTTCGGGAGGATTTGAAAGTTAAAAGAAAAAAAATAAGATACAACAACAAATTTTATTTCTTATTCATTTAAACATGAATTTATTATAACAATTTATGTACTTTCCTACTCTATTCCATGGCTTTTCATAAACCATATTTGTTTCTTCTTGAGATTCATCCAAACATTCATATTATCTATGTTCTTATGTTCCTTTTCCAACTTCAAAATTTTTTATGCCCGTTTCTTATTCTCCTCATTCCCAATCCTTTTAATGTTCTTTGCTTTTAAACAATGGTTTGGATGTTGAATAGTCGTAATGATTCAACTTCCTCATCCATTTACCAAACCAATTCTTATATTCTTGCATAGATGGACTATCAATTTCCCCCAAAGTTCCTTAATACACATGGAATCATAGCAAGGCATGATCCATAGTGTTGTAGTAGAGTTGAAGCACTATAATAGTGAGGCAGAGTTGAAAAAATGTAATAGCATGGTAAAGTTACAACGTTGTAACAACAATGGTTAAGTTGCAAAATTGTAACAATAATGATAGAGTTATAACACTTAATAACAAGGTGGAGTCACAATTGTGTAGCAAGAGGGTGGAGTTGTAGCACTATAGCAATAAGGCAGAGTTGCAGCACTATAACAATGAGGTGGAGTTGTATCACTATAACAACAATGATGGAGTTGCAACACTATAACATCAAGGTTGAGCCACAATACTATTTTTAAATTCGTATTTATCCTCTAAACTACTAAATAAAATCAATTGACACATATAGCCTTGAGCCAAAGATGGTCCTACATCACTTCACTTCCATTAAAAATTTAGAAAGCTATATTCCTTACATTACTAACTCTCATCCCACTTCACTTTACAAAAACCAAAAAATTAGTTTATTCAATTTTAGATTAAAAGCTTTTAAATATGACAAATAAGAACAAACTCTACATTTTTTGGATTTATATTCAATAGCTTTCGATGTCCCTAATTTTTTCTTTAGTTGTAGATAGTTAGATACTATACATTTCAAACTAAAATACTTTTCCATTATAATAATGTTTTGAACATTATCCTTGAAATTAAAAGTTTAAAAACATATATTTTTTTAAATATGAATTCTAGTTTTTCGAGGAAATCATATATTATTTTATTTATTTTAAAAATAATTTATCTTCATAATCTTTTAAAGTTCAATTTAGAAAAACAGAAAATCTTTTATCACCTTTTACTTATAGCTATTTTTAATTATCTTATTTTTAACAATTTTATACACTTTAATATATGAAATATTGACCATTACAAAAATCACTTTCAAATTTCAAATTTTTTAAACAATTTTATCCATTAATTATTAAAAAAAATAGAACTTTTAAATATCATTTGCTTATATATTGAAAATATTATTATAAAATGATGACAAATATATTCAATACTACCTAATTTATAAGGATATTTAATTCACTTTTAAAACTATTGATTTTAAAATTATAGATATTAAAATCAATGTTGATAATGAGAATTACTAAGAATACCAACCACATTGAATATGGTCTATTGGATTCAAGGAAGGTAAGAAATAAATTGGATTTTTGTTTAAACGTGATTTTTATGTTCAAAGAATATAATGATAAGAGCTTATAAATTATCTTATCTTTTGAATTAAAAGATAAATAATGTGAAAAGTATTTTAAAATTTAAATTTAATATATGATAATATTTTGAAATCTAGATTTAATATCAGTATATTTCATATAATTTAAGAGAAAATACTTGTCATTTTTAATCTTTTTAGTGTCATTAAGGTGGTAGATTCTTTTATCCTATGGTGTTTTGAGAATTGACCAAAACCAATAAACTTTGTTCATATTTTAGCAATTTTTATTTTCTTATTTACTCTAGATAAGACAAAGAGATACTTTTGAGTTCTAAGATTTGGGTTGATCACCTCAAAATGTCTCAATTTACGATCCCCCTACTTTTTATCACACCACAATTTCTCCTTACATTATGATGTAATAATATTTTTAAAATAATCTTTATTTGGAAAAAGTTATTCCTTTTTTATCTGTCAATGGTATAGCCAAGACTAGGCATATTTATCTCATCTTCACTCTAGGAGAATGTAGATTTGGATGGAGTTTTGAGGTAGTTTTATTATCTTCCATATTATTCAACCTTTTTTTATACACCAGATACCTAGTCATAACCATGTTCTAAATAAGAGAAGAACTTATTTAAATGAAAAGAATAATTTATAGTATATGTCCTTTAATTTTAATATTATAAATTACTTTCTCCACAAACTCTTTAAAAAACATTACACATATATAATTTATTACATCCGTACTTTAAAAGTTATAAATATAAAAAATATATTAAATTTAATCTACTTTCACATAAAATACAAATTATTGCATTATAAATATAAATTATGTATTAGATTTAATTTTTAAATTTACCATATTAAATGATTATAAATTACATATTATTAAATTATGAAAATGACAATCTCCTAAATTTTCATTAACATAAATGAGATGGGACAGAGCTAAGCTTTTAAGTCAAACTACACTTTTAAATAACTGCATATTTGTTTATCTTTATTTTGATTATTAAATTAAATTATACTTCTAAATAATTGCATATTTGTTTATCTTTATTTTGATTAAGAAAAATTTTTGATAAAAGAAAGAGAAGTCAATTTTACTCCAAAGGTTTTAAAATATTTCAAATTTTTTATATTTAAGTTTTGATTCCTCCAGAGTCTCACACGTGAACCCACTAACAGGATTCGTCGCCGCAACCCTCCGCCACTACCAGGTTATTGGATTTGTAGTGCTCAAACAGTCTGGCCTCTTGTCTCCCCTGCCAATCTCAAACAGTGATTGTAGTACATTTTTTGAGTTGTTGCTCACACAGATATGGACGAGACATTATTCTTTGGAAACTTTCTGATTTTCGTTTACCCCCATTGCTCACCATTCGAACATGCCAAGCCAAGCAAAAGGAATATATCCAGTATTTGCGGCATTAAGTTGAAATGTTAAAATGGAAATAGTATAATCCAACTTATCTAATTTTACTGTATAAGGAAAAATAAATTAATTAATTAGTGATGATCATGGAAATAAAATAAACATTAGGGACAGTATCAAATTGTTATAATAAAATGTTTTATTTAAATAGATTGTAGATTTAGGTTTGTATCCAATAATGTTGAGGTGAGATTGTGAATTTTTATTTTTTAAAATAAAATTTTAACATTTAGAGTTTCAAATTACACATCTCTAATTAATTTCCTATTGCTTTTCAAACAACACAATTCATGTATATTGAATTGTTTTGAGTGTAACTCTTAATTAATTAAAACATTTTGAAAATGATAAATCATTGGTTTAAAATCACATAAATGAATAAAGTTTTAATAAAACATATTTTGTTATCAATAATGATAGTGTTTCATTTACTGATATAACTATTAATGATGGACATATATATCTGAAATGTCGGTTTCCAAACAATAACCATTGAAGGGATCAATTTAGTAGTCTATCCCAATTCCTCTAGGTTATAGTTGGAGAAAAGAAAGGATCAATTATTTTAGTTGTTTGCAGATAATATAATTAAAAGATATGGTTGGAGAAAGAAAGGATATGAAGATATTATAATTAAAAGATAATATTTGAATAATATTAAATAATTAAATAGGAGGATGATAAAAATAAAGTGACTCATTTCTAAATACACATTGTATTTCAAGAGGAAATGATTATAAAAAGAAAAAAGGGAGTTCAACGGAAACCTGAATTGATTATTTGAGAATTGAATATAGTGCTCAAGTAACTTATTATGTGAGAGGAAAACCTTTTGTAGAATGTAATTTTGACGGTGGAATTATTCATCTTAGTTAGTGGCAATTAGTATTGGTGCTCAAAAATTTATTGTAGATAGTTTGAAGAGGGAATCACTTTAGGTTCTCTATTGGAACGTAATAAAGAAAAAGGGATTAAATAGAAAAAAATTACATGAGTTTAGAGGGACACATTTACAGTAACTCAAATCACGAACAAGGGGTCGAATTCTATAGCCAAAACACATTCTTGAGTGGGTTGAAATAACTTTTGAACGGAAGACAAATTCTAGTGTCATCTGAAGGGTCAAATTACCATTAAAGGAAGGTTGACTTACAATAGTATTTGGAGGGCCAAATTATCTTAAATAGAGGTCAAATTGTGGTGACATTTAGAGGTCCAATTTTCATCATTGAAAGAGGGCCAAATTTCGGGGATATCTCTAAAATACGGCAACACTAAAATATCTCGTTCAAAAGCTCTGATATCACTGTAATATCCCGTTTTGGGGATATCTCTAAAACATGGCAAACTCCAACCAGAGATTGACTGGGAGGGCATTTACCGAATATGTCACCTCTAAGGAGAACGAGATCCGGAGGCTATCTAGCCCTTTCCAGACTCTATCTAAGAGCTGCTTGAAGAATCCCACTCAAAAGTGACTTACAGCAATAGGCAACCGCATATAAGAGCACACCATGAAGAGACATCGCTTTTACAAGGAGCTGTGAGACAAGAAGATGAATATATATATAGCCAAGAATGATGTATAGCAGCAAAAGATTTACAAGTCTTGAGGAAACAACATCTCAAGAAAAGCAATACAAGCCTCAACAACACATGTACATGGACATGAAGAATATTGCTATTTCTGCATAAACCCAGGCTATGAAAAATGCAGTCTATGATAAAATGCTACTCCAAAATGATGTCAATACATGGATATGACAATATATGGCCCAAACGCAATAGGGCAGCAAAGCTCTAACCCTTATAAGCAAAAATACCTCAATCCGCCAAGGGATTGGATGAAATACACAAAATGGAAAAAATGTCAGAGTTGCTAGGCAACTACTACAAATCAAATCTAGAACTCAATAGAGAAGGCTGAAGATGATAAGAAATCTGAAATAGACCTCCTCCAATAGATCTCCAAAGTGGAAGGCAGATCCTTACACTTGAGATCTTACCCTTGGATCAATCTGCAAACCCTCACAGCAGCTACACCATGAAAATAACGCAATAACTAAGAGGGATTGCACAGTAGAGGAATAGAACCCTTTGGCCAAGTGCCAAGATCTGCAAATCAGCTCCAAAGTCTTCCAATCTGATCCTCCAAAGGGAAGAAAGACTTTCCCCTTGAAAAACAAGAGAAGGAAGAGGTGTCGTAAAGTCACCATGGCAACACCCTACAACACAGTATTATGTTGCTGCAGCAATAATGTTGTCCTGGAGGATGATGCTGAAAATATAACCTTACCCGAGCAGGCACTCGAAGTCCCCCGAAGCTAAGGGTGAGATCTCCGCATGGAAACACTCAATGCACTAAACAGTGTTGCAGACAGTCTAAACAGCCAGCGTGCTATAGAAGACAAATGTCTCACTCAACAATCAACAACTCAAGCATGAATGAAATGAGGAAGTTCCTCCATCTTTTATAACGTTGGTTTCCCTCCAAAACCCAACGTAGCCTCTCTCTCTCCTCCACATCGTCATCCTTATCCACATCCTCATCCTTATCTGCATAGAAGCTTGCAGAAGCTTCTAGAGTGTACATAGGCCCCCTCCTCAACGTGGTGTTAGGCTCCCCTTGACTCCCACTTAAGTCACAACGTTGTGCTACTAGGTGGATGTCTTATTTTACTTAAGTAAGTTAGACCCTCTTTACTCACTTTTTATTTATGTACATACTATAGACGACAAACTAAACAAAATATAATATTCCAATTAGTTGTCGCTAAATAGGAATATTACATATTTGGAGGGCCAAATTATCTTAAATAGAGGTCAAATTGTGGTGACATTTAGAGGTCCAATTTTCATCATTGAAAGAAGGCCAAATTGTGGTGACATTCAGAAGTCAAATTTGCATCATTGAAAGAGGGTCGAATTATGTTTTTTCGAGGTAGTAAAAATAACGAGGCCAAATTGCTTTATTGATCCAGGTGGATATCGGTGGCCACCTACCTATTCTGTTTGAACCTGCACCATCAATTCTTTCAGCATTTCACTTTTGGCACAACTTACTATTTTTAGCAGGTTTTCGGGTCCTGCACTTGCGGAGCCGTTTTGGGGCCTTAATGATCCAGGTGGATATTGGTGGCCACCCACCTATTCCACTTGGGGCCCCACCATTGTCTCTTTCAGTTTTTTAGTTTCAGCACAACTTACTATTTTTGACAGTTTTTCGGGTCCTGAACTTTCGGAGCTGTTTTTAGGCCCTAAACGACGTTTTTTGGGAAACCCGAGAATGACCAAGCCTATATTTCTTGTAACATAAGTTGTACTCCTCAGATATATCTTTCTAACGAGCTATTGAGCGCATCAAACGGAGATCGTATGCCAAAGTTACGTCCCCGAGAAGTTGAAATACCAGTTTACCCAAATGGGCCCATAGTTTTGGCGCTTCATCTCCTAAGGTTAGGTTTTTGGAAGTTTGGAGTTTCCCATTTTTTCTCAATAATAAATAGGCCGTCGAGCCTCATTGTAATGCACTTCAAAGGTCTATAGCCGCCACATCTCTTCTTAGAGATTCGCAACCAACACCCTAACTATTTTATTTCCATTATGTCTGCAAGCATATTTCTGTTATTTGATATTAATGAAATGAAGCATTATTTCCACTGCATCTCTATGTTTATGGTTATTTATGTATTCTGTTGTGTTCCTACATAAATCCAGATCATTTACAGTTAGCCGAATGAGTACAAAAAATGCACCCAAAAATTCAAGCATTAATTTGAGAAAGCTAGGTTGGAGCCAGTCGAGTTTGGTAGTGTAATTATAGTATAAAAACTGGCTTGGTTTTTGAATTTGGATTTCTACAAATTTTATTAATCATTGATTTCCAAATTTATTGTTGGAATTTATACAAATTTTAAACAAAAAATTTTGTGAAAAAATTATGAAGTAATTTTTGGTATGAAAATTATAAATTATTAAAAGAGATATTTTAGTGATATTAGACCTATTACCCCTAACCTAAGAGTTTGCATGAATTTATGAAACCAAAAGATAGGAAATTCGTGTCAACAATAGAAAGAAAAAAGAAAAAGAATTTTCTGTTCAAAATCAGATGAGGGAGAAGTAAGAATGAATAATGAAGAAGATCAACCATGGGGAAGCATCATGCATGTCTTAAGTCATTTAGCTAGAGAACAATAACAGTTGGTATAGATCATGGCACAAGGGAAACAATATTTCTCACTTAGACAATAATGAGCATCCAAGGACACCATCCCAACTCGAATAACAACATTACAGGAAAATCGAACAGACATCGAAGCTGGTCAAGCAGTTAAGAAGAAGGAAATCATGTAGAGACCAGCATGAACCGGGGGTCCATTCAAGTGAAAGATCGACTCAACTTACATATCTACTTATAACGAGATATGATGACTTGTGGGTTTCTTGAACTAAGTTGACTGGAACCCGAATATGTAGCTCACTTGGAAAATAACTTAAATACATTAAGTAGTTTTTTTTTATTTGGAGCGTCCCATACCCTTGTGATCTTGTCCGTGCTTGTTTCGTTAGTTGACCCTTGGCCGCTTTCTTCTTATTTGTTACTTTTTGAAATCCATCCGCAACCTCTTTCAATTGCAGTATTTGGACCTCAATAAGGTTTATTGACTAAACAAAATCTCGAAAAAAAAAAAAAATCACTTATTTCCAAAATACAATCAAACCAATTATTTTTGAAAGTTTCCCTTTATCGATAAAAAGTACAATACACTATTGAAATTTGGTTGTGTATGTGCTCCTCCTGTTATTTTATGTTATTAATTTTGAATGTTTAGGTTTAATAGCGGATTTGTATTCTATCTAGCCTACTAATGTGGTTCATTTATCTAGCATGCTTATGCACAGTTATATTATGTTTAAAATAGAGGAATAATCCCTCCAATTCAACTTCAAACTTATTATATAAAAAGTGTGCTAATCTTTTTAATTAAGAAATTACATCGATACAGATCCAATAATTTCATCATTTTGCTCAAAGAATTATTATTATGATCCGACAATATAATGTGTTGCGTCAGCAACAGAGATCCAAGCAAAGCCATATTTTCTCTCCGCGCGTTAAACAAAGAAAATGTATGGCATAGTGGAACCTTTTTGTTTCGGTTCCCATATATTAGAATTTAAAATTTCAACGAGAGCCGTGCTGGTCCCGTAGCTCAGTTGGTTAGAGCATTGGTCTTATGGCCATTTAAAAGTAAGCCGGAGGTCGCGGGTTCGAGCCCCGCCGGGACCAATATAATTACATCTGAGTGACGGAATAAATTCCAAGGGCTTCACGCTTTTTAAAACTTTTTTTCAATTTTGATTATTATTTTAATATGGAGATAATATTTTCAATTGTAAAGTTTATTTAATGTGTATTAGTTTGATTATTATTTTAATATAGAGATAATATATTTAATGAGAATTTGTTTTGAATTACTAAGTGTTGTTCATTATTAAGAGGATCAATTTATTTGAATAATATTTAATTTATTTTTAAAATTATTTAGAAAATATTTAATTTATTTTTAAAATTATTTAGAAAATATTTATTTTATTTTCTAAAAAACAAGTGTTTTTTTTTCATTAATTTATATAAATTAAATATTATTTTAAACAAAATATGTCTTAAAAACGAATGCAAATAATAAAATTAATATTAATAAATCCACAAACACTCAATATGGTTTATTGGACTTTGGAAGGTAAGTGATAATTTGCATTTTCATTTTTTTTAAATGTTATTTTTATGATTAAAAAAACATTAAGAGAAGTCTTTCAAAATGGCCCGAAATTGATATTGGAACAAATATTTTGAAATTTAAATCTAAATTATCACAAATATTTTGAGATTTATATATAATATGAATATGTGCCCCCACAAAATAAGAGAAAGTGCTTTTCATTTTCAACCTTCTTGAGTGTCACAAAGGTGAGAGACATCCCAGTGTGTTTTCAAAATTTCCTAGCACCTAGTTTCACTAGGGATTTACTATAGAGCTAATGAGAATTTATTTATATTTTAGCAATGATTATTTTCTTATTTACACTAGTCTAGACAAAAAGATACTTTTAACTTGTGAAATTTGGGTTATAATATCACAATTTTGTGTTTCCCTCTAATTCTTTATCACACAACAATTTTTCCTTAAATTTTGATATAATAATATTTTTAAAATTATCCTCGTTTTATAAAAAAATTTCTTTATTTTTTTTCTTTATCTCTCAATAATTTAACCAAAATTAACCAAATATAAGTTTTACTAGAATTTCTTGTCTTCCATATTTAGGCCAATAAGCCTTTTCTTTTGAATCAACTGTTTTTTATTTTCTTCAACCATTTCATTCTGGTAATGACACATGACACATGTGCAAACTCAAAAAGTAATGACACATGTGCAAACTCAAAGTGATCTTCCATTACTCGGTTCCGATTTTCTTTTTAATCAGTCCATTGTCTACCATTTTCCTGTAACATCTGTCCAGATATCTTGTATGACTTGGACATCTGTCCCTCTTGTTGTTACACTGTCCGTGCAAGTAGGAAGGATGTGTCTGTCTGTAGAATCTTATATCAATCAGATTTTTCGCAAGGTAGTTTAGGAAACCGTTTTGAGGTCAGGAGAAGCTGATGGTATTTTGCTAAATCCAGCTTCAAATAAGGACATGGTAAATTATTCTGCGTGTGCTTTGAAGTATCCTTCAGCAAAAATAATGTTTGTAGAAAGGACAGTGATGCTAAGTGAGGATTCAGATCTCCTAGGGTTTATTATAGTACTGCATAAGCTTTTTTGAAAGTTTCACAGTAACTACAGTCGTTTCTCATCCAGGGATCACATTAAGGTAATGAAAGTAAAGGAACAACAATGTATATGCTCATCAACAATGTATATGCATCTTCAAAAAGGCATGGAGATAAATTTATGTAGGGAGAGTCAAGAAAAAAAATTTCTGCATCAGGTGACATAAAAAAGTCCAGTTTAGAGTTAAGCCAGAGTTTTGATTCCTCTGAGAGGTTTTGATATGAAGCAAAAATTGAACAAACAGCCAAAGATAAGAAGAAAACAAAACAAGCCTTCTTCTCAGACTTGTTAAATTATGGTCTGAATTCAGGCAAAGGAAAATGTTGTATAATTGGAGGATTTAAAGACTGATTAGGCTACTGCAGCAAGGGCTTGGGTTTGGTGAAGCCTTTCATTACAAACCATGAATGTGGTAGTAGTGTCCAAACTCATTGCATTTTTGCTGCGAGTTTTGATTTTTGCGTCGATAGTATTCAGGATTATTCCTTTCAAGAAGGCCGACAGAATGGGCGTCCTAAAGTCCAGTGGTTCCAAAACATGCATAGATGTCAATAAGTATCAAAATATGAGAAGTATGAGATCTTTAGCAATGTTTCAGGTTGGTCTTAGCAGTGAAAATGTAGTACCCTGCTGTGAATTTTGCTGCTGAATGTTGTACTATTTGTGGACAGACAATTTTGGAAGAATAATACAAGGAATCTGAAAGGCTCCAATACAGGAAAAATGGATTTAGTTGGAATTCTTTTCATGATATGATGGGTGAAGGCACTTGTTGAGGTCAATTCTGGACCATTGTAGCAAAGGGAAGATGCAGATATATGAAAAATGTTGGACTGTTCAAAGAAGAAGAACAAGGACTGAAGTGATGAATAAAGGTTGGAGTAGCCTGTAGTTGGCAAAGATTAGGGAAGCTAGACGAAGCTGAAATTTTTGGTGCTATTTGCTGCTCTTCTCAATGTCTTGTGCTGTTTTTTCAAGCTAAAGCTAGCAGCCGTACTAAAATCAGAAAGAGTGACATAATATTCCCATCATGAAATTGGGTAAGCTCCATTTCTTGGTTGAATTCCGCGTTTTATTTTCCTTCAAGAAAATTTAAACGAGGAAGAAAGGGGACTTTTTAAACTGTGATTTGACATGTCATGATATTATCAAGATCTAAGCTTGTCTACCCTTGCCATAAATATGACTAAGACATATTTCTTATTCTTACTGAAATGTTTTATGAAATTAAAGGGTACAATCTAATCTTAGATTCAGTATGAATGTGAACTAGGTATCTCTTTTGCACAATCTTACATCTATAACAAAAAATGAGGATAACAAAGTAGGAAAGAAGTCTCATTTGGTTTTCTCACTACCACTTTCCCATTCTTGAATCATGATGGTTGCATGTATTTAAGAACAATAAGTACTGCACCACGTTACTTAGGTTTGAGTGCAAATGGACTGCATGTATCGCCCTAATTGTCCTGCTAGATGAGGATTGGTGAAGTAGACAGTAGGGTTTTCTTTCATTACTTTGGAAAGTGTTGGTCTTCATTGACTATAAATAGAAGTTTGGGAAATAAGCGGTTATTATTGGATTGTTGTGTGTCGGTTCCGTTCTGATTTGACTTCTATTTGAGGTAGAGTTCAAGACTCCTTTTTCTTTGGAAATAACTCCTGGAAAACTCCTGGGAACTTCCCCTTATCTGCGGATGGTACCAAGTGTAATGAGGTTGGCTTAGGTTGGTGCACCTGATGTCAAGGGAATCAAACCTAGGATCTGCACAACAGGCTAGATTATCAGCAATATCCTGGCAACAGTGGCACCAACAGATTTGATTAGGCAGAGGTCTAGGCTCTTCAAAGCATGTTATTTAGTTTTTTGTTGGTATTATATATTGGTCAGGTTTATTTATGCAGTTGCTCAACATTATAGAGATTAATAATATGGGTGCCTTCTTATATTTCTCTGTCGGTAACTTTCCAGAATGAGTTTCTATTTTAGTTACCTACTGTCTTTATGCTTGTGTGCTACTTTTGGACATTCAGTTTTTATATAAGGAAATACTAATGTGAATATTTTTTATTTTTTCCTAGCAGTTAGCAAAAAATTTTGCATATAACGAGCAGGTTTCTGCAAAGCAGATAAGCAACTGATGGTATTTTTGGACAGTCAATTTTTATATAAGGAAATACTGCTGTAAAGCTTTTTATATAAGGAAATACTGTTGTGGAGTTTTTATATAAGGAAATACTACTGTGAAGTTTTTTATCTAGCAATTTCTGTCATGTTTTCCTGTATGTACCATTTAATTCCATTTATATAAGGAAATACTACTATGAAGTTTTTTATCTGGCAATTTCTGTCATGTTTTCCTGTATGTACCATTTTATTTCTTAATGGAATAGTAGTGGTACTGTTTTGTGAAGTTTTTCCGTGAAGCTTTTTATGTAAGGAAATACTACTGTGAAGTTTTTTATCTGGTAATTTCTGTCATGTTTTGCTGTATGTACCATTTTATTTCTTAATGGAATAACAATGGTACTGTTTTGTGAATTTTTTTATCTGGAAATTTCTATCATGTTTTCCTGTATGTACCATTTTATTTCTTAATGGAATAGCAATGGTATTGTTTTGTGAAGTGTTTTATCTAGCACAACACAAAACTTGCTATGATGAGCGCAAGTCATAACTGAAAATTTGTCCCAAAAAAATACACTTCGATAGAAAAATTATGCATTGCTAACACTGAAGAGTCACCCATATGAGGATCTGCTAACATTGAAGAGACATCGATATAAGGATAGAGTGTTATTAAAAGGAAACTTTAAGCCTATATCTTGATATCTTACCAGTTTACATGCACTTGGCATCCTGTTTAAGAGAGATCTTAACCATCCAGCCAATCCAAGCTGAAGTGCGCTTCTACAATTTCAACTCTAAGATCCATAGTAGCAGAAAAAATCTCAAGATGATTCCATTGCTGCCCAATATTTTCATCACATATAACATGCTTTAGAGATTTCAGCCCTCCAACTAATTTAGGCTGCTTCCTCAACCGAGCACACTCTCTCATGTCAAACTCCTCGAGTTTCTTCACCTACCCTATATCCTCCGGAAATTATTTCAAGCACTCACATAAAGAAATGTCCATATATTCCAGCTTCCCAAGTTTTCCAATAGATGCTGGAATCTCTTTCAAACCTAGACATGCAGATATTCTTAACATTCTTAAGGAACTGAGCCTCCTAAGATCATCTGGTAACTTTCGAAGAAGGTGACAGTTAGTGATAGACCACTTTTGAGCTGAAGACATGTCACAAATACCAAGAGGCAACTCCTCCAAATCACAACAATGATCCATGCTAAAATCTAGCATTATGGGAAGCTTTAGATTCGACTAGTTGCCATTGAACCTGGACATATTTCGAAGCCCTTCACATAAGCTCAAAGATACCTTTTCTAATTTCTGTTAGACTTTACTGTGCTCTTGAAGTGGGGGCACAATCAACCTCTCCAAACGAATAGTCTTGAGTCGAGCAAGTTATAATAACAATGGCAGACCCTTCACTGTGGCTCTCTTAGACCCGTAATTGAAAACTATGAGGACTTTCAATTTTCTTGAAATTAATTGGTTGCAGAAAAGAGTAGAACCAAAGCCTCTGCCTCACAAAAATCATCTTACACCACTAATTCTCTTCCATTGTCCCTACATAGGTAACACAACTTCCAAATCCAATGACAACAATATACATTATTACATTGTGAGACACTTCACATCTTTTCTAAGATCTTTGATATCAACCAGCTCCACCTAGAAATTGGTCGGTAATTAGTTCATGCATATCACATAGTGATAACTGAATATGCGAATGAGGATGGTGAATATGGAAAAAATGTATAACTAAAATGAAATTTGTTATCTCAAGTTGATTGATTAGCACCCCTGAGCAACAAAATTAGAGAGCATTTTGCCTATATAAGAAAAATGGAAAAAAGCATCTCGGGTACATTATTAACTAGTTCATATATGAATCTGGAAATAGCAAAGTTTGATATTAAAGGTAAAACAACTAGTAGAAATCTCAAAAGAATTTTGTGATTGCATTCGTGCAACTTCAAATAAATTGCCTTCCGAAATGACCATTTGGTGATAAAGAGCCCCAAAAAATCTTTTGGCAACACTCTTTGGATTCTAGGCATGGTCCATAACCTATACCCTATTGATCAATCTATCAAGTCTCTGGATTTTAGGCATTTGGTTTTTTGGCCTGTTCCATGACATGTGCCCTGTCGATTTAGGCCTATGGTTTTTAGGCCTGTTCCATGACATGTGCCCTGTCGATTAAACTTATTGTTTAGGATGAAATACCAAGCACCAAAGGAAATATACAAAATTTCAAAATAACCATGTGCCATGTCGATTAAACTTATTGTTTAGGATGAAATACCAAGCACTAGAGGAAATATACAAACTTTCAAAATAACCATTTGGTGAAAAATATCCCCATAAGATTTCCTTCGACAAACTCTCTGGTTTCTAGGCCTGTTCCTTGACTTGTACCATCGTGATTAAACTCAATGCTTAGCATGAAACACAATGAATGGTGAAAAGTAATGGCAATTCTAAAATAATCATTTGGTGATAAAGAGGCTCATGATTTCCTTGGCAAAGCTTTCTGGTTCTAGGCTTGGTTAGAGGTCCATAAACTATACCCTGTTTTGATTAAATTTATTAGTTAGCGTTAAACAAAGGACATAGGAAAAGGACAGTAATTCCCAATACATGATTTTTTATTCCCATATTTTGAAGAAACAAAGAAAAAGCCAACATTCCCCAACAAAGTACTTTTGATTTTATATTTTGACGAAATGAGTGTGCACTCTCCAAGAAAATTGCAAACATCACCCACCTGTGTGAATGGAAACTATTTGAGCACCAAACGCTTGATCCTTGAACAACTCACATTTCCCTGGTAAAAACTCCTCCTTTCTAGGCATAAACAACCTCTTCCTGCAAAATAGCCTATCTCGGGATGCCATATCTATGGCCAAAGCTCGCATGGCATCATGCTGGGAAAAGTACAGCTGAGAGGCACTTCCATAATTGATTTCTTGACTCCTACAAGTCCAAGTATAAAAACAACACACTGTATAAGACAGAGGTAGCCAAGGTCAAAGAGCTCAAGCACAAACATAAGCGTAGGAACTTACCTGAGATTGCTTGTTAAATTCATCAGATTTATACTTGCAAGTTCAAGCAAGATAACAAAAGCATCCTGCCACTCTATCTTTCGCACAAAAACCCAAATGTCCAATAATGCAGCCACAGACACTAATATTGGTCTCTAAGCATTTAAAAAGCCCTTCTTTATGATAATATGATATTGATTCACCATTTAATAGCTTCTTCTTGGTTCTCTCCCACACCGGCCAAGGCTCGCCATGCAAAGAGATTCCTATCACCTTCAGAGCCAGTGGCAGACCTTTACATTGTTATTGCACCTATTATGCATACATCTATAACCCTAATTTCAACTTCTGTAGGTAGAAAAAACAATAAAAAAATTTATTTTGTTGTTGAATAACTTGCCTAACATGCTTTAAAGTGCAGTCACAACGTTTGATTTATGGCTTATGAAGATGAATGTAATTCTTTCTGTTGAAAAAATATATTCTAGTAAAGGAATATTGAGTACATGTCTAGGATTTCCTTTATGGAAAATTGATTTTGTAGTTATGGATGAAATGCTAGGATAAGTATTAAATATGGGAAATGAATGTCATCACAAGTATTAATGCGGAAAGAAATACAAACGTAAGGATGTGCCACTATAATAATGGTTTGTAGTTAGAGACATTTCAAGTGATTGTGTTTATTGTAATCAGTGCCAGAATCAACATAGTAATATATTGGGAGGAGTTTTTCGTTCGATGAAATGGACGCTGATGGGATAGCTCCGGGATAGCTCTTTCCGGTGACCCCATACTTTTCCAGGTAGGAGGCGGACCCCGCGCCTCTACCTCCGCCACCTCCCTCTCCCACCTCCCCACCTACCCTTAACTCTGCCAGCCCACACGCTTAGAATTTAAATTTTGAATATTCATTCGCCCGAGTTCATTCAATTCCATTATAGAGCCCATGTTCATTCAAATCCATTGCAGAGCCCTGTTTGCTTCATTTGCTCACGGAGTCCTAATTTTGACATTACATATACTGATCCATGGGCAGAGTCATTATAGTGTGCTTGCTTATAATTCCTAGTAGTTCATGGCTCTTATTTGTTGCATGAGTCTCTCAGTTTCATTGAGATTCCTTAAGGGAAAAAGGGGAATTGAATCACTTAATCTTGGTCGTTGCAAGAGCCACTATTTTTTGGATCATATTTCTGCCATTAGACGTTAGGTTTACATCTGGTTTCTGGGCCTCAACAATTCCTGTGCATGTGGTTGCATCTACCTCATAAAAGGGTTGATTTTTGGTTCCAATTGTTGGCTTGGGGGGTGTTACATTTCTAGTGGTTAGAAACAATTTTGGGCAAGCCGTAACCCATTTATAGTTCATGTAGAGCCACAAAGACACGAATTTCAGTTGAGGAAAGAGTGTTGGGTTGTTGAGATTGCATTGGGACGAGTTTTTGGTGATATATTATTGAAGCAAAGGGGTCGATATGGAGAAAATAATTAATTACAACATAGCTCAAGCTTAGCTAAGTGTTGTCCATTATTTTTCAGCCTTGTGTGGGGCCATTAACACGATGAGATATGTGGTATTATTTGTATCAGTGTGAGGCTATATTCTTGAGTCTACATTTCTAGTCGTGTTGCATCTTGACGAACATTCTGGAAACTAGCATGAAACACAATCCTAGGTTCGTATATTTCGTCAATACTCTATGTATTTGCATGGTGAATGTAATGTGGGTTGCTCTAGTTGTTTTCACTATGATCCTATCATATACTAGCTATAGATATAAATTCCTAAGCATGATATAATTTAGTTTGGACTCCTTGAATACTTCATTTGGGATGCATATTGATTTCTATGCATATTCATGTGAGTTGATATTGTGAAATTATACCTACAACGGTGTATAACTACAATGTTTGAAAAAATCATCACTATAAACTTCAATACAATCCCAACCGCTTTAATATTTCACAAATTAGGTCAAAATTCAAAGCCATGATCCCTGAAATTTTTGAGAATTCAATCAAAACCCAAACTTAAAGGCACATCCAAGCCTAGCATTCAACTTATATTCTTCCTCCAGTAAAGGTCCAAATAGAGACAATAATTCACATCACACACCCATTCAAACTCAGGTGTTTATCAAGAAAAATATGCAGCAAGATTTAACACCCAAAGAATAATATTCAACAATGTTTAAAAAGGAAACATAGTGTTCCAAATTAAGTGGCCCTCCCAATATTCCCCTTTCATGCATGCCTTCTGGCTTTTCCTGCATACACAAAAACATCCTGCAAATATCATTTTTTTTTTTTGAAAAAACCTAGTACTTGTAATACTGACAGGGATGCAGTTACCATCCCTTCAAAATTAACATGCTAAAACATTATTACATCAAAATGTCTTCTGAACTATCTATCCATGCAAGTAAGGAAACCATATGACTTTATTAATAGAGCTCAAAATCAATAATCTATCAATTTTTGTTACCCTTTCAACATGAAGTAGTTGTGAATTTGTTCTAGTTATTTCCAAGCATACTACCAACAAAGGTGATCAACTATTTTGAAACAGAGTACATGCAATATGAACTTCCATTTTGTGTTCAAATGTAAGTTTTAATTTGACTGAAGCAGATATACATTCCCTAATCTAACCCCTTTCTGGACCATAACAAATTAGACAGCCTTGGATCAATGAATTTTACTAACTTGTGGCTTTAATATCCAATGTTAAAGGTGGTTTTCAAAATACACACAAACACCCAAATGAAAATTTGAGAATATTTTTAAATTCAACTTCGATGGTGGGTTCCATTTTTGTTTCAGACATTAAAAAAATTGGTTTTAAAAATGTGGATTTCGGGTCGGGAAGAGCAGCCTACAGAAGGCCTGCAAAAGGTGGAGTGGGAGTAGTGGCAAGCCTGATAAATTTCTTCATCCAACTTCACAATAAATGCGGTGTGGAGGGAATAATGTTTCCCACTTGCTTTCCCTATGCTACCATGGGAAGATTTCAAGCTGAAATCAGAAATTCGTCTAATTTGGGTGTTTGTGTGTCTAATTTCAAGTAGAAAGGTGGTTTTTCTTCCATGGGAAGATTTCAAGAAGAAATCATAAATTCGACCATCTCAATTAGTACAAATTATAATTTTATTATCTAAGTGGAACTTATGGAATAATATGGAAAAAATCTGGCAAGTGCCACTAAAAATGCATTGATGAAAAATAATTTATAACAACAAATTAAGGGATCAATATATTTTTACACTGAAATTTGTCACCATGACATTAAGTTTTCTATATGGGTTCATCATTACCTATTTATTGCTTCCTTAGAAGTCTTAAAACATAAAGTTCCTGAACCAAGTCTTGGAACTGGAGAAAAGCTCTTAAAAACCCTAAAAAGCCTAACTCCGCACTTTTCCTAGTCATTCCCTGCAGTGCCGTGGTTTATTGCTATAAAAGCTGCGGTACATCCCACACGTTCTATTCATTAAAAATGCGGACCCCCGTAAAAGGTAAAATAAAGAGAAAAGTAAGTTCTAGAAGCCCAGCTGGTCGAATATTCTCCCATCTGGGGCCTTCTAGAAGCGCTATCTAGTCAAGCTTTGCCCCTTCCATTCATGAACCTTTATCCTTTCATAGATGGAGCTATCCCTTGGTTTTTGGAGCTGAAATCCCACGGTGAGAGGGCTTTATCCCTTCATTTTTGGAGCTGAAACTACCTCCCTTCTGCTATAAATTGAGACCAAGTTTCAGTCTCAAGGGTACTTAGCACATAGAGTGTTCAAAGAGTACTTGCTTCTTACTTTGGAGAGAGTACTTAGAACTTGATAGTTTTGATGGGAATTGCTGAATAAAATATACTCTCCATATTTTGCATCATTGGCATGAGATAGATTACATACTCATAGTCATAGTCTTATGGTGATAAAGAAAGTCAGAGTCTTGTCAAACTAAGGAAAACGGTTGTTCGGGACCCCAGAAGAACCTGTACGAACATCAAGGCGTCAAGGCTGTAAGGTTTCTTCTTTTATATTCAAATTTAATACAAATGGATTCTATTTTCTCATTGAGTTGTTCATCTATATTTTGAATGATTTAATTCTTAGATTCCTTGATCACTAAGATAGATTATTGCTTTTGAATTATCATATTTTGCAGATACTTTTGATCTTGTTTGCCTATCTTTGATTACAGATCTTATATGCTGGATCGATACTTTCTGGAACGACTGGATTGAAGACCAAGAAAGCGTTAGAGTTCAGGTAGGGGCATCTCTTCGTATTTAATTAGTATTTCTTAAGCAAAATAGTCTAGAGAAAATGGTCTACATCTGTCTGTTTGTTTCTAGATATCCTTAGGATACTAGGGAGACCGCTCTTGTCCGCAAGGACAAGAGGGATTTGTCTGTCTAACAAATTGGCGACTTTGCTGGGGATATAAAAACTGAACTTAGTTTTTGACATTTCTTTGACTTTGACTAGCTTGAAACTGGGTTGGGTATAAAACACAATAGAATTCTAGACTGGAAATCTGTATTTTTTATTTTTTCTATACTTTTCAGCCTTCCGCACTTTTTGTTTAAAAGCGGAGTGGTAGACTCCGCTATTTTTTGTAGAATAAAGTGCGGTACCGCACATTATTCCATTAGAAGCTGCGGACTTCTGGAAAATTTTGAAAAAGTAAGAATTCTACTTTCTGAAATCCATTTCTTAATTTTTGTTATTATCCCAATATGTTTTGATTGTCAAAGAACGTTGTCAAGGTTTATTTCAGCAATTTCTGTGTTGAAGTGATTTATTCAGTTAGTTTGCATGTTATGAGTAAACGATATGCCTAGTCCTCCCATTGCTCTTAATCAGAATTTTTTTGTATACCTCAGCTACTTGGTATTCCATTACTTTTATGTTGTGCCATTGAACTTGATGCAATTATTACTCTTATGAAAATTTTATTTTATTTTCATTTGCAAACTTATACATTTTTTTAGATTGATAAGGTCTGAACTTCATTTTAAAACCATTTTTGGATGTTTTGGTTTCTTGCTTGAATAAGTAGAAAATTCTTGGTTAGATTACAAACTAGGCTTAAACATCCTTCAACTTTTATATAGAATTCGAGATTAGAGTTTTCTTTTAGTTTTGAATTTTATAATTTTGAAACTTTTAGTTTTCTTTAGGAAGAAGTTTGTTTTTGTTTTCGATCTAAATGATATAGGGAATTTCATTTTGAGAAAAATATTTTTTTGAAATTGAGTTCTCCGAATTGTCTCCTTTTCAAAATTTCTCATATAGGAAAGAAATAATTGATTGAAATCTCTCAACTCTTTCCTCTAGTTAAATTTCATTGAAAAGAAATGAGTTGTTTATCATATAGATGCATTGTAGCCTATTTTGAGTCGGGTCATTAAGATATCATCGAAGTTTCATTTCCGTACCCATTGTCCTAAGAAACTACCAATTAAAAGTAACGCTTAATTAAAATCAATCTAGAAATTTTATATTTTCTAGGGCTCTTTTCCACCAATATAGCTCAAGCTAGTTTCTTGGAATAGGTTTTAGTTAACTCTCCAAGACAGTAAAAACAAACAAGTAGTCGATCTTGCGGTAGGAAAATCCAATTGTAGCATGTATGCTCTGGGGAGCTCCTCCTAAAGGAGTCAAGCACGATATTAGATCCGAACCAGCGAGGTAATCATACCTATCTCATTGGGAATGATGGAAGATGTGCACATATTAAAAACGGTAAACCTCAAATAGACCATTGTCGAGGAGCCTGGGGTAACTTGTCGGTAAACCTTGGATTATTTCAAGGAGCCTTCAAGGGGATTGAGCTTGTTACTCTTCCCTTGCGTTTATATCGGATCGTAAACTGTCCCACCAGGTATATGTGTTCCCGTTGGTGACCTTAGTGGCCATAAACTTTAGGATTATTTCCCAAGGTAACGGTGGAGGGGAGGTCCCACTGTACCTGGAGCAGACGTCGGCTAGACTCACTTGGACTCTCCGGAGAGTTATCTTCACTTGAGATGGTTTAAGTGGAGAAAATTGCACTAGTCGGTTTCATTAAGCAGGTTGTTGGGGTAACTATTCCAACTACCATTTATGCATTAAAATTCTACGATGTTGGATTTCATCACCAACTAGTGTTTCTAGTGCTGGGGGCTACTGTTTGTGCATGGATTGATCTCTTAGATTTTTATAAGCGTGTAATTCATTTGATTGTTTCCTTAGAAACTTTAAGGTTTTTGATTGATATTTTCTTTGTTTGTGTGTGTTAAAAGTTTTAATCGTGGCTGAATTACCGAGATGATCATGTAGAACTCAGGGGAAACGCCTTGAGTGTACACCAAGCCAACTAGAAAGACTTAAATCTTTGATACCAAATGTTATCGGCAGAACTGGATGAACAAAATACGAAGAGTCATCCATAATTATTCACCTTGATTTTGAAGTAGATCAACTGCAAATAATAGAACATACTCCACAGACAATTTCAATTTCCGAATTAACTGAAGTTGCTTCTGCAACAAGTGAGTTATCAGTTGAAGAGCCTGAAATTTCTGAACCAGAAACTGAACCTGCTACATATGAACCTAATTTAGAATTCACTAATCCAATTCCTGATTATCCTGATTCACCTAGAGTGAGGAATCAGATTACAAAAGATCTTCCTCCTGGTCTTTTTAGTATTGAAGAAGTCACTGATATAGAGGAAGAAATTTTTCTAGTGAGTCATCTATGTTTACTGAATCTCTAGAAACATTTTTGTATGGTGGTCCATCTGTTCCTGTAGGCTATCAGTCGCTTCTGGTACCTTCTCAGGGGCATTTCCTTTTCCCAAAAAACCAATGTCATCATCTAGCCCGAATGAATCAAATACTAGAACTTTGAACAATGAGAAAGTTTATATGATGTCTGGAAATATTCCAAACCCCAGACCTCAAGGTAGTAATTTACCGCCTAGGGAGCAACCTCAAAATAGTCAAATACAGCCTGGAGGGCAACCCCAAGGACAATACATACCTCAGGGTCAATATCAACCCTAAGGACAATACATACCTTAGGGTAAATATCAACCTCAGGGACAGTATTTGCCTCAAAGTCAGTACACGCCTCAAGGTAAATATCAACCTCAAGGGAAGTATCCAGCTCAAGGAATGCAACCTCCTTTAGCACAACATTTCTATCCTGAACATCAAATGTTACAAGGAAGTGGAGATTATCCAGCTAATTACCAGCCATATTTTCAACCTAGTTATGGTCTGTCTTATGCACAACCTTCGATGGGACCCTTATATCTCGGAATGGTGTGGGATCCATCCCAAGTCCAACAGAATTTACAACCAAAATGTGCAAGTACCTTATTATCAAGCTGGACAACAAGTTGTTTATAATCAACCCCAACAACCAGTCCAGCCTACAATTCAAATACCTGCATTTGGTCCTGTTCAGCAGCCTGGTCCAAGTACACCTACAACTCCGTCACAAACTGCTGCACAGACTTATGTTCAACCTACCACACCTATTTCTGGAGTGTCTACAGCTCCTATTACTATGCCCCTCAAACATCGGTACCTATTCCTTAGGTTTCTATTCCGTAGTCTAGACCTACGATTCAAACTACTGTTTAGATACCTGCAGGACAACCTGGTACAAGTAAAGTTATAACAAGTCAACCTCAGTTTACTTATCAACCATATCAAGGGCAGTACCAATATGGACATGTTCCACAAACTCTATTTTACCCGCAACAAATGTATCCTGGGTATACATATCAGACACCTGTTCAACCCCAGTATGGTTTGGTTATTCCTAGTTATCCACGGGGCATTCCAATTCCAAATGCACAGGCTATTCCAAGATATCCTGGATATCCTCCTCCTAGGACTGGTTTAGTTTCACAAGGTTATCAACAAGACCCTACCTGCCGATTTCCATTCATAACAAATTTGGATTTACCTGATTTATCTTGCCTTACAAATGATCCCATCTATTATTATCCGTATTTCCCACCAATGCCAAATAACTTGCCTAGTGATATCCCAAAGTTTTAAGGAAAATCAGGAGACGATCCTTCTAACCATGTCATGACTTACCACCTTTGGTGTGCATCCAACTCATTAATCGACGATTCCATTCGACTTAGACTTTTTCAGAGAACATTAATAGGATTAGCTGCCAAGTAGTACATTGAACTGCCACGAGGCTCATTTAACAATTTCAACGCCCTAGGAACTGCTTTCTTAACTCATTTTCAGTTGCCAGTCAGATACGACAACGACACGAAATTATTAACTTCGCTAAAGCAATCTACGTCTACGTACATATCAGACCATATACATGAATGGAGACGTAGAAGAAGTTTGGTAAAAGTTCTTATCCTAGATCAGATATTGGCAGAATGGTTTATCAAATCATTGCTACCAAAAATCACTGAAGATGTAGCCAAAGGAGGATTTGTTACTGAAGAACAAGTTATCACTCAAGCTCAGTATCTTGACTTGGTATATACACAGTCCAGTACTTTGTACGAGAAAATTCCCGATTTACCGTGTCCTGGTCAGATAAAAACAACTCCTTCAGGGTCTCATGCCGTTGATGGTGTAATCGGTTTAGTTAGTATGACTAAGAGTAAGAAGAAATCTTCAAAGGTTACTTCTGCTATAATAACTTTATCTGATTCACCGAAAGAAGAATCTTCCCTGGAAATTTCTGATGATATTCACAGTGTAGATTCATCTACTACGAAGTCAAAATACAACAACAATAAGAAAGGGAAGAATAAAATTAAACAGACTTCACCTCCCAAGGAAAAAACTAATAAACCTGAATCAACTGATGATAAACAAAAACCTCGTTATCCTTGTCTTATCTGTGACGAGGATCATTTCACTAAGGAATGTCCGCATAGAGCTGAGGTATCTAAGTTCATTAAAGGTTCACCCACCCCCACTGTCTTGAAGGATCCTTTCCCTGTTCAAGATAGAAAAATGATTAGATCTTCTTCTAATACATCAGTAGATATTTTGATGATGTCTCAAGTAATGGTTGTGACTCAATCGCAAGATTATGGTAGTAAAAATCCCGTTACTGGTAAAGAAGTAGAAAATTCTAATTCTGCACTAGCTACATCACCTTCGATTTCTGATCCACTTCATATCGAGAAATAAAATCCTGATCTAGTAATCAAACCGCCTGCTAAGGGTGTACTTCGTAAATAAACTTTTAATCCACATCCGAGAGCTGCTCACAATTACAACATTGTCGAAGATTTAGCAATATCTCCTTCAACAATGTCGGCTTTAGAAGTGCTGCAATCATGCCCAACACAAAGGAAATTACTCTTATCAGAAATTGGAGCTATAGATCTTTAGGAATCGAACCTTATGGTCTTCAATTTAGAAAATTTTACACCAAGGCTCCCTCATCAAATGGCTTTTCAGATTCCAGTATTAGTCAAAAACAGACGTTGCTTTCGTACTGTGATTGATGAAGGAGAATCTACATGTATTATGTCGTTAAACTGTTGGAAATCACTTGGTTCTCTAACAATTAACCAATCACCGAAAATCCTCAAAGCTTTTGACGGAAGAGGATTCCATCCATGTGGAATTTTACAGGATCTACCTATAGAGGTTGAAGGTAAAACCATTAATTTAGATGTGGAAGTAGTTGATGCCCCTCTAGATTACAACCTTCTTCTGGGTCGAAGTTGGTCTTATGCTATGACTACTGTCATGTCATCCGTATTTCTATTAATCATGTTTCCTCATCAAGGAAATATTGTGAAAATCGACTAGCTCTCATATTATTCATCAGACCTAGCTTCTACGAATAGTATTCAACACATTGGAAAAACGACTATCCCTTATGATGATGTAGGCATAGGTTTAATTAAATATTCCACTTTGTTGGGAACTTTTTCTATGCCTCCACCTAATGTACCGCGTACTATTTCTAATATCAATATGATTACATCAAGCACTATTCCATTTGATGATCCTTGGGTAGTGCCTTTAGAGTCAGAGCTGGATTCATATAATGGCGCAATGCCTTTGAGTCCGTTAGAGTTGGCATATCAAGAAGTACAGTCATTTTCCAACTCACCATCAACTGATTCTGACCCAATGAATGTGTTCAATGAAGAATCATTTTCACTATCAAACTCAGCTATAACATCAATTCCAGATCCTTTTAAAGAAGTGTTTTATATTGATGAGAGCATTCGTGAATTCTTGTCCATAGATGATTTACCATGGGATGATCTCCATCATAGGTCATCATTTTTACCTGAGCTTGATAGATTTTAAAATAAATTTTCATCTAATTTTACAATTGATTATTTCAAGGAACCCCAGAGTCCCATATCAATCAAAAATTCAGATTCTGAGGTGAATTTGGGGAATATTTCTTCCACGATTCCTATTGACATATCAGTGAAACCCGGAATTATTGAAAACATTCATATAGGTGCCTCTTGTACATTAGATGAAATTTCTACATATAAGGCCCTATTTCAAGAATTATGTGACATATTTTCCTGGTCTTATGAAGAAATGTCAGGAATTGATCCCAAAATTGTCGTTCATGAAATAAAAACTTACCCGGATGCTAAACCGATCAGACAAAAATTACGTTCGATACATCCACGAAAGGTTGCCGCTATCAAAGCCGAAGTTGAGAAATTATCGAGAGTAGGTTTTATTTTTCCTATCCAATTAACAGATTGGGTATCTAATATCGTTCTTATTACTAAAAAACAAGGAACAATACGAGTATGTGTCGATTATAGGGATATTAACAAATCTTGTCCTAAAGACAATTATCCAACCCCTTATATTGACCAAATCATTAACGATTGTGTCAGAAAGGAAATTTATTCATTTATGGATGGATTTTCTGGATACAATCAAATCAACATACTCCCTTCCAATCAACCAAAAACAACATTTATTTGTCCTTGGGGAACATTTTCTTATTGTAAACTACCTTGTGGATTAAAGAATGCTGACACAACTTTTCAAAGGGAAATGTCCTATGCTTTTCATGACATTAAACACATTGTACAACCTTATCTCGATGATTTTCCTACTCATTCATTACACAGGGAAGATCATCCAACTCAATTATGAGTGAATTTTATGAGATGTAGGTATTATAAGATTCGCTTGAATCCGCACAAGTGTGTTTTCTGTGTACAATCTGGTAGGTTACTGGGATTTGTCATTTAAAAACAAGGTATTTGTGTCGACCCTTCAAAGGTTGAGGCCATTATCAATTTACCTCCTCCTTCCACACTCCTCCAACTCCAAAGTTTGCAATGGAAAGAAAACTTTCTGCGTAGATTCATCCAGAACTATGTTGAGTTAACCAAGGGTTTTACCAAGCTTTTGAAACAAAATGTTCCTTTTATTTGGGATGAGATCGTTGATTGATATTTTGATGCTCTAAAACACGTGTTGAACCATGCACCGTTACTGAATCCACCAAATTATAGCCAGGATTACTTTTTATATTTAGAAGCCTTCGATTCCATTATTGGAATGGTATTAGTTCAGGAAGATGAATTCCAAAACGAACATGTGATTTACTATCTCAATCAGAATCTCAATCCAACAGAGATTAAATACTTGCATGTGGAGAAATTGGCCTTGGCAGTAGTTCAAGCTATCCAACGATTTCGTCATTACATTTTGTTACGAAAAACAATGGTGATTTCTAACTGCAACCCGATGATGTATATTCTCACTAAAAAATTGCTCAGGGGAAAATTATCTAAATGGATAGTTGTCCTTCAAGAGTTTGATTTAGAATTTGAAAAACAAAAATCAAAGAAATCACTAGTGCTTGTCGAACTTATGTGTGACTTCTTGAATACTGAGACATAAACCGTAGTAGAACATTCGATCGCTGATGAATCTATGTTTCTTATCAGTATGTCAGATCCTTGGTATGGAGATATCATCATTTATCTCCAAACCCAAAATTTTCAGTCTGAACTTTCAGGTTCACATCGATGAAAGATCCATTACCAGTCTCAAAAGTACAATATTGTTGGAGACACGCTTTATCGTCGGAGTGCGGATTCTGTATTTCGACGATGTTTAACCCATGAAGAGGCTGAACGAGTTTTAAATGACTGTCATTCTAGACCATGTGGCGTTCATATATTTGGGTATGCCACAACCCAAAAGATATTGCGTGCTGGTTATTTTTGGCCTTCGTTATTCAAAGATTGCATTCTTGCAATCCCAAAATGCCACAACTATCAGATTTTTTATCAAAAAATGCGTGCACCACCAACTCCTTTTCACCCCATAATTGTTGTCGGTCCTTTTGAAAAACGGGGCATTGATTTCATTACATGTAACCCTCACTCGGCTCGGGGGCATGGGTATATTATTCTCGCAATAGATTATTTTACCAAATGGGCCGAGGTGATGCCTACATTTACGGTAGATGGAAAAACCACAGCTACATTTGTATTCAATCACGTGATTTATCGATTCGGTGTACCCCAAGGTATCATTACTGATCATGGGAGCCATTTTCGAAACATTATGATGATCGAACTTTCCAATCAACTTGGCCTGCGCCATGATAAATTTACTCCATATTACCCTCAGGCTAATGGTCAAGTTGAAGCCGTCAATAAAGTTTTAACCACTGTGATTAAAAGGATAATCGGAATTCATAAATCGAATTGGCATACTATGCTTTTCTCAACACTTTGGGCATATTGAACCTCAGCAAAAACTGCAACAGGGTTCACTCCTTTTCAACTGGTCTACGGTTTAGAAGTTGTGTTACCGATTGAACGTGAAATACTGTCACTCCAATTAGCCATAGAATTACTACAAGCTACATATGAGGAGGAAAAATTCTTTTTATATGTAGCACAATTAGATGAGACTCGGTGCACCGTTGCATTAACAACCGAAGCTCATAAAAAACGCGTTAAAGCTCAGTACGATCGAAGTGTTACACCTCATGTTTTTCAGAGGGTAACCTAGTATTGGTATATGACCAAGCTAATGATAAACTAGGAGTTGGGAAATTCGAACCCATGTGGCACGGTCCTTATATTGTTAAGCGAGTGCTTGCAAAATGGGCTTACGAATTGATTGATTATGACGGGGTCTCTTTAGATAAACCCAGAAATGGACTTTATCTGAAGGGATATTATGCTTACTTTTCTGTGTGAAGATCTCACCTGTACATTAGTTATTTTTCTAGATTCATTGCTTTAGATTAGATGAGTGTGTCTAGTTTAAGTTTACGTTGACTACTATCCCTGCTTATCATGATTACTCTTGATATTGCAGATGTCGATGTCCCTTCAAGCATACATTGGTTTTGCTGATGGTGCCTGTCATAATACATGAAATATTTTTTCCTCAGCCTGGGTTATCTATTCACCCACTTATGAGTTAGTTTATATGCATGGGGTAAGCCTTGGTCAAACAAAAAATAATGTTTCAGAATATAGCGCAGTGATTGAGTTATTATCTGATGCCATTTCATTTGGCATTCGACGTTTGATCATAAGGTTAGATTCAGAACTCATTGTATTGCACTTAAATAGAGTATATGCAATTAAAAATCCAGTGTTACTGAGATTATTCTTGAAGGTTCATCTCTTGGAAAGGCAGTTTGATTACATTGAATATCAACACATTCCGAGAATTTTAAATACATTGGCTGATGCATTAGCTAATAATGTTATAAATAGACATTTGTGACATTAAAACAGTAAATTAAAATAACATTCAATAAGTGTTGAATAAGATAGCTGTCGAAAGTAGTCATATCATAGATAGAGTTTGTGTTTCAGAGAATATTACATCGTCTAGGACCATAGGTTTAAAACACCTTATGATCCGAAAGGTAGTGATACAAAAAACAAAAATACAATAGTCTACGATGATCATCCACTATCCTTGATGATGATCATGATAATACACTATCGCTCGTGCCACTCTAGCAGATATCTCTGAAACTGGCCAGGAACACCAGCGACATGCCTCTGGAGACGAAGAGGAATATCATCCATAGTAGTCTCTGGAATGTCTCTAGTCAACCTATCCAGGTTCTGCTCTAAATTAGTGAGAATCTCTGTTGCCTGGTTCTCTGGTGGTGTAATAGGATCTGTTCGCTTCCTCTCGAAGCGACAAATATTGGTTGGTCTTCGTGGACCAACATCTGCATTTGAATTTTTGTTATCAGTATTGGACGATTAGAAAAAAAATAAAAATTAGAATTAAAACACATCAAAATAATTCAATTACCTGACTCATCCCATTGTGTCCCTGGAAGTAAGGGCATCTCGGGATCTCCTCGAAAGTCCATGCCTGCATATGGAAAATCCTCGATAGCAAAAATTTGGTTTTTCAACCAATGAAAATATGCTGGGGTGAATCGTACTATCGTACAACCATCACCACTATGGCAAGCCATCAGTGCCACCCATAGTACCATACGAGGCTCTTTGGATTCACATGGTCAACAAAAATCAGCTAGGGGGCAAGAGACATAATTCTCTCCAAAGCAAAGCATACCAAGATGGCACCATACCCAAAGATTTCTAACTTTGCGTTCTTTGCTCTGGTAAGTTTACCCTTCATATTAGTCAACACCCCTTCACACCAATTGAAGATTGTACCTCTGTAGCATTCAACAGCTATCTACATCTGTGACTTGGTAGCCACGTGTAGATCTGCACTCCCACATAATCTGGTAATAGTGAATGCAATGAATTTCATATTAAGACGAATGATAGTTTTTATATCTATCCGATAGTCTTTGGGATCAGCTGCCTCATTACACAACTCTTGTTTGTAACTAGCAATAGGTTGGCCACCTTGCCTAGCCCCCAACAAAGAGATTGGTTCACCTCTTTTTGGTAAACCGGTCAGGAAGTAGATATCTTCAAGCTCAATTTCTAGCTTGTGATGTCCAATGATAAAGAATTTTTCCTGAACGTCCCATTTATTCACTAGCCAGGTCATTATCTCTAAATGAGCCCTCATGCCCTGAATGGCCTAGAAGTTGTATAAACCGCAATCTCTCAAAACACGCATTATGGCTGGATTATTCATGGCCATATCATCTATCTCTTCATGTTCTCATTCTCGCTACTCCAACATTGTGAAATGACCTGCAAATGGACACATTTAATGGTTAGAAGATATTAGAGTAAAAAAATTTATCCATTTATGAGAGAATTCATAAATTTCATTTACTTACGACGCCCCCGCAGTTTTTATATAGGGATAGTGTGGACCCTCGCACGCACCCTTCAGATAAACTGCAGTAGCCCGATAATTTTCCTTTAGGAAAATTATCAGGGTCTACAGATAACCAATGGTTGACCTGCAAACCCCCATAAGCAACTATTTGATCCTTTTTTCCCCTCAAAAATGAATTTAAAAACTAAAAAAGAGAATGTAAATGGATAAAATTGAAGAGAAGAGTGTTGTGGATTACCCGAATTCAACGGATTTCGATTTGGATGGTCAGTTCTCCCATTATCACCTCCAGAATGTTTTTTTTCCAGAGCTCTCAACATTCAACTCTGAACATAAAAGGTAAAAATGACTTTGTTGAGCTGCTTTTTATAATATTTTTTGAACGAATAAAATAGTATTTTATTTTTTTTCCAATTTAAAATTTTGTTTTTCAAAAGTTTTTACTTATTAGAAATATATATGTTTAATTTTTCGAGTTTATGTGTAGAAAACATGTTTATCAGGTGAAAAGGATTATTTTGATGACGAGTACACTTTTATCACTTTTTTGAGCTCATAAAATTTACAAAAAAACGAAACCCTGGAGTTCTCTTTTAAGCCCTTTTCAGACTCTCTAAACATGAAAAGATCACCGAGTACTTGACTATTCAAACCCGTTAAAGGAAATGAAAATTCATCCCTTCAGTATAAGTTTACCCCTTTTCCGGACTGAAATGGACTATTTACGAAAAAGGTATACATTGACTAATCATGGTCAATAGATTTCTCTCCTGCATTATTTTATCCTTTTTTGGGCTTGAGAGACTAAATTTACGAAAAATTACACCCACGGAGTTTTCTTAAGTTTTTCTTTTGACTCCCTAAAACTGAAAAACACTGTGTTTCACCTATACTGGACTCGTTAACTCTTAACAGTAAAGGACCTGTCAATTATAAATAGGGACGAACCACTCCTTATTAGGTTTCAATTTTAATACTAAGTTGGACTCATCCGAAGGATGAGATTACATTACAAGCAAACGTTATCCTCCTCAAGCTTGTCAAAAATAAAGAGGTACTTGCGAGAAATGGTGGGGAAAAAGAGAGAAAATGAATCCACTTGTCACACTTCATTTTAAAAAGTTGTATACCACTCTTGAACACGACACTTTTGTCACATTCATGTCTGGGTTGGGAAAATCCTTTGGCCAACAGTTAATCAAACCATATTGAAATTCTTCAGCTGATTTCTGGGTATTAGATTTAGGTCAATCATCACCAAACCATCTGCAGTGTCATTATGTTTTCAAGAGATCAGTTAAATAAACCATTCATTGCAAAAATTTGTCTCCACCCGTGTTGACCATCCCTGTGTCATTCCTTGCTATATATTTCTGCAAAACTTGATCTAATGGTTTCGTGTCGGGAGCTTTCCTAAGACAGGTCACTTTCTATCGACGAAAACTCGTCATCTAGAAAGTTGATCTAGAATCCTATCAGTACCTTGGGATCTGCATACCCTAACGGCAGGTTTCTCACCCTCGACGACAGGTTGCATCATTGACCTTCGATCGAATGATTTTGTGAAATGTTCGACTTCAGATCACAAATTCACATTTCATAGATTGTACTAAGTACTTTGAGAGCCATTGTCATTATTGGTGGTTTCTCTCACACTTGTTAACAGTTCACATCATTGACTGGTAATCAAGTGGTTTCTACCCTGTTCGACTTCAACACAATCAATCACATGGATAGAATCGTACTAGTTCGAGAAGCGGAAATCAAGACCCTAGATCTAGTTTCCACCATCCAGGCTGCGAGGAGTTTTATTATTCATCATTCAGTAGACTACTCATGACATATGGCTGCGTCCATACTGTGTCTACTACTTCATGTAATTCTAAAATCATTTATGTATCAGAACATGTAGTTAGTTTGATCTGAGTATGGGAATGCCTACCTCAATGATGATATACATATATGTGCTTGCATTGAATGTTTTTCCAGGATTCAACCGATGTGCCGACAACCTAATCCTTAGAATGATAAAGCACTTCACTCTTCAGAATTCTTCAAAAACTCTTCAGACTTCGTACTTTAGGGGGCAAATGTTACACTGAAATTTGTCACCATGACATTAGGTTGTCTATATGGGTTCATCATTACCTATTTATTGCTTCCTTAGAAGTATTAAAAAATAAAGTTCCTGAACCAAGTCTTGGAACTGGAGAAAATCTCTTAAAAACCCTAAAAAGCCTAACTCCGCACTTTTCTTAGTCATTCCTTGCGGTACCGTGGTTTATTGCTATAAAAGCTACGGTACATCCCACACATTCTGTTCATTAAAAATGAAGACCCCTATAAAAGGTAAAATGAAGAGAAAAGTGAGTTCTAGAAGCCCAGCTGGTTGAATATTCTCCCAGCTGGGGCCTTATAGAAGTGTTATCTGGTCAAGCTTCGCCCCTTCCATTCATGAACCTTTATCCCTTCATATATGGAGCTATCCCTTGGTTTTTGGAGTTGAAATCCCATGATGAGAGGGCTTTATCCCTTCCTTTTTGGAGCCGAAACTAACTCGCTTCTGCTATAAATTGAGATCAAGTTTCAGTCTCAAGGGTACTTAGCACATAGAGAGTTCAAAGAGTACTTTCTTCTTGATTTGGAGAGAGTACTTATAACTTGATAGTTTTGATGGGAATTGCTGAATAAATATATTCTCCATATTTTGCATCATTGGCATGAGAGAGATTACATACTCATAGCCATAGTTTTATGCTGATAAAGAGAGTCAGAGTCTTGTCAAACTAAGGAAAACAGTTTTTCGGGACCCCGGAAGAACCTGTACGAACATCAAGGCATCAAGGTTGTAAGGTTTCTTCTTTTATATTCAAAGTTAGTAAAAATGGATTCTATTTTCTCATTGAGTTTTTCATCTATCTTTTGAATGATTTAATTCTTAGATTCCTTGATCACTAAGATAGATTATTGCTTTCAAATTATCATATTTTGCAGATGCTTTTGATCTTGTTTTCCTGTCTTTGATTGCAGACCTTATATACTGGATCAATACTTTCTAGAATGACTGGATTGAATACTGAGCAAGCATTGGAATTCAGATAGGAGAATCTCTTCGTAGTTAATTAGTAATTCTTAACCAAAATAGTCTAGAGAAAATGGTCTACATATGTCTATTTGTTTCTAGATATCCTTAGGATACTAGGGAGGTCACTCTTTTCCGCAAGAGGGATTTGTCCGTCTAACATATATGCAATGTCACCATGGGAAAAATCTTGATCAATGCCCCTTAAAATGTGTTGATGAAATATAGTTTTTAACAAAGGATCAGAGGAGATATGGATATTGGAAATGCATATGAAAAAAATTTCCTGTAGGCGCTGGGAAATCATTTTCCAGCACCTACAGGAAAAAAATTTAATGCTTCCATTCAAGTATTTTCTTTAAGGTTTTTGAGGATCATCATCATGGAACTTTGAGGATATTTATGATGGACCTTTGAGGAGATTTATCCTTTTTCAATGACATTACAGAAATGCAAGTTGTATGAATTCATTTTTTTTCCTGTAGGCGCTGGAAAATCAATTATCATTATCAAATTCGTTCATGGAAATAAATCCAGCACAACTAAACAAACTACTCTTTACCATATTTTCAAAAAATATCTAATTCCTTCGACTTGAAATCCTGCTTCTTAAGGCTCTGATATGCAATCATATCATAACACCCACCAGGTTCTTGTTAAAGTTGTAGAGATTGCATTATATTTCCTTTTTTATTTTATTTCTACCAAGGTCATTGCTACTTCTGTGGTTCTCATTAATGAATGCAATTAACTAGCTTTAGCTACCTTTTTTCTTATTTTCTTCTACACGAGATGCTTAAAACCTATCACCCATTCATAGGCCTATATCTCTTAGAAGTGTTTCTGTTTTATTTGCATCTTTTAAATTATTCTTTGCGAGCTAATTAATTTTGATAACAGAGTAGTCATGCCTCGGGATATTATGAATGAAGATTTATATAGTTCGAGATATTTTTGAAATAGTCCCTGGTGATTGAGGAGAATATTAGTGGTACAACAAATTCCAAAATTTTGGAATAACTTTTAAATTTTTTATAAATTGTTTCATAATTCGATTACAAAATATGTAATATGTAAAAGAACTGGAATTTGATTTATGTATTTAAGAGGATATAGCTTCTGACATATTTTTATGTGCCAATTTTTTAACATGTAGAAGATTGGTCAATCTCCAACATAATAAAAATGCAGGATTGAAACTTGTGGTGGTCACCACCAAAATTAATAATGCTAACTAATCAGTAATAGTTTGATATCTACAGATAATTGTCTATTATATGAGTTAAACAATAGCTGTAATCAGGTCACTGATGGGTCCATGATGAAACTAATCTTAGTACTTATGTATGTTGCAATAAAAAGGAAGAGTGAAACAAAACAAACAAAAGACTAGAAGGCTTACTGATATATGTTGGAATAAAATACAAGCAAGAGGAAACAAACCAAAGTCTAAAAGGCCGGTATGATGTAACTCTCACTTTCATTTGCTTCATTTTCCTTGACGTATTCTCATATTTCTCATTCCATATCCTAACTAAAACCCCTCAAATCAAAGTAATATAACTGTCTTTGTGTATTCGTCAGCAAACAAAATAAACTCATTATAATAAAGAAATCCATAGACATGTGGATAACATGTGTATTTAAAACCAATGAACTGACACCAATTGAATAACAATATATCACTCATAACTCTCACTTTCATTTGCTTCATTTTCCTTGGCATATTCTCATATTTCTCAATCCATCTCCTGACTAAAACCCCTCAAAGTAGAGTAATATAACTACCTTTGTGTAATCACCAACAAACAAAATAAAATCGTTATAATAAATAAGTCCATAGACATGTGGATAACATGTGTATTTAAAACCAATGAACTGACACCAATTGAATAACAATTTATTGCTCATAAATTTTCTAATGAATGGGAAAACTTGCTGAATGAATGGGGATGGTCTTTAAGTCATAGCTATTGTACCCTAAACTAAAACAAAGTAAACATGAAAACGGTAGATGCGACAAAACTTCCCACATTAGGAAAGCAACAAATCTGTCTTCATCTTATATCACAACACTCCCATATAGAATTCCACAAATCTCATGAACGCATCACCACCCTCACATGGGGGCTATTGAAATCTAAGATGTTGAAAGAACTAGCATTGGAGAAGGAATATAAAATGTTTAGATTTTCCATTAGTTCCATTACCGCATGTTGGGATATTTCTCTAATTGCAAATGGCATAGCACCTATTTTCATCCCACAAATATATAGATAAAACCTAAAGAATGACCACTTTATCATCCACTAAATTCTCCATACAATACAAATACACAAGTCTCTTAACATAACTAGATTGAGATGTGAGAGGTGAGGAGTGTGCTGGAAACTACTATAAGCTGCAATATCCATATTCTCACTCCAAAGTGAAAAGCAAAAGGAGACGTTCATGGTTTATAATATTGCAACAACTTTGAAGACCACTAGATTATATCACCATATATGTAGGAATCTCATTATAAATGAATCTGAATTGAGCACTGGAGAATTTGAATTGATGCTACATGTCCAAAAATCTGTAACATGTCATGGGATGAACAGCAGTTCCAAGATTAATTTTGCATCCAACAACATGTTGGCAATTTAAAGAAAGGATAGCTTCATCTCTTCCAATTTTTTTTATTCACATATATACTACATGATAAATAGCAATAATTTAATCCTCAAATGATACATTGAATCCATATGAAAATTTGGTCACTCTTCAACTCCAAATAAAGATAGCGCCCACTACACCCTTATCTATCTAAGATTCACATCTCATGACAGTTTTGCAGGGTAAATATCATGTGTTTTTCATAAATAAATACTCAATAACACATTTCGTTGGCATCATTTAGTATTATTTTCTTGCTACTGTTGATGATGGGAAAATTTCTGTAGTTGTAGTTGTTTTACTTACTGTTGTTGTTGCTGCTGCAAAGCCATCGAGTTTTAGAAATCCATATTCATGTTCATGTTCATGGAATGTGCAAAAGAAAAAGGGGCCACCAACATACCTCTTTAGGTTTTATCCATCACATATAAAATCACTATTAAATCTCTTAGATTATTTTGACACTGCATTCTATTAACCATTATGACTAAGAGGCAGATTAACTAGGATGGCTATGTGACTTATTAGCCACAATTTTCCATGTATGCTATTAATATTCCTACGAAGCCCAACTTGTGGACAATTATGGATAAATTTTGCAGATTCTAAAATATCTCATAACCTATTTGATATGAATGGTATTCTAGAACATCATTTCAGCTAGATTCTAAGAAGGTCATCGAGCACAGATCAGTCAGTTGCAATTCTAATTTTTCATTTTCAAGAACCTCCTGTGTGTCTGACATTTCGTCGTGATCAACAAGAATTTTTTCCTCCGCTACTGTTTTCAGACGAAGTAGGGCTCTGCAATGGAGATCCAAATTCGAATTTGTGCAAAGCTTCCATGAGACTCCCCCAGCGAATGAAGCAAACATGGCTTTGCAATGGAGTTGAATGATCGCGGTCTCTACAATAGAGTTGAATGAAGGCGGGCAAATGAATATCCAAAATTTAAATTTTAAGCGTGTGGGTTGGAAGAGTGGAGGCAGAGGTGGCTGAGGAAGGGAGGTGGTGGAGACAGGAGCGCATGGTCCACCTCCTACCCAGAAAGTTGTGAGGGTCGCTGGAAAGAGTTGTCCTGGAGCTATCCCACCAGCTCCCATTTCGTCGAATGAAATAATCCTCCAATATATTGCACATAAATATATTTTCACATTGTAATCAGTGCTAGACTCAACAGAGTAATATATTGCACATAAATATATTTTCACATTCATAGTTTTCCTTGTTCAATTATACAATGAAGTCCACCAATAAAACTAAATAGCTACAATAGAATCAGTTTAATGAGAGATAACATAGTTCTTAAGACTATAATAGCTTAAAATGAAACCTTGTTATCCACTTCCTTGCAAGTAATTTTCTGAGGATTAATTGTGAATAATTGTGGTTTAATTCGGTATAATCAAAACTCAAAAAAAAATGTCACTTCATAAAAGTACAAGTACTTTTATGAGGATAAATTGTGAATAATTGTGATTTAATTCAGTATAATCATAACTCATAAAAAAAAAATGCAATATGAACTTAAGTGGATAAACTTCATTGCAAAATGCCAACACAACTTAAGAATTAATGCAAATGCAATTCAAGTGAATGAAACTTCATTAGATATTGACAACGCAAAGGTAGACATGAATATGGCATTAGAAGGTTATTTGTGAATTAAACTTCATTAGATATTGACAACACAAAGGTACACATATGAATATGGCATTAGAAGGTTATTTGTCTCGAAAAATCTAGCCAAAAGCAATCCTCAGTTGATTTCAATTAGAATACAACCTAAGAATGAAACTTCGTTACATATGGAAAACACAGTAATATATTGTGCTAATATGTTTAGCAATGTTTCAGGTTGGTCTTAGCAGTGAAAATGTAGTACCCTGCTGTGAAATATGTTGCTGAATGTTGTACTATTTGTGAGCAGACAATTTTGGAGGAATAATACAAGGAATCTGAAAGACTTGAATACAAGAAAAATGGATTCAGCTGGAAGTCTTTTCATGATTTAGATATTTACAACACAGTAATATATTGTGCTAATATCTTTAGCAATGTTTCAGGTTGGTCGTAGTAGTCAAAATGTGGTACCTTGCTATGAAATTTGCTGCTGAATGTTGTACCATTTGTGAGCAGATAATTTTGGAGGAATAATACAAGGAATCTGAAAGGCTCCAATACAGGAAAAATGGATTCAGCTGGAAGCATTTTCATGATTTTAGAGGAATAATACAAGGAATCTGAAAGGTTCCAATACAGGAAAAATGGATTTAGTTGGAAGTCTTTTCATGATGTGATGGGAGAAGGCACTTGTTGAGGTTAAGTATGGAACATTGTAGCAAAGGGAAGGTGCAGATATATGAAAAATGTTGGACTCTTAGAAGAAGAAGAACCATGCTTGAAGTGATGATTATAGGTTGGAATAGCTTGCAGTTGGAAAAGATTAGGGAAGCTAGACGAATCTGAAATTTTTGGTGCTATTTGCTACTCTTCTCAATGTCTTGTTTTGTTTTGTCAAGCTAAAGCTAGCAGCCGTACTAAAATCAGAAAGAGTGACATCATATTCCCATCATGAAATTGGGTAAGCTTTATTTCTTGTTTGAATTCCGTGTTTTATTTTCCTTTAAGAAAATTTAAACGAGGAAGAAAGGGGGCTTTTTAAACTGTGATTTCACATGTTATGATATTATCGAGATCTAAGCTTGTCTACCCTTTCCATAAATATGACTAAGAGATATTTTGTATTCTTACTTAAATGTTTTCTGAAATTAAAGGGCAGAATCTAATCTCACATTCAGTATGAATGTGAACTAGGTATCTCATTTTCACAGTCTAACATCTAAGGTCCTAAAATTTGGAGAGTCTAACATGTAATTTGAATAATTTCAATACAATAATTTGTAAATATAAATTTATAAGCATGTTGTTTTTATATATACTATTTAAATAATTTCAACACAATAATATATGTGTATAAGTATTTTATAAAAACAAAGCCCTACTTATTTTTTATTTTTTTATGGAAGACTAAAATTATAATTATAGATTTATAAGCATTTTATAAAAACAAAGCTTTATCTTTTTTTTTTCTAATGGAAGACTAAACATTATTTTAATTTGTTTTTTTTTTCATGAATTAGTTTACATTTGTGAATAACAACTAGCAATAATTATATTTATTGTGAATTGGCAATTAAATTATAATAGATTTTGTCACTCTTAAAAATATAATAAAATTAAATTATTACATACCTATATATCAATAATTATATTTATTGTGAATTGACAATTAAATTATAATAGATCTTTCCACTCTTAAAAAAAACAATAAAATTAATTTATTACATATCTATACCAAAAAAATTAAAAAATTATTACATACTTATACCCAAAATAATAATAATAATAATTAAAAAATACAATAAAATTAAATTATTACATATTTATAATATGAAAAATGAAAAATTAGGAAATTTTAAAATGGAAATTTACGCTCTTTATTTTTATATTTATTGTGAATTGACAATTAAATTATAATTATAATAGATATTTTCACTTAAAAAAAAACAATAAAATTAATTTATTACATACCTATACCAAAAAAAACAATAAAAATTAGGAAATTTTAAAATGGAACTTCACCCTATAAATATTATGTATAATTTGTATAAACTGTATAATTTTAATGCATATCTCCTAAATGTAAAATTAAATTGCAATTTTATTTAATAGATAGTGTGCATGTAATTAAGTTTATATATGATTCTTAAGAAATATATTTAATTTTGGAGATTGTTACATACCAATACCCAAAAGAAAAAAAAAATAATAATTAGGAAATTTTAAAATGGAAATTTACCCTCTTTATACAATAAAATATTAAGTATAATATAATTTATAAATTGGATAATTTTAATGCATATTTCCCAGATGTAAAATTAAATTGCAATTTTATTTAATAGGTAGTGTGTACGAAATTAGAATTACATATGATTCTTAAGAAATAATGAATTAAATGTCTTTCAAATCACAACTCCAATAAAAGCACTCTTTGATTTGGGGTAAGGATTTTTCAAAAGTATTTAATTTGGATTAAAAAAAATATGGTATGGCATTTTTTTGTTGAATAATAAAAATATCTAATTTGTTTTGGGGTAGTGGGCTATGTTTTTTGGTTTACTATTAAATAATGATGAAAAGATAAAACCTAGGTAAATGATTTTGGAATGATGCCTATGAGCTTTTCCTATCCATAATTGTAAAAAATAAGGGTGTCTTTGGTTATGAGTGGAAATAGAAGTGGAAAATTTTTTGTTTGTAGTGTAAGAATTGGGTGAATACCATACTAGAGAGTTCATACAAAGTCTCTTGCTAAATGTTTTTCAAATCTAAACTCCAATAAAAGAACACTCTTTGATTTGTGGTAAGGATTTTTCAAAAGTATTTAATTTGGATAAAACAAAATGGGTTGTGGGTTTTTTTTCACTTGAATACTAAAAATATTTACTTTGTTCTTTTGGGTCATGGTTTATGTTTTTTGGTTTACTATTAAATAATGATGAAAAGATCAAACCTACTTAAATTATTTCCAAATGAGAGTGTTGCCTATCCATAATTGTAAACAATAAGGGTGTCTTTGCTTATGATTGGAAATATGTTCCACTTACCTTTGAAGTGACAGATTATTTTGTTGGTAGTGTTAAACATTAGATGAATACCATAATAGAGAGTTCATACAAAAGCTCCATGCATTTGTGGGTCCACTAAATGATGTAGAATTATAAAAGTTTCAATTGTTGACAATATAAGAATCATCATTTGAATAATTGTCACATATTATATTGTAGGTGACAAGAATATATCATCTCTCATTGCTAAAAAAAGTGGCCATATGACACCACTAGTTGTTTGATGTGTATAGAAAAACTATGAGACCTTCATCATCTACATATTTCGAATATTATTTTAATTTTGGACTACCAACTTAATACAAACACACTAAATAACCTAAATATAATACAATAATTATTATTTTCAAACCAAAGTACAACTTTTCCAATTTAACAATCCTATCGACCTCTATTTGCACCTTTTGGGGCAATGGCTAGTATTAAACCTATTCCATCGAGCCCATATCATATCAACCCTGCGTCATGTATGGGTTTCTTGGAAAGGACCCTCTATCCATCAAGCCCATATCAACCCAATACACAAGAGACCGTTATAGAGAGAATATGAATATGAAGCTTCTAGTGCAATTTTTTATTTTTTTAGTTAATTCTCAATCTCAATTCTTTTTATTAATTTTATAAAATATAAATTTTCATTTTATATAGGTTAAAGAGTGATTATTTAACCCAAGGTAATGGTAAGATTAAATATGTAATTACTATTATTTTAGTAGATGATTCTACAAATTAACTATTATTAGTTTAGTATTTATTAATGTAAGTTATAATGTTAGTTATCAAGTTTTATTTTGTTTTGGCTTAAATTTTTATTCTCAATTTATGCTATTTAAAGTTGGTGGATGTAATGGTGAAAATTTGGAGTTTTTCAACGAATGGAAAAAGTTCATTAGTATGAAAACTTTGACTTTGAAAGTTACTGAATATCTTGAGGTAGTGATTGAATGTATAATTGTATCTAAAAAAATTAAAAAAAAAGACTAACCATGTTAAAAATTGATGTGGCTAAAGCCAAATATAATTCTAGAAAACAAAATAATAATAATAACAATAAATCACTTTATATTTAATATAACTAAAAATAAATAAAACTAAACTTATTTTATCACTTATAAATTTTAAAATTATACTTATAATAAACACATATCTTGTTTACAAGGTTTTGAATTGATGGTGCATTGTTAAGACAATTTTTGTGATAGGTCACTTGTTCAAATCCCTTGTAAGTACTTACCTAACAATACTTGTAAAAAAATATGATTATATATAATTAGTTAACCTTAAGACACTTTTTGTGATAGGTTACTCGTTGAAATCCCTTGTAAGTAGTTACCTAAAAAATTATATGTCTCAATCTTTTTATTTAGTTTTAAAAACTAAATTATTAAAAAAAATATGATTATATATAATTAGTTAACCAATTAACCCTATAATTTTCAATACTTGAACTTAATATATATTTAGTTTTTTTTAAATGGGTATCTTTTTAAAGTATAAGAGTTACATATGACAATTTTTTGTCGGAGTCGGTAAAAAAATTCAAAAAATCACATAGTTGCAGAGTGAATTGCATTTTTGATGATAGAAAAGAATTCAACACTACCAAAAACTTTTAATGCACTTAAAATACTAAAATTTAACTACGATAACCCAGATTTTCAAAAAACTTTTAGAAAATTTTTCATGGTTTTACAACTTTTTCTTTTTCGTTTTGTATGCCATTTCAATGCATAAACGTTGCATAGGATTTATGTACGGTGATCTTTTAAAATGTTCTATGTAAGTATATTTATATGAGTTGCATAATTCCGCAAACCATTTAAGACCAGAAGCTCCAAAATTCGGAGTATGATGTTTTTTTAATGTTTTATTTAAAGATATTTACAATAGTTTTATAGTTCCATCAACCATTTGATATTAAGGGGATTTAACTCCCAAAATAAAACTATTGAGTTAATATCAATCTCACAATTTCAAATGCTATATAAACCTTTTAATACCAAAGGACGCCCAAATTGGAAGTATGTTTTTTTAAATGTTTTATGTAAAAATTATTTACAATAGTTTCATAGTTTCATTAACCATGTGTTACTAAAGAGTTTCAATTTCCCAGAAATAAAAACTATTCAGTTAATATCGATATATTAATTTTAATTGTGTACAAATTTAATAAAATTTAATGATTATTATTGAAAATTAATAATTATTTTTACTTTTAAATCTGTGGATAGTAATTCATCACCATTTTTTTTTATGTATTAATTTATTTTCAATGTTTTTTATTTTATGAATGTTTACTGTGAATTAAATTAATGTTATAATTGTGGACTCAATAATATAAATGCAAAGATGGTGTTTACATCAATATTAGTGGTACTATCGTACTGGAAGTTACTATTATAATAGAAAGGAGGATTTTAAAGATAGAAAATAAAGTATAATACGGTCATAGTAGAAGGTACAATATCAACTGAAAGGAAGACTTAAAAACTACATATGAGAATAATCTTTGATCATCATGAATAAACTATAGTAGTATAGTGGCTTGATACAATAACTCATCGTTGAATCTTTCAAAAGTATGGTATTTATCTAGTTTATGAACATAACTATATGATTCGAAGTTGTAGGTATAGAGAAAACTATTTTTGTATATTTATGATGGCTTACCGTTTTGACCACAATGATACCTCCATCATGGAAAAGTATTTTATTTCATTGTAAAGCTAGGTCTTACCTTTCTAATTCTCCTTTACATTCTTAATGAGAATCATATGATTTAATCACCAAGTGCATTATGATAAAGAAACCTTTTAAAATAAATTATAGAATGACTATTTATTTTTTTAACTATCTAAATTGTTGATCAAAATAAGGGTATGCCACACCATATAAATATATAGATAAAAACTTATGCCATATATAAATTATCTACACCATGATATTTTCACTCCTAAACTAGTCTTCTATAACAAAAGGGTATTTTATTAATAAAATGCTTTAAGCTCGCTAAGGTTGAGATAGAGACAAGAGGATATCATTATGACCATGTTAAGGTTTGTTTATGTATTTCTTTAACCCATTTCTACATGAATTTGAATCAATTTTTTTGGATTTACTTTGAGCCTACGAATTTTTTATTAGGATCAACCCCAAAATTTAATTAATTCCATTAAATGTTGAAGATATTATAATCAGGTCTTCAAATCAAGTATCCAAAACAAATTATAGTCTCTAATGAACCCATTTACATATGTACTATTGCAATACTAGGTATGCCTATTAATATGCTAATAAAATATAGGCATTAACCCACTCATCCCTAAAATTTAAACTTCTCTTGTATATACTTCAATAATCGTCAATTCAAGGAGAAATGGGTTATTTGTAGCAATGCTTTCCTTGGAATTCAAGAGGTCTGGTTTCTCAAGAATTCTTAATGTTATTGTGTCAAGGAATAATATGTGAACACAAAAGGGGAGCATGTCAAGTGAACATAGTTAAAACCAATTACTTGGATGTCTCTTGTTATATTGATGACTAGTCTTTTGCTAAAATTTTCAACTACCATAATATTGACATTTGAGGCCTAATTAACATAGGAAATCTTTACCCTTTTTTCATGTTCATCCATTATCCATCTAAAACGTGTTAAAATTTAAGGCACACGAGAAATACTCAAACATGATTAAAAGTATGCTCACATAAAAAGATATGCTTTTAATACAATGAAGTCATTTGATATAATCAAGTTGGTCCCTTTTTATGTCATTTTATTTGTAGTTTGTTCTAGGTGGATATTGGTGGCCATAGGTGTATTTCATAAATTTTGAATGGTTCCACATACGTGTAGTTCTAACACATTTTTTCAAGTTTTAAAATTTCATCATGTTTTTCTAAATTTTCCATTGCTCTTTTGACAGATGACATAGGGAATGCATGGTCTACAAAACACATAGAGCTTGAATTAAGCTTTTCATGAAAATCCATAAACAAAGTTTGTGTGCAAAAGTTGCACTAGTGAAATTGACATATCAACTAGCCTTGTCAAACTTGCATTAATTTTGGAACATCATATTCTAAGGTTAGCTTTACATATCTATAGAGCATTTATCTCTTATAGATTCATAATTTATGTTAATAAAACAATATTGGTTTCTTGCGATGTATTCTAATGAATAAGCACAACTAATACATCTCTCATTCGAGATCATTTGCCACATTCGAGCTAGTTTGTGGTGTTTTCAAATTGACAATATATTATAATTGTAATTTATTAAAATAATTTAGGTTTCATTGTATTATTATTCTCTCCATTATATCTTTATGCCTTTTCATTTGTTGATTGTGGAACCTAATTATTTTCTTCATTCAAATGTCTTATTTTTATCTATCTTTGGATCCTAGATACAATAGGGGGCTTTGAGGGTGATTTCCCCCCACTATTGTCACTAGGGGCTCCAAGAGGATTGTGAAAATATTTTGGATCAACCCATAGTGTGGGTTTGGGGAGGATTTGTCCCAAAGAGATTATTTTTTATTTATTTTTTTTTTTTCAGAAAAATTCCTTGTAAAATATTTTAATTTGACAATCAATTTAGATCATTCGTCATTAAGTAGCATATATGATGCTAGAAGTTCCCTATAAAGTATCCCTCTTTTCATGAGGACATTTAATTTTGACAATGTATTAATGAGAGAAATTTAATTGAGATAGAGGATACTATGGAAGAGAAAAGATTAGGTCACATCAAATGTGTTGCAAGATGTATCCCTTCATTTTGTTGAATGAAATAAAACAAAAGACTAGTTATTTATCTATGGACGTAGTCCAAATTGGGTGAACCACAAATGTTGTTGTATTCCTTGTATTTTGTCATTATATTTTTTATTTGTGCTTAATGTACTCCAGATACGAGGCTCTTTATACCCTAAGTTATGTACTTACTTACACAAATTATATTGGTATGTAGAAGGTAGGAATTTCTCCTTAAAGTTTCTCACCATCTCCCTCCAGGTTCTAATATCCTCCTATTGGTTACTTAACTTGCCTTTGTGCATATCCCACCAAGTTGTAGCATGTCCCTTTAAATTTATCACGTAAAATCAAATAGGATTTGGGTCTTGAACATTCTCATAGTCAAAGTTCCTTTCGAGCTCCCCTATCTAATCAATGAGAGTCTCAACCTTTAAACTACCATCATAGCATGAAAATTTCATCTTTTCACTACCTTTGTTTTTTAGAAAGAATATCAAATGTATTGTTGGGTCTACTTCCTCAAAATTCTCTCTTGTTCATCCTCATCTTCTAACTATGAGTCTACTTTAGCATCCCCAAGTCTTTTATTTTTAAGATATTCTATTTTCTTCTTAATTCGTCCAATTCTTAGTTCCTCGCATATTCACATGCTACTCGTTCTCCATGTGGTGGTAGTCCTACAAGCTTTGCAATGGCCCTCAACCTAATTAACATTCATTGGCCTTATTTAGGCTTGGTTTCTGGAAAATTTCCTTCTAGCAATTGTGTGGGCAACCCCTCTTATGTCTTTTGACAACCACATAATATAGAATCACTAACAAGAAACCAATATTATGAGTTTTACCAGTTCCGAGACCACTTGACATACGTGACCAACACAACCAACTACAAAATCTTGGTCTCTATCCACATAGCACATAACTACTTGTATGTTAATGCTAATATAACTTACAAATTGACAATGTAGTGAAGATTTGAAAGTTAAAAGAAACAAAATAGGAGACAACAACAAATTTTATTTCTATTCATTTAAAGACGAATTTATTCTTACAATTTATGTACTTTCCTACTCTATTATATGACTTTCACTACAAGGAAAAGACCCTCTAGCGGAGGTTATAAAGGAGGTTTTTAATGTTATAAAATTGGCCAAAATTGTCAAAAAAACATATGCTACCACATCCGTTTTTGGATATGGAGGTTTTGGTGAAGCTTTTAACGGAAATTCAACACAACTAAAAAAAAATGGGCAGCCAGAGGTTATTACGGATTTTTTTTTCATCGGTGCACTAATCAGGCTTTAACGCATCGGTGCATACCTGTAGCCAGAGCACCGGGGTGGTCAAATGTGAATGCATTGGGCCGTTAAGTTATAAAATAGCACCAGGCGTAGTGTTGGTGATACAACGCATGGGGCCATTCTAATTGGTCTTGGGATTTGAGCGGTGCCCATAGGTCGTATCAGAGCGCCGGTGCGTATACTTATAGAAACGCCCCGGTGCACCGTATCACACAAATGCACCGAGATTTATAACTGGTATCTGTATTCGTGCGGTGCAAATATGTCATACAAATGTATCGGTGCGTATCAACACATAAATTCCCTGGTGCACGGTATCACACAAATGCACTGAGATTTATAATTGGTATTAGTATTCGTGTGGTGCCTATGGGTCATCCAAATGCACTGGTGCGTATAGACACAAAAACGCCCCGGTGCATAGTCTCACACAGATGCACCGAGTTTTATAATTGGTATCGGTATTCATGCGGTGCTCATAGGTCGTAAAACGACACCAGTGCCTATATAGACATAAATGCACCGGAGCGTCATACCGCATAAACACCTCGATATTTTTAACTAGTTTTCGTATTTGTACGGTGCCCATAAGTCGTAAAAACGCACTGGTGCACTTAAGAATACAAGCGCACCGGTATAAGAATACACACACCGGTTTTCATTTTGTGTTTTTTAGAGACGTCGACCTGTGATAGTGCAATTATTGTGATTGTTTTAAATTCATTATTCCTCAAAAGTCGACACATCTTATAAAATTATTCATATTAAGTAAATTTATATTAATGGATTTGAATGTGATGTTTGGATTAATTTGTTACATCATACCATAATTATTGTGGTTTTTTAAAATTCATTATTCATCAAAATTCAACAAATATATATCTTATAACAATATTCATATGAATTAAATTTTTATTAGTGCATTTGAGAATGACAATGGAGAACACAATAGCGACAATAGAGAACGCAATATAATAAATTAAAACATTCTTTATTATATATATATATATGAATAAGACATTATTTGTCATACAAAATGGGACAGTTATTGGTATCACTTTATCTTTCAATTGGGACACTATGTCCATTACATTAAAGAAAATGTCTGATTTCAAAGACATTTTTCAAAAATTAGAACGCCTTGCTTTTATATCCAAACATAGTGATCATCATTCTTTGCTTGAACTATTGTCACTGCTAGAGCTATTTCCATGACTTGGGTTATTTTCAGAAATGTTTTGTTCATGTTGTTGATTGTTTTCTTCTTCTTCACCTTCCATCTACAAACATAAAAATAAACTATAATGAGTGTATATACATTGGTGAGGGGCCGAAACGTGAAGCTGGGTTATACTTTTGTGAGAATCGGGGGGCGAAATTTTTTTTCGGCAATAGTTCGCCCGAACTTTCTTAGAAAGTTTGGCCGAACTCGTGATTCCGTTTAGATTGACGGCACACTAACGGTGCGGGCAAACATAATTTTTGCCGGAGATTGGAAAACCGGCAACAAAAGTTCGGCTGAACTTCTAAAAAAAGTTCGGCCAAAATTGTACTTTTAAAATAGTTCGGCCGAACTATTTTCTATAAATAAATCGCCCGCGAATTTTTTTTGTTTACCGGTTTCATTATTCGCGTGTTTTTTTCTGTCACTGTTTTTCTCCCATCCACGCTGCTTCTCCTCCCGTCCGCGCTGTTTCTCCTCTCGTCCGCGCTGCTGCTCCTTTCGTCGGGTATGTTCGACTCCTTTCATCGGGTATGTTGCAACTTGTATGACTCCCTTCGTCGGGTGTTTGTTTTCAGTGCCTGTCAATTTACGTTTTTATTGAATTTATGGCTGCCAATTTTTTTTGTGCTGCATATTAAAAAAATTTACAAGAGCTCTTGCAGTTTGGCATTCAGAGCTTTGACTGTCAATTTACGTTTTCAGTGAATTAATGACTGTCAAAAAGTTTTTGTGTTGTGTATTAAAAAAACGTCAGGGCTTGAATTTTGGTTTAAGGCCTTTTTGGATGTGAGTTATGGAACCTCGTTTTTATTGTATCCTAATACTTCCTATCTACTAAATCGACGCAATATCCCTTTGAATGTTAGACGAATTTCTTTAACTTTAAAGAACTCATCAAAATTCAGGACTCTGCACAATAATTTCTGGAGCGTTAAACAGTAAAGTAATTTTCATTTAGGCTTAATTATGTGGGAATAATTTGTTGGCCAGCATAAATATACCAGAAAGCGATTATATTTCTCTCGCTATTGATACAACTTTGATACAACACTTATGGAGACTGAACCCGACCAACAATAGCTTAAGAAACTGACAATAATCTAATTTTCTCAATTGGTGCACCTCTGGGTAGTACCCATGTTTCTTATAGCCTTTCCCTGCCTCTGGTCCCTCCCCCTACTGGCTCTGGGCTATAGCCCACATAATTTGTTAGTTTTTTGAGGACTCAACAACTAACATAAGTTCTGAGAAATTTGAAAGTCTAAATGAATTTTCATAGTCATCATAAATCAACCATCACCACTGGTATAAATCTATGCTGATTTAAATAATTATGGAAAGATTCTGATATAAGGATCACTCTCATGAATGTTAAACTAAGCGTTTAATTTGTATGTCTCATGATTGGGAATGTTTTCATCACTCACAAATATATCAACTCTAGCATAATATGTTTAAAATATAAGCAATTGGCACTTGAATAGTGTAAGTCTAATGTGATGATAGATGGATCTCAAATATCTGATATTTAGGTGGTTCATTGTATGCAGTCATAGGCAAGACAATATCTTCATGGTTGAAACATTATAACCACATGGATGCTAACTGAGAATTTTTAAGGGTAAATTTGATCTACATCCTTCAATGATTCTGTTGGTAATAGCCTTCAGCATACTCGCTATCATAATTTCTCGAACAAAACTTATTTAGGGAATCTATAATTCATATATTCTAGGAATCTATATATAGAGTTCTTGCAAGTTGCAGTTTGGTGTTTGTGTCTCATGCTCATCATTACAGTGCTTCCTGTTTTACAGTTTGTGTCTCATTCTCATCATTATAGTCCCTAGAAAAGTGTTAAATTGTAGCAACTTCATCCATCAATAAAAACTCACATATTACCCTTACTCAGGAGCTGACGATGGTATTGCAAACTCAGCTCAGACAAAATTAAAAACCAATTTTAACAGTCGTAATAAAATTATCTTTTCCATGACCTAATTACTTTGTTTGGTATTATTATTGCACTTGGGGTGTACACGCATCATTTGCAGAAATAGCTTAGCTCATTAGCAGCGAAGCGATGTAAGATACCATCCATATTGATGAATACATGCTTTGGGCGGAAACGTGATATGAACATATATAATTTGTATGATGTATGTACATTGATTGAATGTACAATTCATCCCTTATTTACAGATTTTTGACGTCAGCCATTTATCATTGCTCCACTTTTGCACATTCATGAATGAAAAGACTTTTATAGTGGATATCCCATCTTCTCCCATGTTATTTGGAGCTCTTGTTGAGCCATTCGATTCTTTTGCAAAAATTGCAAAAAGAGTGTGAAATTAGGTAGCTTACTTTGTAGGATTGGATCATCTTCTTTTCTTTTCTTTTTTTTCTATCTATGACCCTTGCCTCTAGCTTCCCCACATAACTCTCAGCTTCAGCATGCTCATTACCCTCTTCTATACCATTTTCTTGACACCATGGAGGGATTTGAATTCTCTCCATGACAACTTGGACATCTGCCTCTCCTTAATCAAATTATAAAAGTCTTGTTTCATGGTTGTAATATGTTTCCAAATCTGCAGCTTAGTTGCAGGTTTTATGATTTACATTTTTCTGGAAAAATTAGTGTTGTTATCACCTTCAACGAACTAGATGGCTCTACTTTGAAGTCTTCATTGAACTGTTTCCTTTTCTAATAGTGCTTGCTTTCTCCCTTCCAAAATTTTCAAAGACTGCAAGTCTTTTTCAGTAAAAACTGCATTTACATTATTGTCAAAAAGCCTAGAAATGACCTCTTCTACTTCTAAAAGATCCTTTTTATCTTCTGTTGCCTTCTTTTTAGACTAGTTAGCATCCACTTTCTTAACTCTTTTGATATTGTCCACAAAGTGTTTCATTAAAGTTCCCCCAAAGCTTCATCATATTTTATGCAAATGTTTGTGATTAAGAATCCATCCATATCAATAAAGGTATAATACTTTGGTTCATATTGTCCATTATGTTTATTATTCTATTTCCTTTTGTGATATATTTGAGTAATATTTGTAAGTTGTAACTTTCGCTTTGAATATTTCTATTTGGCACACCACAAATAGGAATTTAAACTATCAAATTAAGTAATATAGATTTAATTTAATTTCAGATTTATCAAGAGGTGTTAATATGGATTTAAGTTACTGTAAATGAAATTTATAAATATATTTTTTTCTGTTCATTTTAAAATATTTTTTTTATATTATAGTATGAGTAACTCTTGTCTTATATTTGACTAATTTTTTATATAATTGAAATTCAAAAACATATGATTTTCCCCAAGTTTTAATTGTTTAAAATATGATTGTTTGAGCAACTCTTTCTCTGGGATACAAGGAGGCTCAAAGATTTTTTTCTTGTATATTTTAAGCTCTCCATTATTATAGAAAAGGATTTTTTGCTTGTATATTTTTATGCTCTTTGCCATAGTAATGTCATAGTGTATGAAGTTTTAAATTGTTTTTATTATTTTTATTATATGTTGGATGTGATTTTGATTGAAAATCTTTCTTTTTTATTTATTAATTAAAAAAAATTATTAGAAAAATTATTGCTTTAAGCCTTGGAATTTACAATCAAAATTAGAAAATGTATTTTTATCTAAAATATTTATGAAAAGTTTAATATTGTTTGATATTCTCTACCATGTCCTTTTTACATATATCTAGAATAATATTATTTGTAGTTTCCGGTTTTTTGTGACATTTTAATACCATAATCAAAATCTATAGAAATAATAATCTAACATTATAATATCTTGAAATGGAGCTAGCCGACTCAAATATAGTATTGCAAATCCCTGGCTAAGTTAGACGAGGAGGCTATGTAGTACTTCGTATTGTATCCATATTGGGGTTGCAAGTTCTATGGGTAAAATTGGGGAACTCATGACTTGTACTATAGATAAAAAACATTTACCCTTACCAAAAAACATATGATAAAAATTGACAAACTACATAAGCTTAAGCTTAAGGGGATATAATCCTTTTTGCCTTCCATATAGATAATGAAAATGATTGTTCCAAGTCTCATGTTGCTTCTCATGTTACTTTATAAACCTTGATTGGAAAGACAAATAGGAGGACATAAATGTAAGAAATATAAAACATAATGAAACACAACGTAAGAAATAGAGAACATAATGAAACAAACACATACATATCTCTAGACAATCAACACAATTATTTTCCTAGGAAATCCTTATGGGAGACAAGCAACCCTAAAAAGTAATGATGCTCTAGACTCCTTTTTCCCTAGGAATAGTCAACATGATAGGTCAACTTACTAAAGGCATAAATTTTGAATGAACTTCATTTGATGTTTTTCTTGCACCATTGGATATGTATTTAAGTGTAGAGTAATGGGCAAGATTTCGGCACAAGGGATAATCGTTTGACCCCCAGAAATGTCATTTAATACCTCAAAATGACTCCAAAAGGTTTTCGACCCCAATTCTCCACCCACCATTAAAATGACCCTACAATTTGATTCTTTCAGTTTTTTCACTCTATAAGCATCCAAGTCTCATGTTGCTTCTCATGTTATTTTATAAACCTTGATCGGAAAGAAAAATAGGAGGGAAGAAATGTAAGAAATATAAAACATAATGAAACACAACGTAAGAAATAGAGAACATAATGAAACAAACACATACATATATCTCTAGAAAATCAATACAATTATTTTCCTATGAATCCTTATGGGAGACAAGCAACCCTAAAAAGTAATGATGCTCTAGACTCCTTTTGCCCTAGGAAATCCTTATGGTCCAGAAAAACAACACTAAAATGTAAACATGCTCTACTCTCTCTTTTCTGGTATGGAAAATATGTGAGTACAAAGAAAGAGGTAATATCTCTAGAGTTAGCTAAGACTTTTAGCGTGTAAGGTTGCTATAAAAACTTAACTTCATACATTTTTCTCTATAACTTCACACTCCTAGTTGTATTTTCAGCTATGGAACAAAATACAATAACACAAAATGGAACTCTTATTCCTCTTAGTGGCCAAGTATTTAACATAGTGTGATAGCCAATTAGGTGTAAGATATGACTCTATCAACCATTAACGAGGTTTGTGATTTTAGACCTTTTAGAGTCCTGTTAAAATTCCACTTGTAGCTAGCTTGCCATGCATGAGTAATGGGGCTAAAATGTCATTCTCTCGTACCATGACCTGGTCAACATGATAGGTCAACTTACTAAAGGCATAAATTTTGAATGAACTTCATTTGATGTTTTTCTTGCACCATTGGATATGTCTTTAAGTGTAGAATAATGGTCAAGATTTTGGCACAAGGGATAATCGTTTGACCCCCAGAAATGTCATTTAATACCTCAAAATGACTCCAAAAGCTTTTAGACCCCAATTCTCCACCCACCATTAAAATGACCCTACAAGTTGATTATTTCAGTTTTTTCACTCTATAAGCATCCAAGTCTCATGTTGCTTCTCATGTTATTTTATAAACCTTGATTGGAAAGAAAAATAGGAGGGAAGAAATGTAAGAAATATAAAACATAATGAAACACAACGTAAGAAATAGAGAACATAATGAAACAAACACATACATATATCTCTAGGCAATCAATACAAATATTTTCCTATGAATCCTTATGGGAGACAAGCAACCCTAAAAAGTAATGATGCTCTAGACTCCTTTTTCCCTAGGAAATCCGTATGTGAGAAAAACAACACTAAAATTTTAACATGCTCTACTCTCTCTTTTCTGGTATCGAAAATAAGTGAGTACAAAGAAAGAGGTAATCTCTCTAGAGTTAGCTAAGACTTTTAGCGTGTAAGGTTGCTATAAAAACTTAACTTCATACATTTTTCTCTCTAACTTCACACTCCTAGTTGTATTTTCAACTATGGAATAAAATACAATAACACAAAATGAAACTCTTATTCCTCCTAGCAAGATTAATGCGGCGTGATAGCCAATTAGGTGCAAGATCGGAATTATGTCAAACTTCATTAACGAGGGTTTCCAGGATTTTAGACCTTGCAGTCTTGTTAAATTCCACATGTGAAGTAAAGCTTGCCATGCATGTAGAATGGGCTAAATGTCACTCCCACTCATGACTCCGGTCAACATGATAGGTCAACTTACTAAAGGCATAAATTTTGAATAAACCTACTGATGTTTTTCTTGCACCATTGGATATGTATTTAAGTGTAGAATAATGGTCAAGATTTCGGCACAAGGGATAATTGTTTGACCCCCAGAAATGTCATTTAATATCTCAAAATGACTCCAAAAGGTTTTAGACTCCAATTCTCCACCCACCATTAAAATGACCCTACAAGTTGATTCTTTCAGTTTTTTCACTCTATAAGCATCAAAATATAATATGACATATAATATAATTATCCAATCTTATAATATTATACAATCTTATAATATTTGAAACCTAAGGTCTTCCCATACCAAAGTATGTTCTTTTAAAACATGTTTTCTTGGTGATATGGGTGATTTAGAAATGATTGGGAGAGCGAAATTCCTCATTTAATATGTACAATATGTTTGGTTCATGCCACTTTCCTCATTTAATACACAATATGTTTGGTTCATGCCACTAAGCCAAGAATTTTAAATTCAACTGACTTTTAATATAACCAACTAAATCCTGCAAAAAAAGAATAAAACAATTTATGTTAGGGTTGTGGATTCGGGCATTGAAACAACACACCATGATATTTCAAATTTAAAAATGATGGTTTGAGTCCTAGGTAGCTTAGAATCCTATTTGTTTTCAAAATAAGGATGCACTCCCATTTGATTCTCATGATTAGGTTGTAATCATGAGGCTCTCGCTCAAGAGTGGACCTTCCCAAAATCTTGTGACGTCTTGTCACAAGCAAAACCATCAAACTGAAAACACATCATGCAAGAAACATAGCTCGCTGACATATCATTTTTCTCCTTCAAAGAAAAAAAAATTCACATCATGTGAATATCTCCATGTACTCTTACATATTGGTGTACAAAACCATCAACCAAACACAAGTCGACAAAACATGCCTCTTCAAACAATTGACTCTCAAGTCAAATAATGGCTCATGTACAAATTTCCATATTTGTTGCATTTAAGTGTGTCAACATAACTCTACCTTCAACATCAAAGAAAAAAAAAATCACATCATGTGAATATCTCCATGTACTCTTACATATTGGTGTACAAAACCATCAACCAAACACAAGTCGACAAAACATGCCTCTTCAAACAATTGACTCTCAAGTCAAATAATAGCTCATGTACAAATTTCCATATTTGTTGCATTTAAGTGTGTCAACATAACTCTACTTTCAACATCTTGCTTCATGCAATATGCACCATACTTTGAATTTGCAAAGAAATTCATGAAACATCAAAATACATGCAAGGCCTTAATTGGATAAGAAATCTAACCATCTGTTAGCAAACCATTTCAATGGCGCTCCTTTTAGCTGCACTTCATCATGTGAATCATCTTGACCCTCATCGATTATGGAATCCTCTTTTCCATTATTTTCGTTATCTCTTTCCACCTTCTTCAAATGTTGTGGATGACTTGTTGGATACAAAGTCCAACACTTTTCTACAAGGTGACCTTTCTTATGGCAATGAGTAATAAACAATTGCATCTTATTTTCAACATCATTTTCCTTGTCCAATGGGCCTTTTACCCTTTGCCTCATTTATTTAGAAAGTTTCAATGTGCATGGATATCTTCTTCCAACATCTATAAACATTATGATTATTCAAACCACAAAAGGAACATGTGCAAGTTCTTTTTTATATCTTATGTGAATAGTTACCATGTTTATCATAATCAAAAGAAATTTGATTAAAGGCAAATTTATACCTTGAACATTCACCATTGTCGCCTTCTTGAGGAGGTGAATTTGATGAGGTAGTGGCTCTCCTCTGAATACTAGCAATGAATTCAATGACTAGATAGAGATTTCAACATCCTCTTCTTTTACATTCTCATTAGCTGCATGTTTATTAACATCTTCTTGTAAAGTGGGTGTCAAAATTTTCCATTCATCATGAACACAAACTTCACAAGCTTGAGGTAATGAACATGAAATAAAATTCCTTCTTGGAACAGCTTCATGTGCCTCCTTAGCTTTGGAGCATTCTCCATCATGTTTTCCATAACCAAGACCCAAATAATTAGGCCCTTCCTCAACAACATTTGGCTCAACTATGCCTTGTACTCAACTATGCCTTGTACATGTTTGCCTTTAACCCTTTACTTTCATAGCACATTTTCAACAAAAATTTGGACCTTATTCCTCTAGTGTGTCTCTCAAAAGCACGTACACATTCATTATGAGAGGAAATTGAAGATAGAAACCAATAGATAATTCTTCTAACTAACCTTGACTAAAATGAACTAAATTGTACTTTGATACCAAATTGATTTGAATATGGACAAACTAGTTTTATTGGGCTATCTCCCTCATTAGTTAAATAAAAATGTGTTTAGGATCGTCTAAATTTAGCCAATTGGGAAGGGGTTTATGTGTCAAGATTTAAGTGTATTTTGTGAGAAATTTATGAGTTAATTAGCTTTTAAAAATTCATGTGTACAGCAAATAAAATGAAAAAATTTTATTTAGGAATTTTTTTGCCCTCAATCCAGATTTCAATCATTGGAATGTATGTAAGAGGAAGAAAGAGGGAATTCAATTTTCAAATTCTAGACCTTGTCTAAACCAAAATAAACTAGAGGTTTGGTTTTCAAATACATTCACTTATTTGAAAAATTTCTATCTACCAAAAGTCCATATGCCAATCTACCTTCCAAGAAATCCATTTATTACATCACTGGTTAGTTTTTTGTCTTCCTATATTCTTTATCGACCTCTTCTAGTGATTCTTGAAAGGTGGATACTTAAATCCTTCCTAAAAATTTGAGCTCTAAAATGAGAAGACATACAAGGTCATTTTAAGTCATTCTTCTATCCAATTATAAAAACCAAGTGAATATTTCTACATATTGATTTCTATCCCATAAACTGTATAATATATGTGGAGTTTCCTCACCCTAAGCGAGATGTTTAACAAACATAATAATAGAGAAACAATTAGTGACGTCACCAAAAGATGTAGCCTCTTCAAGGTATCATATCCTCTCATCAAGGTCAAGAATATATTCACCAAAAATTTCCTATGGAAATAATGGTTTAAGAAACAAAACTAGACAAAAACCTTTAGTGAGAACAACAAAATCTAAAACCTCTTCAAGGTCTTCAATCTGCTCGTAAAGTTAAATTATGTCTTGATCAAGTCCAACAACAAAAAAACATTCAGTGACAACACAAAAATCTACAACTTCTTCAACATCTTCTAAACCATCTTCAAAGTCAATATTATGTGCATCAAATTCCTCAGCAAGGTCATCAATGGAGTCATCAAAACTACTATTTCAAACTTCAATGCCAAAAATAAGTCGAAAGAATTCAATTTATCCTCCAAAACCTTCTTCTCTAAGCAAAGCTAGCATGATGGAGTCGAGAAATTCAGTAATTCCATGAGGAAATTCTATCAAAGTTAAAACAAATCCTTTTCATCCATATTTAATGCCTACTTTTTCAGGTGGAACACCTCCAAATTTAAGGACCACAATGCCATAAAATATGTAACTTTACCTAATAGGTGTAGATCTAGAACCCCCAACTTTGCGTGACATGTACAATTGAAGATCTTATATGGTAAGCAGTGTGAGAAGAGAGTCATGGTAACTGAGTTGAGCAAGCGAAATAGTTTGGTATGACAACCTTACTTGTGATAGGTCTAGCTAGAAGGCTACCAAATTACATGGTAATGGCATTCAAAATTGGAAAATTCCCATTTCACTTGGAAATAAGATGGTAGAGAAAGGTATAGATGAAAGGAGATATCCATCTATGGTAAAGAAATCAAATAGTTCTATCAATTCCACCTTGCAACTCTAAGAGACATTGAATTAAATTTCATCTCAAGACAGGGCTTTGAGAGGACACTCTCAAAGCCAACCTTCATTATGGCTTTGAAACACATGGTAAGTATTAAGACTTAGCAACCTTATTTGCATAATTTTTTCTAGCATGGACCTTAATGTCATAGCCTTCTTTTGCCTAAAATTAATGCAAATTTCCTTGCAATTTGGCTTGCGACATTCATAATTCATGCTCATGGAACATGATTGTGTTTCAATTGTGATAACATCTGCTGTATGCAGAAGCTAATAAAAAATGATCAAAAATGACATTTTTGCTCTGTTTTTTTGAATATTTAAGGAAAATTACACCAAGTAGCTTCCAACCTCATATGACCATCATGTCAAACTCATCTCAGGATATTGTCCAAGTAAGAGCCACTTAAGCAAGCAATCTAGTATACATGACTCCAATTTCAATTAGCAACAATGACAATTCTAAGTATGGTGCAAACATTGCTCTAGATCCTCAATGGGGCATGTTTGATGACAATAATTTGGGGAGTGAGAGAGGGAGATGGTAGGAGAAAAAATTCAAGGAATCCATGGGAAATTGAAAAATATATAACTAATAAGGTGGAAGACATTTGTAACCTAAGAGAGAAACCTGTTAGGAAATGGGTGAAGTTGGTATTACACACCCAATTGGATAACCTTGAGGAGAAAACATTTCTCCCACTTTAATTGTTGGCATAACCTAGTAAGTGTTATTCATTAGCATGTATTTTGTAAAGGCCTTGACCTAGCTCCCATTCAACTCCATCCACCAGGTTGTAGAGGATTCCAAGCCTAATTTCATGAAAAGTAGGTTGGGGATGATCACATTGACCTGCTTGATGACGTGTCTATGAAGATTAACTACCTTGAACTATTTTTTTGCGTAGGGAAAGAGACACATTCCCATGTCTGAGCATGAAAACGTTCTTTGATATTGTTAATGTCTCTAGTGTTTACTTCTACAAGTTCTATAGGCAGAGTTTGTAAAGGGCCAGGTAGCCTCTGGATCTCATCTTTTATGAAAGGTGACATATCTAGTAAATGCCCCTACAGTCAATCTATGGAATGGATCTAAATAGAAGTTCTTCATTTTAATATCCATAAAACACAACAAATTTAAGGTAAACTATGTACATGTGTCATTTCTCCCACAAACTAAAGTGTATAAGTGGTAAATTTTATACCAAGTGTGCTCCCACCATGTAAAGGGCAATTTGGTGAACTTATCATTTTTATAATTTCTTTTTAGATTAAATTTAGTTTCACACATGATCAATTATTGCTTTGAAAGTTGTGTTCTACATAATTTGTGTATACTAAATTACAAATTGATTTTTTGAAATCTATTTTGTGTAAATGTCGACCAATAGATATATATCATGGAGGATGAACAACGAAGATCAACTGAATCCCATATGGAGGTTCAGGGATCAGGGGATGTTCACGGTATTTAAATATAATCTTAAATCTCCATACATGTGTGTACATATGGAATTGATTTTTTATTAACTTTGTGAGTTAAATTAGTTGTTCATAAGTTTCATATTTTAATTTTTAGGAGGTAAGAGGAGAAGGGTTTCTACTCCATCCATGGAGTGTGGCCATGGCTCAACCAATCGAGGTATGAGTGGTAGCAGGTTGCGTGAAGGGGGTGATATTTATTCCCCCGAAGGCCAATCAACAGCTGCTGGTTCTCAACAGGGTCATTTTGGGTCTGGTTCTCAGCAGCGTCATTCTGGGTCTGGTTCTCAGCAGGGTCATGTTGGAGAAGATGTTAACCAAAAACATCAAGGTTTCCATCAATTTCAATATTTTTTCATTAAATTTGTACAACTATTTTTACACACGTTTTTTCTAATATACGAAATTTTATATATATTGATGCAGAGGCCGAAAATGTTCGAACTAGTGGTCAAAATAGATGCAGGGCAGCCCGCTACATTCAAGAAGAAGGCTGTCAACCCAACACAACTTATCTGGCCGAGATTACTGATATGCCATGGGAAACCAACATGGCGGAATGCACCTTACAAAGGCGTGAAAGAATTCATGCAAAATTGCAAAGAGATCTCGTGGCTTTGTCTCTACCTGCTAAGAGTCGACAAAGCCTTGAAATAGTTACACATTCATTGGGTGAAATGGTAAATGTGTATAGAAATCTTGGGCCAACGACTGATTCATTTGTAGAAATGATGAGAAAGAGAAAAGAAACAGTGATGGGTCCCGATAAATGGGAGGACGTAAAACAAAAAGTTACAAAAGAAGTGGCCAAGTCAATGTTTAATTATAAGGAAGGGCCAAAAAGAAAAATGTTGAAGGTGTAGTATTTCAAGCACCCAGACAAAGCTCGTTATTTGTATGATAGGCATCTTGCAGCCTATGGAAGGCTTCCATGGAACGATGAGGTTCCTGTTTATTTTGCACAAATGTTTTATGCAGAATTTTTTTTTGGTATGAAACCCAACTACAATGACCTTCCTTCAGAATTTTTTGGCCCGAGGAAAGGTCGATTATATGACCGTAAGGGCGCTAAGCGAGATGTGGAGTTGCCTCACCCTAAGCCGCCGTTGGTGAGTCGACTGTTTCGAGTCGAAACTCTGCGATCAGAGATGGATGCGACTTCTCAAATAAGTCGAAAAGCAAGGGATGTTATGATCGAAAATGTTCATAGCAGATTGAGTGGAGTCGATATTTGTTTAAATCGACAAAGAGCACGTGAAAATTCACGTGCCAATTTTTTTTATTGTACAAATGAGGAGATTTACAACATGAATGTTGAAGATCTCCGAACATATGCAATAAATTGTCGCAATGGTTTGCAAGACCTAATTTTTCATGAGGAAGAGGGAACCAGAATGATATGTGTTAGTGACCTTAGGGTTTGAAATTATTTTTACATATACATGTGTACAATTTGTAATAAATACATGTGTATGTAGATGTATACATTTATTTGTATGTGTACATTAATCTAACAAAAATGTATGATTATATGTTAAAACACCATTTGCAGTTCTCAGGCATGATGCGTGACGAAAATGTTAATATCACGTTCGGGACCTCTGGTTCAAACAATGCAGATGGGTCTGACCATCATGATATGTTGGCAAATGTTAGTGTTTTTTAAGTGACTCTAAAATAAATAATTGTTGCCACACATGTACACGTATGTATATATATAATTTGATAAAATGTTTTAATAGGTACCGATTCCGTCTGATGTTTTTGGGATGGCGGTACCTTCTTCTTCCTTGGGAGATGTACCTTCTACTTCCTTGGGAGATGAGCCACAAGTATGGACAATTTTTCACAAGTTTAAAATTTATGTTTTAAAGTTATATATATATATATATATATTCTACCTCAAAAATTTCCATTAAAAATTGAGATATATATATATATATATATATATATATACAGAGAGAGAGAGAGAGAGAGAGATCTATATTTTGAGTTATTTAAAATTTTTTGAATTTAGGTTCCTATAGAAGATTTCTTTAATCCGCGGACTCTAGCGACGGAGATAGGAACATCCACAGCATTTGAACAAGTTGTCTTTAGTTCCTTTTTTTAATATTAAATTGAAAATAAGTTTATATATGTACATGTGCATTTTCATTTGAAAGTTTTTAATATATATATATATATATATGTACATGTATATTGTACAGTTTACCGCTGCAGATGTTCCTATGGGAGAACTTGTTCATCAAATGGAGAGGGAACCTTATGAGGTATCGCATGATTTTTTTCTTATATTTTGTTTTTTACATGAAGTTCTAGATATATATATTCTCATTCATTTTTAAAACATCAAATTTTAATGTTCAAGTACATGTGCATTGTGTATGTAGGTTTCCCATTCACAGGATAGGGCGCGGACTGAGACCCTAGTAGGGAAGACGCTAGATCCATCTCCATTTGATGGACATGATTTACAGTAGATTTGATTTCAAAATTTAGATGGTTTTAAAATTTGTTAAACTTGATACAATTTGATACTTGTGAGATTTACAATTTTTGGACATATTTTATTACATTGTTAATATAATTTGTTTTATTTAATTTTTGGATGGTTTTAGTACTTTTGGCATGTGAATGTGAAGTAATGTTGTCATCTGAACTACATTTGGCATGTTATGCAATGACATGTGTTATAATTTGTTTTGTTTTTAAAATTTAAGTTTTGGATGCTTTGAGTACATTTGGCATGTGAAGTAATGTTGTGATCTATATTTTTTTGTTAAATTAAAAGTTAAAAGTTTTGGATGGTTTCAATCTACATTTGGCATGTGATATTTAATGTTAAATTTTTTTGTTGGATAGTTGAATTATAATTGGCATGGCATGTGAAGTTTTTAAAACTCAAGTTTTGGATGGTTTCAATCTACATTTTGCATGTGATATTTAATGAACTTTAAATGTTTAATGTTTTAATGTTGCACAATATATAATCAAAAGATTTTTAAAACTTAAAGTTTTGGATGGTTTCAATCTACATTTGCACATGTGGTATATAATGTTAAGTGTTTCTATTGGATCTAGTTGAACTATAATTGGCATGTCATGTGAAGTAACGATCTATATATAATTTAAAGTTTTTTAAACTCAAGTTTTGAATGGTTTCAATCTACATTTCGCATGGGATGTTTAATGTTTTAATGTTGCACAATATATGATCAAAAGTTTTTAAAATTTTAAAGTTTTGGATGGTTTCAATCTACATTTGGCACATGTGGTATATAATGTTAAATGTTTCTATTGGATAGTTGTTCACTATAATTGGCATGGCATGTCAATTAATGTTGCACAAATCCCTTTTGGATGGTTGAAGTACATTTGGAATTTTAAGATTGCTTTTGATCTCTCCATGTAGTTTTGTTTGAATGGAAAATTTTCCAATAGGAAGAACATAGCTTTTTAATGCAACTAACCATGTATCAATTGAGTTCTAATTGAAAAAATAGTTTAAAGAAGTAGATATCTGTACAAATTATCCCTTTAATTTTGATTGGAAATATAATTCTAGTACATATATATGTTTGTTGAATTTGGGTCAATGTCGTTAATGCACTCAAATAGGTAGCCTGGTCGATTTATTTACATTGTTGAAACTTTTTACCCAAAAATCCAACTAGTTTTTCATCAATGCACATAGAAAAACTACTTGGAACAATTAATTGTGCATTCTAGAACATATCTATCCAAGAAAAGTAACATTTTTCATCAATTCACATTGAACATATCCGACCATTGGACAAACATATTTTGTACTAGATTTTCAATCAGGATTAGAGATGTGGATCAAATCCCACCAAAAGTCGGAGAAGTGCTCCGAGTCTCTTGTCTGAAAGGAATTTTCATAAAAAACTATACTGCAGATGATTTATTTACATTGTGTCCATACTTTTTACCAGAAAATCCAACTAGTTTTTCATCAATGCACATAGAAAAACTAGTTCCAGTTAATTTCATTCTAGAACATATATATTGAGTACGTAAATAATTTTTCATCAATGCACATAGTAAAACTAGAACAATTAATTTCATTCTAGAACACACACACACACACACACACACACACATATATATATATATGCAATACATATAACATTTTTCATCAATGCACATGTATAGAAAAACTACTTTCAGTTGATACCAGAGCATGTGCTTGTACCCAAACAATTTGTACATGTGCAAATAATTGCACAAATAACATAAACAGCTCAATTTTTAGTTGAGTACTGGAAGTTTTAAAACATATTTAATCCAAATATAATAAATTGTTGGACAATTCACTCAAAAAAATTCTAATGGAATTCCATCCTCAATAATCCGTTCATGATCGGATTTTGACATTTTCCATCTCTTAATTTTTGATTTTTTCTTTGATTGAACTTCTATCAACTTTATGCGCGTTGCACACACCAAGTGACTATATTGACAACTTATGGAATCAGGTTCATAGTCTTCAAAGTAAAAAAAGTCTCCACTTTGATGAGTTTGTTTGAAAAAATAACCTTTCAGTATAATAGACCCTTTGTCATACTGAAATCCGTGATCATTATAGTCTTGTAATAATTTCATTTTTCGTTCAGTGCAACGCATCAAATAATAATTCACATTTTCATCATTGTCAATAGGTGCAATTACAGCAAAAACATCTCCTGCACAATAAAATAAATTTAACAAAATTATGCATATTTAAATTTATTTCTAGATCTTTAAATCATTAGAAAGTAATTCAAATGTTACCTTCTCTAACAAGATCAGAAACTCGATCACCATCGGATGATATTGTAGTTTCCTCTAATTGCATTTCTTCAAACATTGCAACAGACATTTTTTCCTTTGTATTTAGCTCTGTATGTTTCCAATCGTTCACATACATTTTGTTTTCACAAACGTCATTGGATTTTGTGTTGTCTATGCAAACATCACAAAAACAAGAATATTTTCTTTTATCCAATGCAAACACATTTCTGGACGAATTTGTTTGAATTGAATGCAATTTTGATTCCCTTTTATTGTTTCAACGTCATTTCCAATTGATCTATCTACGTTTTCGATTCCAATATGCCAAAAAAACCTTTATATGTAAAATTAGAAAAAGAATTTTTAAATATGATATAAAAATACAATCAAAGATAATCATTGCATGATAAATGTACAATGTTTAAAATTAGATTTCCAATATAAATTAAATTGAATGTACCTTCGCACTTCTTTTGATGGGTTTCTCTCATGGTTTAGAGCAGTGATGCACCATTGAACAACTTCTTCAGCGTTCACAAGTCGGCTTGCAGAGTGGTTCATTTGATATCTTCGAAGTGCTCGTTTTATGCATGCTCCTACACCGTCATGTTCTCCTTTTCCATGGCCAATCTCAAAGAAATTCCAACAATGTTTAATGCAGGTTTTCTTATGAAGACAACACAACCAAAAGAATGATCGTGCAGATTTGAATTGACCTGCGCATCCGTCTGACCATATCCAATGTTCATTGAATGTTATTCCACGATTTTTCAATGAATCATAAATTCTTCCAAAACAATGTTGTACAAAACATGTATCATGTGTACAATCGTCACTGATATAAAAGTGATATTCTTTAATGATATGTCGATTTTCACTCGTGCTTTCTATATGATCGACATTTTGTTTAGCATGTCTATATAGAATATGGACGAGCATGGAGACTTGGTCAGAGTGATAGTATTCACTCTGAATTTCTTTTTGTGGAACAAATGTGTAGTTTTCTGCAAAATCAATCACTGACAAAATGGTCCCTGGTGGAAAAACTTCACTAGATTTTTTGAATTGCAAGTCTTGCCATCGAGCTCTATGGGAATGCTTGGTGTATTTGTAAATTTCTGCCTCAAACTTTCTCAAAAAGTCTATCAGAAAAATTTCGTCTTCTAGTAATTCGATTCTTTTAACACTATTTGCACCTTGAATCGATGTATCGATATATTCATATCTCTTCCATTTCACTATCATGTTGGACAATGATTGATCATTTATATCAATATGATATTTTTTTTTAAATTTAGTGAAATTTCCACAATCATCGCATTTTTTACCACCAACACATTTCTTTTTGTAAAATAGTTCATCGCTTTCTCTTTCACATAGAATTTGAGACATGAAATCACGGATAGTGGAAGGAGGAGGTGAATCCTTCCATAATGTTCTACCGAAATCAAGAAATGTGTCATAATATAACTCAAATTCCACATGATAACGACAACAACAAGTGTCACGTACGGTGATAGGTTTTACATACCATGGTTTTTGTTGAACAAAAGCACTGAGTGAAACATGAATTTGACGATTCTCTTCTTTGAACTTGTTGAATAACTCTATCTGAGTGGTTTCCAAGAAATATTTTTCATGTTCTTCGTACTGATTTCATGCTATTCTTCTTCGTATCACATGCCTTGCAGTTGGCGAAACACGCGAATTGTTCTTCCAATATTCATATATTATTTTTTTAACATTTTCTCCAAGTCTAGCTTTGTATGGTTGCCTACAAATAGCTCTACAACAAGCGAGTTCATCATTTACATCTATTTGCAGCCGAAATTTTTGATGTTTGTGCAAAGTTTTTCGTGAGGTTCCTAGTGCTCGTGCCATAGATGTTACCAAACAATTCTCTTGAGTACTTGATGAAACCATTGCCATCTGTATTCCTCTATGTACAATTGAAACATCTTTCTCTCTAGATCTCTTAATTGACTTTATAGCACTACTCATATTTTTTATCACATCTTCCTTCATTTTTTTTTATCTTTGGTTGATTTTTGAATACCCAATAGTGTCGTCGCTTCTTTTAATTTCCTTAATGATAGGAGACCTTTCAACATTTGAGCCTGAACTGTCACCTGCTCATTTAAGAAATAGTTTTCAAAAATGCAGTTAACAGGATATCGTATAACATGGTCAGGTTTTTTATATCCATATGTGTGAGTGTCAACATTTTCTAACATCTCATTATTGATAGTAATTTCATCTGTACATATTCGAAAAAATAGTACATATTCAATAAATAACTAAATTAATAAATATATCTAAAATTTCAAATATTTTTCAAATTAGTTCATCAAATAAAAATTAAGCTTCACATTTTACATTAGGAAAATTTTAAATATATCAATAGATCATAATATTTACATTTACATACCTGCTTCAATTTCTGCTTGAGGTTGATTTTATTCTTCAATATTTTGAGGAATATCTCTGTCTGTTTACATTAAACAAAATATTTTTCAAACTAGTTCATCAAATAAAAAATTAAGCTTCACATTTTACATTAGGAAAATTTTAAATATATCAATAGATCATAATATTTACATTTACATACCTGCTTCAATTTCTGCTTGAGGTTGATTTTATTCTTCAATATTTTGAGGAATATCTCTGTCTGTTTACATTAAACAATATATTTTTCAAATTAGTTCATGAAATAAAAATTAAGCTTCACATTTTACATTAGGAAAAATTTAAATATATCAATAGATCATAATATTTACATTTACATACCTGCTTCAATTTCTGCTTGAGGTTGATTTTCCTCTTCAATATTTGAGAGGGCTTATAACTTTCTTTTGCAAGATTGTCTCGTCTCTTCTCGACGTTCCTCAGGGTCTCTTTTTCGATCATATTTTCTCACACAAGTTCTTCGATTTCCCATGATAATAGGGTATGAAGTTCAAAAATTTTCCTTCAAAAAATTAGACAATAACTCAATTACAAAAAATATCAAAAAAGATTTAATTTAAAAAAATTCAATGTAAATTTTTTGCAAAAAATACATACTCCAATCCAAAACACTTACTTTAAAAAATTCGAGAGAAAAATGTCTTATAAAAATGAAACGAAGCTCAAAAGATTTACTGCAACAAAAATTCGAGAGAAAAATGTCTTATAAAAATGAAACGAAGCTCAAAAGATTTACTTCAACTCAAAACACGCACATACCTCCAAGAAATGTCTTTTGAATGTATGTCCAAGAAATTTTTTTAAGTTCAAAACATTTTTTGCCAAAATCAGGCCGCCTCCAAGAAATGTCTTCCAAAAAAATTCTTTAAACCAAAAACAATTCTTTGTAAAATCAATTTGCTTCCAAGAAATGCTCTTAAACCCAAAATTTGAAGAAAAGTTCTTGAACCCAAACCAAGATCTTTGTAAAATGAGATGAAATGTGCGAAAATTGTGAATCATTTCGCGGCAATTTATATTGCCGCGAAATGTGTTTTAGTAGGGGCTCCGCAAAACTTTCCGACCGACGGAGAGTTATACAATAGTTCGGCTGAACTTTTGATTAAAAGTTCGGCCGAACTATTAAGACGTTAGATTTAACGAGCCTTCGGCGGAAAACATAGTTCGACCGAACTTAGATTAAAAGTTCGGCCGAATTAACACGCCACCAATTACGCAAAAACCAAGCTCTGAATACGGTTCTACAACTTTGGACTGATTAAAATCCATGAAAGGTTGTTAATTAACTATTAGAACCAAGAAAATCATTTTCAGAATTGAATCTACTTTCAGGAAATATAAATTTTATGGAATTTCATAAACGTTTATTAATTTTAATTATTTTTCTAATAAAATGGGTGCAAACAATTTCTGAGGGTCATTGTGATTCAGTGAAATCAAAATTTTGTATCTCCCAAAATACATTGTAAAAAAAATTGAAAAAATTATGGGGCATTACATTGGGCCGTCGTCTCTAATGGGTAGCTTTTAGATTTTTAGTTTATAACTTATATGTTAAGAAATTTCTTGCGACGCGAAACATATCCAAAATACACAGTTTTTCGTATTGGACCAGTTCAAAAAATTCTAGTAATTATGATATGCATCCATTGGCTTTGTAAATATGACGAAAACAAAGTAGACTCTATCTAGATTGTTGTAACACATTTTTTTTTTTCAAAAACACAAATTTTCAATGAATACAACATTGCGTCATAACATGACTTCTTATGAATCCTTTGATTGTTAAGAAACACACACTCAAAGAATCGCTAAGTTGACATATCAAATATGCATAAAAAAATTTCAAAAAATAAGTAATAGAAATCTAATAAAATTTCTCACAACTTTTTTTTTTATCGCAAAATGAAATTCTACACAGAAAAATTGTTATAGTTTGCAGAAAGTTGAAGAACCGAAAAAAATAAATTTTTTTTCTCAAAAAAGGGCAAAAAGTGTAACCCAACTTCACATTTTCACCCGGACTTCCATATATTTTGTTCCCACTGGTTCTGATCTGACTATTAGTCCCATGCCTTCTATTATGAAGAGTCTAACCCACAGAATTATCCTTATCTATTATGAAATGAATTGGATTACGGACCTGATGAAAGGTAGATTTGAGGGTTTGTAGGAATAAATAAGTGGTATGGATTGGGGTTTTGAAGAAACGTAGACTGGTATGTCATGTCAATAGGTCATGAATGTTAATCATAAATGGGGAAGTCTATTGTGGACCGTTATGAAACATAATGCAGATGATGTGGCCGATCTATGATATGATAGGAATCACAATAAAATAAAATGATGATATGTCAAGGGAGAATATGACCATCCATATTATAGATGCTAATGTTTTGACCTTGCTATTAACATAATTTTTTTCAAATTTACCTTTAGAACTAACCTTTCCTTGTCTTTTCTTTGGTGTTGATTATTCAGGTACCTTTTAGCATTTTGGTCTTCAAATGTAGTCCTTCAATTTCTTGTATTCATCATTTTTTAGTAGGATATACAAATGTGTGAGAGCTGTTGAATGAAATAGAATGTGGCTGTAGACTATGGAATTAGCTGCAGAATGTGGATTAGCTGCAGAATGTAATAAGCTGGAGAATGGAATCAGCTGCAGAATGTAGTCAGTCACAGAATGTAATCAACTACAGAATGGAATGTAACTATGAAATGGAACATTACTGTGGAATAAAATGTAAGTGGAATATGACTGTGAAATGGAATGAAAGTGTAATATTACTGTGGGATGGAATGTAAGTGGAATACGACTGTGAAATGGAATGAAATTGCATATTATGGATTGCAAAAATGGAATATGAATGTAGTTTTGTGTGACTACTTATTGTAGAAAAGAAATGGAAAATATAGGATGTCAGAAATCTCTGATTTTCACCCTCTATTTTCTATATAAGGATGCCAATCATTGATTGGTTTTTATAATTATACAATTATATATATATATATATATATATATATATATATATATATATATATATATATATATATATATCTTCACTAACTTCATATCATTATTATCTTGGAAAATCTTGATAAACTCTTCTCTTGAAATTGGCTTATGATATACTTTCAACCGATGATCATTCACAAAAAGAGGTACCTTTTCTTAATCAATTGTCGTTATCTTGACTGATTCATTGTCAAAGACTTTTTCAATCTCATATGGCCCAAGCCAATGATTTTGAAACTTTCCTTCAAAATATTTGAAGTTTGAATCGAACAAAAGTGCCCAATCCCCTGCTTGAAACTTCTTCTCCTTGATATATCTATCATGCCATTTAGCCCTTTGCTACTAGACTATATTGTTTCTTTGAACTGCATATTGCCTGATTTCATCAAGCTAATTGAGTTTCTCCAATCTATATTTCTGTGCTTCTGATAAATCAAGTCCCAATTGGACTGGCATCTTGAAGGTTTGAATTTGAAACTCTATAGGGAACATGACTTGCTTTCCATAAACAAGTTCATAGTGAGTATGTCATGTTGTATTTCTCCATGTAGTTTTGTAGGCCCATAAGGCTTGAGGAAGCTTTTCTGCCCAATCTCTTCTGTGAATATGTACAGTCTTCGTGATAATTCCTTCAATCACTTTATTGGTAGAATCTACTTGACAATTTGCTTGTGGATGATAAGGAGTAGACTTTCTGTGCTTGATCTTGTAATCTTCCATGAGCCTTTTCACCAAATTGGGTGTAAAATGGGATCCCTGATCTGTCACAATTTCTCTTGGAGCACCAAAACGAGTGAAGATATCCTAAAAAATAAAATTAACTACTGAACGTTCATTAGTAAAAGGTAGTGCTTTAGCCTCTACCCATTTACCGACATAATCAGTACATACCAAAATATATTTTTTTTTTTTAGATGGTGTATTGACTGGTCCAACAAAATACAAGGACCATTTTTCAAAAGGTTCAATGAGTACCTGAGATTGTAATGGAATTTCATCTGAAGGAGCAAGTTTCCCTACCCTATTATAGTTGTCACACATTTTGACATATTCTTTGGTATCTCTAAAGATGGATGGCCAATAATATCCCAAATGAAGGATTTTATAGGCAGTCCTCTTCTCAGCAAATTCTCCACCACAAGGTTCATCATGACATGCCTTAAGAATTTCAAGCATTTCATCTTCTTGAATAAATCTTTTGATAATGAGATCTGGACTTGTTTTATACATTTCATTAGTAATCCATGAGTACCTTTCAGTTATTTGAATAATTTTTCTTTTATCTCTAGGAAAAAAATGTGAAGGTAATTTTCCTGTGACTAAGTAATTAGGAATATCTTCAAACCAAGGAGTTTTAGTAGTTATTGAAAAAAGATATTCATAAGGAAATTTATCCTCAACTAGAGTGTCATATTTGATATTATGAATTCTAGACAAGAAATCAACAATTGTGTTTTGTTTTCCAGGTCGGTCTAGAATGGTGATGTTGAATTCTTGTAGGAGCAATAACAATATTGTAATTCTGCCATTAGTAATACATTTATTCATTGAGTATCTAATTGCAGAGTGATCTGTATGAACAAAGTTTTCATAGCCTATAATATAATTTTTGAATTTGTTGACAGCATGAACAACAGCCAAGAATTCCGTTTCAGTTACAGTGTAATTTAACTCAGAGGGAGTAAAATTCTTTCTTGTGTAATAGATGGAATAGGGGGTCAAATATTTTTGTCCTAATATAGCTCCTAGAGTTGTATTTGAAGCATCTATTGAAATGTGAAAAGGTAGTTTCCAATTTGGAGCTCTTAAGATGGGTGCTTCAGAAAATTTTCTTTTAAAGTTTCAAATGCCAATTTTCAATCAGGATTCCAACTAAATTCACAATCTTTGGTAAGTAAATTGAAGAGTGGGGATGCTATTGTAGTGAAATTTTCTATAAATCCTCTATAATATCCAGTGAATCCTAGAAAAATTCTAACATCCTTTTGAAAACTTAGAATTTATAATTTGGAGATGACTTCAAGTTTAGATGTATCAACTTTAATTTTATCTCCTGAAATGTGATGTCCTAATACAATCCCTTCTATAAACATCATAAAAAAAATTTCATGACTTAGTGAAAGGTTTTCTTCCTTAAATTTTTTAAGAACCTTTTCCAGATTTTATAAAGTTTCTTCAAATGAATTCCCATAAACTGTAAAGTCATCCATGTACACCTCTACATAATCATGTATTAGATCAGAAAAATTTCCTAGTCCCGCCCTTGATAATGTTGCAGGTGCATTGCACAATCCAAAAGGAAGTACTTGGCAGGCATAAGTCCCCCATGGATAGGTGAATGAGGGCTTATCTTAGTCTTCAGGTGCTACCTGAATTTGATTGTAACCACTAAAACCATCCAGGAATGAGATATACTTCTTACTAGCTAATGTATCCAATACTTGATCTATAAGGGGTAAAGGAAAATGATATTTTAGGGTAGCTTTATTCAATTCTCGATAATCAATACATACCATCCATTTACCATTCTTTTTTGGCACAATCACTAAAGGGGAAACCCACTGACTCTCTGAAACTGGGTAAATGAAGTTCACATTCAACAATTTTTGCAACTCTTCTTTCACAATTTCCGTAAGATTTGGATTCATCCTTCTTTGAGGTTGTCTGATAGGTTTACAATTTTCCTCAATATATATGTGATGTATACAAGGCTTAGGACTAATTCCTTTCATGTCAGTCTATTCCCATGCATATGCAAAAGAATTTTATTGTAATGTTTTGATTAAATTTTCCCATTGTAATCTCTCCAAGTCTTTGTTTATGTTCAAAGTTTTTCCTGGAAATATTTCAACTGTAGAGCTACGAAATCCTTCCATATAATAAAGAGACATATGCCTAGATGACAAATATTCAATATTGGATTTTTCTTGAAATTGATCATGTTCATATTCTGGGGATGATTCCAAATTTTCCATTGAATTTAAGATTTGACTATCTTCACTAATGGTTGAAATAGTAAAGAGAGTCTATATATCATTGTCATCATCAATCCATTATTTGTCATCTAACTCTATGATTGTTTTTGTTGGAGGATATAGAGTGAATTTATTTGTTTAGCTACCATCGGAGATATAAATTTCACCAAATCTATAGCTAATGAAAGCATTAGCTGTAGCCCCAAGGTCTTCCTAATATAAGTGGATGTCCTCCTAGGTTGTTCTTAGGAGTTAAGGTCATAAAATCAGTGGGATACTCCCAAGAGTCTAAGGATACTGAAATATCTTCTAACACACCATCTGGTTTGATTACAGATCTATCTGCTAATTGCAGTAATGTAGGTGTATACAGAATATTAGGAAGGTTGAGTTGTTCCATGGTTTTTTTACTCATGATGTTTATTGCTGCTCCTAAATCAATCAATGTATTTTGAATTTCAACACCATTGATATGTGTTTTTACAACTGGACTTCCTAGATCTAAATATTTTTGTATGGTAATTTTTCCCATCATTATGTCTGCAATTTTTCCTACTACCTGAATTATTTTTATTTCTTTTGTTTTTCTTCCTGGTTTCTTCATACCCAACTCTTTTATTGTTTTGGCTAGAATTAGAATCTATTTAATGGCCTGTAACAAATGGATTTTGATGCAGACATTTTTCAATTCATCTAGAAAATCATAATTGGGAAACATAATATACTTTTCTACCCCTTTATCAACTTGTAATATTTCAGGAAAAGGAGGCTTAGAAGTAAGTACTGATGGTTGCGCTATGATAGGAGTTGATTTTACTGGTTCTTTTTGTTTTTCATTTTCATAATTCTGGTTTTGAAGAGATGTTCCTTCCTCAAAAATTTTATTTGGTTGTAGAGAATCTTCCTCAAAATTATCTTGTTCTTGAATAACTACAGAAGGCTTTTTCTTTTCTAGTATCCTACCAGATCTAAGTTGGACATCATTGAGATCTAGAGGAGTAATCATGCAGGTTGGAAATTGTTGTCCTTCTATCATATAAGTATTTTGAGGATTTTTATTATTGGGGTTTGGTAATGGTTGGGCAGGTAGTTGATTTGGTCTTTGTGGAAATGGTAATGAAAGTTGTGGATTTTGGTTTTGGAGTTGGGGTTGTTAATTTTGTTGAGGAATTTGTTGGGGAGGATAGTTTGGATATGATGGAAGATATTGATAGTATTGAGAGAATATTCCATAGGGATTTTTCATTTCTTATGCCCAAGATTGAGATTGAGATTGAGATTGATGCCAAGGTTGTTGCCAAGAATTCCAATTACTTGGTGGGGGCTGAGTATACATTTGATTGTTAAAGCCTTGAGTTTTTGGCCCCTACCATGGTCTTCTAGAGACAAAGCAAAGAGATTATGTTGGATTTGAAGCTGTTTCTTCTTTAAAAACAACTTTAAGACCCAGAATTGAAGGAAAAGTCTTAGTTTCATGGATTACTAAACAAATCATACAGGTCTTATGACTTTTGCATCAAGAGGTCATTATCTTAAAGCATGCTTCTTTTTTCATTTAGGACAGAAAATAGCTAAAACATCAGTCTCGGCTTTCTGCTTGTTTTGTAATTTAAGGGTGCCTATTTGTTCACTAAGACTCCCTAAAATATCTATTTTAAATTCATCAAGCATGTTTCCAATTTCTTCCCCACTTACTATTCCGGTTACAGATTTATTTACTCTAGCAAGATAAGGATCTCCTGGACTTTTCCTAGTTTTTTATTTTCCCCTTGAGAGATGAATACATAATTCACCAATGTCAGATAATGGGAGTTGATAGATATCCCCCTTTCCCATCATGTTGAGGATGTCTCTCCATTCATCTCTAATGGCTTTTAATAAAAGAGCTTTTAAAGTATCTTGATCTAAATTTTCTATTTTTTCTCTTTTTACGTTATAATTGAACCTTTCAATTAAATCCTCCAAATTATCATCCTCTTTTTGCATCATTTTAAATAATTCATCCTTGTGATTGATGGGTATGCAATAATCCAAATACCTTTCTAAAAATACTTACTTCATGTCATTCCATGTTCTGATAGACTGAGTGATTAAACCCATAAACCATTTTAAAGTTGCCCCTTTCAATGTTGAGGGAAACAACTTAAGTTTTTGAGAGTCTTGTAAATAATCATAATTATTGCACAAGACTTCAAATTCAAAAAAAAAAGTTTCAGGATCTTCAACTTTTTTAATCCATGAAAATTTGGGGGGACAGAAGGTGAGATATTTTTCATTATGCCATTTGTCTCTCCATAAACTATAGGGAGTCCAAAATAACTATCAATTTCCCTATTTCTTCTACCTCCTCTTGCATTTCCTCTACCTCTTCCTCCACCTCCTCCAAATATTAAATTTTCTCCATTTATAATTTCTCCTTCTCCTCCTCCTTCTCCTTCTCCTATTCCTGCCATTATAGATTCTTCAAAGCTAATATAAGATTCAACCTGCAAGGTTAAGAGCTAATATAAGATTCAACCTGAAAGGTTAACTAATTTTCCTCTGGTTATTCTATCTATGGTATGTTGAAGAAAGGTTCTTCATCTTCCTCTCCACTAGGAATTTCTAACTCTTCAGCTAAAATATGTTCCCTGTAGTGGTGAAAAAGGTTACTCCTTCTGTTGGAGATCTAGGATCTTCCTCCTCTAAGACTGCCTCAGTGGGTGAAGTAGGAGATCCTCCTAATTGGATTTCTAACCATAGGACTTCAAGAAGTCTATGGCTAGTGAAGTATGTAATATGAATTTGAGATGGAGGTGTATCACTTCGTGGTCTTGGTGGAGTGAGTGGTGTTGTAGGAATAAAAATCCTGCCTCTAGCTATGAATCTACTCCTAGAGTCTCTTTCTTTATGCATATCATTTTTTTTTTAAATGTAATAAATAAGGCTATCTAATTACACTTCCCCAACAATGACGCCAAAATGTTTAGTCAAATTAATGTTTTAAATTGCTTTCATAAATTATCAATCGAGGTTTGCAAACTGATGAAGTGTGGTGCACTATATGTTCTTAGTTAACCTTCTTCTTACTTCGTTGTATGTATTTTCATGTTGTTTTGGGGGTTTTGTTCTTTATATCTAAGAGTGTTAATGTAAAACTATGAGAGAAATAAAATGAATCTTAATGATTTTTAAGGAAGAAAAGGAAGTGTTCCTAAGTTAAACTAATTTTCATAAAAATGAATCAAAGATTTATTTATTGGTTATAATCTGATCTGAAAAATAGAGTATCTATTCTAATGACTTCTACTTTAACATTAGTTCTATTCCATGGATAAATATTATAACTGAAATTGAAATTGCAATGCTATTCTAAGTGAAAACAAAAAAGAAAACAACTAATGTATGTTTAGTTACTCCATCATTCAATATGAAGTGTCACTTTCTTGAGATGATGTGTAAGTAACCAATTATACCTTAGTTTCTAATTATCTAGAAAAGAAAGTAAAGTGTGCAGAGGAAAACTTAGTAATTGCATGAATTAAATATTCAATCATTCAATCTATAAATATGATCAAATCAACTTCTTGGAATGAATGTTAAGAACATCCAATGATGCAATTACTTGAGGATCTAAAAAAAAATGTAAAAGCATGCAAACTTAAAGCTTAGCTAATTGTAAACAACTAATGTATGTTTAATTACTCCAGTATTCAATATGAAGTATTATCCTCTTGAGATGTTGTGTAAGCAATCAATTATACCTTAGTTTCTAATGTCTTAGAAAGCAAGTAAAGTATGCAGAGGAAAGCTCAATAACTGTATGAATTAGATATTCAATCATTTAGTTCAGAATCATCTTCTTGAAATGACCTTTGATAACATCCATTGATACAATTAATTGATAGTTCTAATATAAGAAAGTAAACAACAAAGCAGTAAAGGAAACTAGATAACTGTGAATTATTATTGCTTCAAAACTTAATTCAATTTAAAAATAGATAAATCTATCCTCACGAAATGTTTTAGAAGAACAATGATTACATAGTTATGATTAAATTCTATACTACTGATCAAAACTGAAATGTAACATTAATCTATTCAGAAAACATAATTGAAAAAAATAGAGTAAGGAAATTAAGCTAAAATAATGAACAAAAAACCTCCTCCTGTGCAGGGACCCTTTGCAATATATTCAGTTGAGATCCTAGCTGGTTAAAAATGCACTTAAGAAATCACTGATACCGTGAACACAATCCTTGTATTATAATAGAACAGAGTCTCAAAACAATACACAACGTTTAGCAAAAACTTAACTTAAAAATTGTTTTTTCTCGATTCTGTACAACTGGTATATAAATAAAACAAACATAACAGTTTATGAGCTAATTATGCCTATAGGTGGCTAATCCTAACTGATTTATAGAATTTCAATTTGACTGTTTAACTCTTGATTTTATACAATAGAGAAAATCAAGAGTCCTTCTATTCTTGGCTAACATCCTTTGACCACACTTTGACCACGATCTCAGGCATCCTTTTCTATCGATCTCGATCAAGTAGATAGAATGAAATCCATGTGTAGATGATTATAGAAATTCCCATGTGGCTCATTTCTCCATTTGATCCCTGGAACTTGTCACACCATGAAAGTAGCTATGGAACCAACGATTAGCTGCAGAAGAGGCTGCGTTCTATAGCCAAAGTACAAAAATCCATTCGAATAGCAAGAACCAGGGAAAATTTTAAGGATGGAAAATTATCTTGAAGTTTAAAAAATTGGCGAATCTCACTAGTCCCTAATATGCAAAATATAAAATTTTTATTGATGTATTTCTAAATTTAATCAAATTTATAATGATATTATATATATTGTCTATATAATGTTGGCGATTTTTAACGTAAAATAATTTTCTATTGTAAAATTTGGGCGAATCATTTTTATAAAAAATGGAAATTGGCAAATCTTTTTTTTCGAAAAACCATGGAAAATTAGCCCACCTGCGAATATTAGCCCCTAAAATTTTCCATGGAAAGAACATCAAAATATAACATGGAAATAATTTAAATTCATTCCTTGAGAGAAAACATGACATTTATTATTGATTGGAGTATATGAGCTTATGAGAAAGTAATGAAAAAGGTGAGAAAGGATGTCAAAGAGAGGATAATTCTGAGGTTCAACAAATTCCATTCTTGGCAGGCCTACATAATGGAATACATCTCTTTTTCATAGGTGGAATACATTCAGAATGTGTTTGAAAGTGTCTCACTGTGATATGCCACTTGATGCCCCTGCTGAGTAAGTAATGCACCAATAGCATAGTTAGAGACACATGTCTAAATCCCTAATGGTTATTGGAGCTTTGGTAATGTGAGCACTGGGGTAGATCAGAGGTGATGCTTCAACTTGGAAAATTCCTTCTGTTGAGATTCAAAACAAAATAAATTTTCCTTCGCTCCTCCCTTAGTGACTTGAATAAAAGGCTAAGTGATATGAGAGAAACCCAACGCGAACCTACGGTAGAAGTTAGCAAGACCGAGAAAGTTGCAGAGCTCTGTTAGAGTGGTCAAGGTTGGCTAATATTGAATGACTTGTATCTTGGTTGGGTCCACATGCATGCCCCACTCATTAATGATGTGCCCCATATATTTAACTTGGGTCATACCAAAAGTGCATTTATCCAAATTGGCACACAATTTGTTTTTCCGCAGTGTTTGGAGCACTTGTCAAATGTGGGGTAGGTGCTCTTCCCAACTCTAGATGAAGATCAATATGTCATTAAAATATGCCACCACTAATGAGTTGGTGAAGGGTCACAAGTTGCCATCCATCAGCCTCATGAAGGGCTCGAGGGCATTCGTTAATCTGAAAGGCATGACCAGTCATTCAAAAAACCCCCCTTGGATTTGATGGAAATATTCCACACATTAGAGGGTTTACTTGGTATGCGGTGATAATCAGAATTCAAGTAAATATTGCTCATATAGTTGCCCCCCTTGATCTGTTCTAGAAGGTCATCAATCCATGGGATCAGATGCCTATTTTGGATAGTGATATTGTTCAGTACCTGATAGTCGATATAGAGTCTTCAGGTCCCATCCTTCTTTTGTACCAACACAATCAGGCTCCCACAGGGTGATGAACTTGGCCTGATGTTCCCTTTCTACAACAAATTTTGAATCTGCCTCTTTATTTCATCATTCTCCATAACAAAGCACCGATAAATCGGTTCATTTAGTAATGATGCACCTGAGGTCAAATTAATAGAGTGCTTGAATTGATAGTGTAGAGGTGCCCGCACAGGTGAAGTGAATATGTCCCTATACTCCTCCAAAACCTTGTCCATTTTTTGTTTTTGTGCAGAGGAGCCCTGTCTAGAGCCCATGACCACAATCTTCTTCTTTCCCTAAGGGAAAATGATAAGGAAAAATCATTTCCCGGTTTGGGAAATGATCTCACTGCATTCCTTCACAGTGATAAAAGAGATGGTGGTAGGTGGTACTATCTTCGATATCATGTACAAATTATTTCCCAACGTAATTATAACAATGTGAGGCCTAGACTCATACATAACATGTCACTTCCACAAGAATTGTTGGCCTAATAATGCATCAAAAAATTCAAGAGGAGAAACATCACACAATACCTCATCTGTGAAAGGATTGATATGGTAGGGGAGGCGACACTATTAGCTGGCGCGAAGATCCTGACCTTGGTGAATCCACCTGATGGTGTATGGATGTAGGTGTTTTATGGTTGGTAGGCCCAAATTCTTCACAACGTCTACTAAAATGAGGTTCTTTTTTCTCTCACTATTGACAATGAACTATAGTGGAGAACCCTTCACCCACATCTGTGAATGGAAGAGGCGCTCCCCCTCCTATGGATCTTCAGACTCATCCTTCTTAATATTTGTGGTAGAAATGGTGGCACTCGGCTCCGCATGAATAATTTTATTCCCTTTTTCATTCCCCTTGTTGGGTTTTGACTCAGATTCAAAACATGCATTTTATTCGGAAGCCTTCAACTCGGACATGAGTGACTGCTCAGCTCGACACTCACTCTTGTTTTGAGTGGGGCTCATATGGAACTCACACCACTTTACCATGGCTTTCTTGTTATCCATGGTGTTGTTATTTTCTTGCGGCTTAGACAGGTTTTATTGATCGTCTTGAATTGGATTTGTCCTTTGTTATGTGATTTGGGGGCACCTTTCCTTTGCTTCATATTCATAGAACTAAAGTATCGTTTCTTCTGTTTAAATTTATGATTGACCTTGACATCATATCGATAGGAGGCACTGAGCGAGGAGATGTACAAGACCTTCATTTTTTCCTTGATGTACTTATGTAAACAACCATGGTACCTGAGTACCAAATTCCGCTCAGAATCCTTGATGGCATCTCAGAAAGAATTCCAAGTGGTCCAACTGAAAACAATGAGGATTCCCTCTCATCATTTTTCTCACAGTAGGTTTCCCACTAGGACTTGACATGGGGGGCAAATATGAGGATTGAAAAAGTAATATTTTCTCAATTAGAAAAGTCATGAACCGAAAAATATCCTTCCAACATCTCTAACCATATATCTATGGCATTTTCATCTATCTGACCTTAAAGTATTAGAATTTCAAAGTTAACTTGTACGCTAAAAGGAGTGGCACCTCCAGAGTGGCTATTGGATGAAGATGAATCGTTTGTGTTTAGTCATCGAAGGATCTGGGAAAATTTATCCATTATCACATTCCTATATTTCTCAAGGGCCTCCTCGAGCAATATTTTGAAAGGATCCCCTCATCCCTTGTCTTTATTTTCTTCCACCATGGGAGGTCATCGGGGTTTTTGAGGCTAATATTCCAAAGGTTCATCTAGTTCAAGCCCTGACCCCTTATACCTTGATCTTGTTGGAGATATGCAAAGAAATACAGAGAAAGATAAGACCTCTATAAAACCATTAATCTAGAATTATGAAGGAATGTAATAGAATACAGATATAAACATAAACACATCGATGCAACATATATAAAACTTCATTTCATTAATATCAAAGAACTGAAATATGATTACATACAGAATGGAAATAAACTATATTGGGCAATGGTAGCTTATCTCTGAGAAGACATGTGGCGCATACATGCCTCTGAACTATGTTAAAATGAGGCTCAAAGGACTATTTATTATTGAGAAACAATGGAAAACCCTAAACATGCAAAATCCTAACCCTAGGAGATGAATTGCCAAAATTGCGGGCCTCGTTGGGGTAAACTGGTATATCAACTTCCTAGGGTCCTAACTTTGGCATATGATATCTATTTGAATCACACGATACCTCGTTAGAAATATCTACCTAAGGACTACATCTTTCGACTAAAAACATTAATTAAAAAATGAATTTTCCTGTTTTCAAAAGAAGAAAAAAAAACGTCATTGAGGGCCTCAAAACAACTCTGGAAATTAGAGAGCCAAAAAATGCCAAAAATATTAAACTGTGCTATAATTAAGGAAACTGGAAAACTGAAAGAAACTATGGCTGGGGTCCAAGTGGAATAGGCGGGTTGCCATAAATATCCGCCTGGATCAGGAACTTGGTACCTCAAACATGACATTATTGAGAAATGGAAGGACACTACTAGATAAGGAATTCTTAAGCTATTTATCAAGTGAAATCTCTAAATCATACTTGGATTCTGTGATGGACTTGTTTTGGTCCAAGAATCTTAGGAAAATCCCTGTGAGGTCCTTGTAAACTATTGTTTTGGAAGTGGAAACTTGACGAGGGAGGAACTAGTAGTGGATATTGTTCTTGTTGGTTGGGAGGAGTGATCTTGATCCTCTGTGAATTTCTTGGTAGTCTAAACATGATTAGATAAGCATCTTGATTTTTGGATTTCCCGAATTAAAATGTTTTCTATAAATTGCAGTGATTTAGGTGATACATAGTAATGTCTAGTTAGTATGAATTTCCTGTAAGGAATCTGTAATTTGACATAATGGTTATGAAAACATTAGGGGAATTTTGAGGTATAAAATGGGCCTCCTATGGAAATAATAAAATAATATTAGATTACATCATCAAATATTAGAGGGAAAAAGGAAAAAAAACTACTTTTTCAACTCATATCCCTGTTGATTTACTCAAATTTCGAGTGGAAACACTCGTTGGATGAAAAATTTGATTCGTTATCTACGAATTACTCATGTTGCATACTTTTGATGGACCCTGCCACACGAAAAATGATAAATACATGAAAAATGTGATTACAATCACATTTTTTCATGTATTTCTCATTTTTCATGTAGCAGGGTCCATCAAAAGTATGCAACATGGGTACTCCTTGGATGAGGAATTAAATTTTTCATCCAATGAGTACTCCCACTCGAAATTTGAGTAAAACCTTAGTGAGATAAGTTGAAAATACAATTTCAAAAAGTAGTTTTATTATTTTTTAATTTTTTACTTTTTTACCCCAAAAATGGTGAATCATCCCCCATGTTTGACATCAACATCTTGAATCCTATTTGTTTTTATAAATTTTATTTTTGTTGTACATTTTTCTTAGGAGGCCCATTTTAGACCTCAAAAGTTCTCTAATGGTTTAATATGTGTATTGCAAAGAATTACTTTGTTAAATAATGAAGGACATATGTTAAATACTTATGGTTAATCATATATGGATAACATCAAACATATTAGTTCCAAATTTTATAGGCTGAAGCCATTATTTGAAATAATTCCTATTTTGTAAACATATATATACCTAATCATTGCAAAAGGTTGAATAGGTTGAATAACAGGGACCGAAGGTATACCTAGTCTTGCTTATCCCTTGAAATATTTGTAATAATAACAGTAATATGAATGGATAGAAGGACCCAACTGGAAAATTTTGTACAAGAATCAAAATGATAAAGAGGAAGCTGAAATGTTGAAATCACAACATTATATTGAAAATAAGAAGTACAATAAGAGAGACGGACAAATTTGTGTCGAACCACTTATCTATAGTACTCAACTGATATCAAACCATATTATTTTCCTAGGCCCAACCAATTAGAACCAGTAGTCGAAAACAATTCTAAGTCGATTTTTACAACTATAGGAAGTGAGAGAGGCTCGGGGTAGGTCGTTTTGAACGTTCAAAGCAAATAACGGCTACTGAAAACTATTGAAATAAGCACGCTACAATGCAAGCCCTCTAAATATCAGACAATGTGTTGGTATATATAATAAAATATAAAAGTTGTTAAGGAAAGTTAAAGAACAAGAATCTACAGGTGGCATAAAATAAAACAAACCATGAATAGAGTGTAACACATTACAAACCATAAAAACAACAATATAGATTTACAGTGTTGGATAAGAAAATGTAACATGGCATAAATAGTATAAAAAATGAAAGAAAAGAATAGGTTTTAGAGTAAGTTGTAAGAAGGTGGTTAAAATGAATACCAGAAAAAGAAATATACTTCTTCCATGGAGGTAAAGTTCTGCCATTACAAACCCTAGTGGATAGGGTTAATACAAAATAATTTACCAAATAATGAAATGAGTCTTCAACAACATTCAATCCTTCCAAAACACAACACACAGTGGAAGATAAATTATTTTCTTAAAAGAAATGTAACAATTATTGTTAATAAAAAATTAATTGGAAACCCTCTACATGAGGGAACTCAAATTGTCATAGGAAAACCTAACATTTCCAAGGAGTAGAAATAATAGATAATACTATGTCCTAGTCGTGGGTGACAATTCATAGTTTTAATTAATAAAAAGTGAATGAACTCTAAAGTTTGAATCCTTTTTTCCATAGCTCCAAAATGATAGTCGGGCCATGGAAACTGCCAAATGGAACCTCAAAAGGAAGATAAATACAAAAAAAACTTGTTTCATGTTGAAAAAAATCTAGAACTTGAAAAATTGATATTTCAATTCCACTGAAAGGAGCATCACAAACTCTAACCTGTAACCAATCAAAAAACACAATTGTTAAGTTAACACAACAATTTGGGCCCACAGAAGGATAAAATACTTGAATGGGTAATAGAGGATGAATATTTACCTTTAAATATTTCTTTTGTCAACCAATCGCATGCCACACTAAGAAAAAAGGAATATTAACATTAGCTGTAAATAAAATGGAACATGGTTTCCCCTTTTAAGAGAGATAAATAAAATTAACATTTGTATTACCTTGGAAACTGGAGCTCAAAGAACCCAAGTATTGTGTTTTCATCAGGGAACACCAACCCAGAAATGATGTATTGGTTCTGAAATCCAAAGGAAAGGAAAAGTTATAGAGAAACCCACAAATATGAGAACTACGTTGTAAAGACTTGAGGTTAATGGAAAAGTATAGTAAAAACATTGTCATACTTACCTGATGTAAACAAGACACTGGCGAGTATGGTGGAGGATCCAACCTAGCTTAGGGGTTGATATGTAAATGAGAAATCTTGACAGAACAAAATGAAAGCTGCAAATGAGACCTACAGTGCGATGGAGGGAGGGAGCTAGTTACTCCTTAACAACCTCGCCTAACCCTAGAACATCTAATAAAAACCCTAGGGAATTGACTATAGTACTCATGACACATTGTAGGCGTTTAGATCATGCCATGAGTTCCAATAAAGTGCATGACAACTGGGTCTTCCAGAAAATTAGTGAGAAGATTCATAAGTTGCATTATCAGGTTAACTGGGTAAAATAAGTGAAGGGATAAGTTCCCTTAAGATCAAAAATATGATAAATCAAGCTATGTTGATAACTTCAAATGTATATAAAAAAACATAATAGCCTTATTCATATGAAATTGTGTGGTCACATATAAGACCATTCCGGGGCATCAAATACATGTGACCATAGTGCCAAATTTATGACTAAAACAATTAACCATAGTATAGTAATATTACCAACCCAAAGATTTCAATAACAAATGAAATTAAGAACATAATAGATACGAAATTCATATTTTTTTACAATTGAAGTAAAACTATATCATATATAGTAGAATTTATTTATTTATTTATTTGGTATATTGGGAAGTTATTGTTATTCAATTAAATCATATATTTGAAAAGTTCAAAAATTATAAATTCAATTCATTTAATTAATTAATTTTGATCTATAAATATATATAGAGAGCGCTTCAACGTGAGTTAATTATTTAATAAACATACATCATCAAACCACTTCAACTCATTAAGTTTACAAGAATGCATCATCCAATCTCCTCAAATCATGAAATGTGAAATCTAAGGAGGTTACATATGTGTGTGTGTGTGTGTGTGGTGGAAAATAAAATGAAGGAGAAAGTTGACAAAAATAATGGGAGGGATTAAATTATGTAAAGGAAGAGTGTCGTAAGTAAAAGTAAGTAAATAATTATTAAAAATAATGTATAGTATATATATATATATATTCTAAGTCAAAAGTCATTTTATATTATTATTTTGAAATTTATATCACAAAATAGCATAGTTGTATTACATTTGGGCATCCCAAGCTTCAAAATAATATAGTTCGATGGCCTTACATAGTAATCTTGGATGAAAGCCAAGCAAGTCAGTGTCTATGGTTTTTTTGGCACACAACTGTAAAAAAGAAGTACAACGCAAAGAATCATGGAGGAGGATTAGGAGGAACCACTAGTGGTACTGCAAAGAAGCCTGCACAACTGTGGACTTGATAATCAATATTTTCAACCTTTATTTCCTGTGCTCGAAGCTGGTCATGGGAGCACCTTAGATGGTGTTGAAGACTCTCTAGAGCATCTTGAGTTTTGTTCTACATATGTTGAATATCATTTATGTAAGCAATAAGTTCATTTATTTCATCATACATATTCTCCCACATGTTCTCCAAATTGAGTTGAATATGTTGGAGATGGGATGCAATGACATCCAAGCTGATCGGGGATTCCACTTAGCTTGGAGAGCGAGCGAAAGAGAGCACTATCACTGTCGTAGAGTGTTGTCTCTCCGTAGACTTTGATTTATAGCTCGGTTCCCCATTTTATATTCGTTCATCCATGTCACACCTGAAACCACCTCTCCAGTCTCTGCCTATCTGTTGTGGTATCCAGCCAATCTTCCCACCCCTCACTACCGTCAGGTTGTAAGGACCTTCTTCTACACAAGGTAACCCACCCAAATTCACTTGGTTGGTGCGAATACCAACACTTTTGTCACAGCCTCCATCAACAAGAAGCTCATGAGAACACACAACAATCCTCGAAGCCAAGTTCCCTTCCCTTCTTGATGTGGATAGAATCAAATACGAAAGTGTGCGCCAGGGCGTTAGGGCCCCTGAGCACCACATGATCCCAAGCCAACACCACTCCCTTGCCTTGTCCACATACACCAAGAGCCACACCACCACGCAGGACTAATCACTAGCCATGAATGTTGAATTGGCTTTCCTCCCCATGACCAGTAGAGCAGGAGTAGTGCCAAACACATCACGAGTTGCATCAAGTGCTAGATTACCAGGATCCCACGGTCGAACACAACACCAGACCCAATTCCTTGCCTTACTTTCCTTCCACTTCGCACCCTGTGCATGAGTCTTAAGCCATAGCTTGAGAGAAGACCGCGGCACAGGGTGGTCTCTCCTGCCTCAAACTAACCATCGCCCAAACATTTCAGAATGCACAGTGAACACCCATCACCCTTGATAATCCCCTGAACCTAGCGCAATGCTACACTAAACAATTTACCATTACCTAGATCGTGTGAGAGCTATTAATGCTCGGTACTAGCACGTGGTTCCTGACTGAACCCACCAACATTCACCACCTCCATTTGGCGTGTTGATATGACACCCCCATTAGGGAAATGTATAGCATATTGTTATTATAAAGTTTAAATAATTTTTTATTGGATATTAATATATATATTTTTGTTAATTATGTTTTGCTTTTCTTATATATATATATATAAGTTATTTTATTTTTCATATGGAAAATATTTATATATTTTTTTATAAAGGATATATATAATTTTTTGGAACTATTCATTCTCAATAACAATATTTCAAGTTATTACATTAAATTTTATCATGTCATTTCAAAATTGAATTTGGGAGAAGAGGATCCTAATCCTGAGTCCCAAACACCTTAAATAAACTCAATTTGTGTAGTATAAATTATTTTATTTATCACATATTTATTTTTTATCATTTTTCTTGAAACAAACACTATATATATATATATAGAGAGAGATAGAGAGAGAGAGAGAGAGAGAGAGAGAGAGAGAGAGAGAGAGAGAGAGAGATAGATATATATATATGAACAAGGTATTACCTTTGATAAAAAAAAGTTAAATTTATAGAAATTAAGTAAATAATCTCTATATAAATTTCTCATTTATATATTATTGAAGAATTCATTGATAGGGGAGAATGGTACTAGAAATAAATTGATAAAATCTAAATTTACCATTTATAATATACAAAAATCTCAGTTATTTTTTCATATTGAGAATATTTATTGTGATTGGAAGTTCATCCACCATTTTTTAGATATTATAGAGAAGAAAGAGGGATTTTATGAGGATTTTTTTTTCAAAAAATGGAACATTTTAAGAATTTTAATTTAATTATCAATAGTTATCATTACATTGATATTTTTTGGAATAGGCGTAATATAATTTTAATTTAATTATTAATAATTATTATATACATGGTAGGGATTTAACTTCCATCGAATTTTCTAAAATATTCTTAGTAGTAGTCACAATTCACAGGTTAAGATTTATTTCAAAAGTAATTTTGTTTTTTTTTGGCCTTTTAATTAACTTGATTAATTAAAAAAAATTAATATGAATAAGCTTCATGCAAATGAGTAATGATTTTTTTATACATATGGTATTGATAAGCGATCGTATTGGGATAAGATATTATAAAAAAGCTAATTTACAAGTTAATAATCTCCATAATTAAGTGGGGTTAATCTCCATGGTTAAGCATTATATATATAATACATGTTATAATTTGGTTAATTTTTTAAATTTTTTTAGTTTTGGCAATGTGAAATGTATCATGAAGTAAGTGTATTTCAGAAGTCAATAATATATTTTTTAATAAAAAAAGTTAAATTTTTTTTTTAAGTAATACTATTTCTATTAAGTCGTCAAGCATATTTTACAAGGCACATCCTCGGAAATGGAGAAATCTGTAACTAAGGGATTGTACAAAAAACTGCTGGTAAAAACTAGACCGCCCCTGGTGAGGAAATCGGCCAAAATAGTCCAAATATGTCGGGCTGCCCTTGGCGGGAAACCAGCCTTTAACATAGTGCAAAAAGAAACTGAAAGAAAAAATAAGAGAGGCATCCAAAATCTGCAAACTAAGGAGCTCAATGAGGACATGTTAAGGAGAGCTTTCATGCTCGACGCTGGTTGGAGGGCCCTCCTCTAGGATATGACAGATGTAGCTGTAATCCAGCGATTCATTGTCTTCATGCTGCTCGCGAGGGGAGGGCAGAAGTCTGAGTCACTCTGCTGGAGTGTCCTGAGGAGCATTATCCTGCAAAGAAGTTGAAGTGTTCATGGCACCAGTCACGTGGAGGACTTCCTTACCCTTCATAAAACCCGAAAGACTAAGACCTAGCAGCTGCAACTGCTCGGCTGGCTTGAAGTCACTATCGTCCGAAGAGGGGCTGGAGGCCAGCTGCACCGGGAGTGCCTTGAGCTTTCGAGGAAGGAAGGGAGGCTCCTCTGAGATTTTCGATTTGCAGGCATGCTTCTTGTCATGGGAGGAGGACGATCCAACGGGAGGAGCCGAGGGCAGAGAAGGAGGGGCCATGGGGTCAAAGAGAATACCAGGCACAAGGGCAGGAGGATAGAGGTCTGCAGGGTCCCATGAGACTGGGAAATTCAAGTCTAGAGGGGAGGCCATGGGCAGGGGAGGTCGCGAAGGGAGGCCTCTTCCCCCTGCTCTTCTGCTAGGTTGTCAATGGTGACGCGACATTCTGGCTGGCGTGTATAAGGCTTGATAAGACAGAGGCGTCGCTGTAGAGGCAAGAGCCCAAAGATTTCGCACCAGAGCAGATGAGGGCTGAAGCAGAAGGAGCGAAGGGATGACAGTTAGGGTGGGCTGGAAAGACAGAGGCGGACTTGGAAGATAGAGAAACATTCTGAGAGAAGGATTAATTAATCAGCTCACAGAGTACGTAGATTTTAAGGTGGCACATGGGAATTTAGGGCCCATCCCACTCGCGTTTTGATGGTGTTGTGCAACCCAAGGATGGGGCACATGGGCATGGAAATCTGAGTGACTAAATACCACCCACATCCGGGGAAAAAAGTTATTTTATTGATATTTTTATATTAATTTTTTTTTTTCAAATAATTCAGAAAGAAATTTAAAGGCATAGAAACGTCTCCGTATTGAATGGGAAATAGAGAATAAAAGCATCAATGAAGTGGATGTATTGACTCCAAGTCTTCTTTACCGGTGGTGGTGGTTTCGATGAAAACAAAAGCAAAGTCCAAATTAAGTCAGAGAAAAAGGTAGAATTTAAGAAAGACTCCAAAATTCGAGTCTGGTTCAAGAGGGGTTAGAAGCCATGGAAGTTGGCACATTGACTCCCTAGCCTCTTTGGCATGTTAATAAATGTTTGTGCATCAATAATATTTAAAGTGTGTAAATCCATATCATTAATACAGAAATTTCATATAAGTTAGAAAGAAATGTCATGTAAGTTAGAAAGTATTCACGGATATGGTCACACACAAGTTTGGAAGTCAATTTTTTTTAATAATAATTTTTTTTGTCAAATAAAAATCTAATTCAAAAAATATTCTTAGAAGACATAAGTACTTAATGTATGATATAATCAATTTTTGATATTTTTTAAAGATTTGTATTAGAATAAAAATTGGGACAAATAACATATAAAATCTTATTCATCTGAGTACATAGATAATAGATCTATATTTGAAGTTGTTATATTATTATTCTTCGATGATAAATTATTTCTCACGCTATATTAGGCAAACACAGAGTATCATTTGAAGAAATTTCTAAAAATTCTTACAAATGAAATCTTTTAAGAAATCTTCCTTCTAATTTACAGTTTCTATTTCTATATCTCAAATCTTTAATAACCTCTTTTTGGTAAACAAGGTTTCTAATAGTGTGAGTTTTTATGACAACTTTGATTCACCTTAAAAAAAAATTGGTAATAGCTAGTTTGATATCAATGGAAAAAAAAATTAAAATATTGAGAGGTAAAGTATCATCAAATAATTGGATACGATAATAAAAAGTCGCAACCAAAAAGCATGTCTTCTTGATTTTATTTTTCCTTACTTTTCTTTTATGAGTGACCAAGGTCAATGCTATCACCAAAAAATGTTCACCTAACTATTTTCCTAAATTATTCATATTAAAATTCAAAAAACCCTATGAGAATAATTAGATACACCATTATTTACTTAATATTCTCTAGAAACAATTATTAAATGATTTTTTGATAATTATTTTTTATTACTTTTGACTAAATGACCTTGGAATAATTAAATAAATCACTATTTAATATTTATTCCTTATCCATATTTGCCTTAAATCTCACAATGTGATTAATAAATCATTTTTATTTGTTAATTACTTCAACCACTTTTTAAATTAAGATATTTGACCATTTTGAGTATTTTTTTCCCTCTAAAAAATATAATAAAAGTATTCATAACTACTAGATTTTGATTTAGTCAATAATAATTTATTATTTTCCAATTCCTAATTTAGCTCAATACTTTGTTATAATTAGGTTTTCTCTACATTCTTCATTATGACTATTTTCATCGTCCTCGTTATAATCTTATGATATTTGAGCTCCCACTTGAGTTAAAAAATTTCTTGTTTTCTTTTTGCATACCACATATTGAGAGAGAGAATCATATTGTTGAAGGACAAGGTCAAGAAGGACCCATCCCACGGAGGGGGATCTACAAACCTAATTATTTAATTTCTCCTCACGAGGTGTATTCATTAATTAAATTAATTATTTATGTCTCCCATTGGGTTGTTGCAGTTTATTTTCTTGTTGTTATATGTTTCTATTTCCATGATCCATTTTTTTGCAAATATGAGGCATATACACAACTATATTTTGTTGTTAGAGTTGTATGTCACTTATAACATAAGTAAAGATATTTTGGTACACTTATCCAAAAACATTACCCTAACAATAGACCCTCCACTCGTGTAGCTATTTAGAACTTTAGTGATTATTATTTTAGCTCTTTTCAGTGCTTTTTCCAGTTTTCCTCTTTCTTAATTTTAATCATTATTTCTTCTTTTTTTGGAATATTTTTGTTTTTGGTGGGTTTTCACATATTTCCACACTTCACAGGTATTATTCGAGTAGAAGACGACACAATCTAGAGCAGATTTATTGAGCGGAATAATTAGGAGCAAAGTACACTCTTTGCCCCATTTTCTGTGCCGCCAACATACTTTTCAGCCCAAAATCTATGCTTGAATGCACTTTCCAAGTTAGAAAATGTGTTTTGATTTTTTCAAGAAGTTTTTTTAGTTTTGTAAATTTTAAAAGATAATGTTGGGTGTGTTCCAGGAAGAGTTTTTTTTTTTCTTAAGCCACCTCTAGGCCTATATCTACTTAGTAGTTTCTCATTGAGGAAGTAAAAAAAATCTAGTGATCAGGAGTTCATAATTTTTTCTCAAAATTGAAATCTACAAGATTGGGTTGAAACTACGATGGTTGTGTAGATCTCGTCTTCCTGATTCTGGCACCATGAATGTTTCGAAAACTGATGTCGTATGAGGGAGATATCACGTTTTGATCAAAATCCCAAAGCGGTAAAATTTGCGACAGGGTCGACTGGGATGCCCAGTCAGCAAGGTGGATTGCACAGTCAACAAAAGGAATATTCTGAGGAATATTCCTTCCTCAGAGCCAAATACAGGATGACAAGTGGTGCAATCCTATTAGTCGAATGGTTGTACATTTTGGTTTAAGAGCCAATCAGGGGGTGACACGTGGCTAGCCTTGAGGCTGTCATGTGTCCCCCAAATGGTATGTTAAAATTTTGGGTGGAGATCTGTAGGGCTTGAACCCATGACCTCCGGTAGGGCACACCCAAGTCTTAACCACCCACTCTGCACATAGTTACTTAACCTATATGGGAGTCAGGTTGTTATAAAGTTTATTGCATTGATGTTTGGGGGTTGGGACCGCCAGTGGTCCCAACCCGCTAGTGGTCCTGAAGGTTGGTCACATAACAAACCATAACTTAAAACGTGCGGTCTATATGACATCCAAACCGCAGTCCGCTAACCTATCCACAATGCCTATCACATGCAACCGTTCACTATTAACTCCGCGGTTTCCTCCGACGGTTCGGCTGTCCACAACATTTAAACCAGAGTTTTAGTGCAACCACAATTATGTGCCTTGGTTTCCTCTAACCTCCGACGGTTTGTCCCATGGGTTTGGGGTGCGCATGTGGCCACCCCAACTGCTAGCATTTAATGTAAACGATTAATTCGACAGAGGTTTAGAGCGCGCCCAAATTTAGGGTGGAGTTGGCTAAATAAACTCTAGTTAAGTGGAGTTCTCCACTTTTAGTGGATTTTTTCTAGGTGTAATTGGGAAAATGAGTAGGAGACTCAATTTTTTCCCATTCAGAGTGAATGAAGAATCATTCTTGACTAATTGGAGTATTCTGAAGCCATTGGTATAGAGAAAAAAACCATTAGAGGCCTGTAACTACATGTATTTGTAAAATTTTGAGAATAATGAAAGATGGACATGCCATTGGGAGCTGGAACGACAGATGTAGCCCAGGAGGGGTAAACTGCTTCATCATTCCTACTGTGTAAATGTTATGTGGTGTGATGCAGGGGCATTAGGCCCAAGACACTTTTTGTACATAAATAAACATAAGTGGGGGTCTCCGATTTTGGTTCCCTTATGTAATTATTTATAATTGGGTTATTTTAGTTAATTTTAGAGAAAATTGTAACTGCCCGAATGATTAGTGGGCATAGCTAGTGAAATTCTGTTTCATTCCATCTGAGCGTTAGTCTAATTTGGAATTGTAGAAATTTGGAAAGTTGTTGAATCATCAAAGAATCTGAATCGATTCATTGGTGATAATTGTATAAAAATAAACCTCTATGACAAAGTCGAGAGACCTGCACAGACCTGCTTAGAGAGATACATAGGCTGCATAGGACTGTAGTGGAGACAGAGTAGAGTTGAAGGCCATCAGATTGAAGATCTGGCCGCGAAAGGGTTTGTAAGTTAATTCACTGTGTAATGAAGAATTGTTTCAGTATTGTTGTGCATTTGTCGAGTTAAATCATGTGTGAATGTATATCCTCTTTTCTTGAATAAGTTATGTGTGAATATATGTATGCATCCTGATGGAGGATAATTGAAATCCGTGATAATTAAGAAACCTTGTAATGGGATTAATGGTGCTCTGTATATAGTTAGAGGAACCGATGTTAATACGATCGACACTGTATCCCGAACTGGTAGACAGTGGAGTTATATATTTGTTGAATATATGTCATAAAAAAATATATGGTTTTAAGCCCCACATGGAGGGTCTACGCTACTCTTAAATAACTGACTGGCGTTCGACAACCAAGTATGGAGAAAGGAACGAGGAGCGAGGGCGTATCAGTTACAACGCGGAAGAACTAAAATAGAGTATTTGGTGTTGAAATATACGACGAAACCTGGAGTAAAGGAGCGGAACCACGAAGGAGGAACAGTGAACGTGGTTTAGAGCTGAATCGGTGGTTTTGATTGCACCATCTTTACATGGTGAGTGGCATTTAAGAATTGGGAGCGATTCCATAGAGCAGCTGACACGTGGCAGAAGACGGGACCCCAAAAACCGCTTTCATTGCGCGCCATCGCGCATTATCATTCGTGCATCTAAGTCCTGCGATATCTGTTGGATCAAGTGAAGGGATGCGATGTGTTGTCCGTCGTTGGATGTAGACGACCGTTAGCGTCGGGGCCCATGCCCATGTATGTATTGATCGCTATTAAGGTATACAGGTTTAATAAGGTATGACGTGTGCTTACATTGATAAAGATTAATTATATGTGAGATGGCATTGGCTTTTGTAGAAGTCGAGGGATCACATTAACCCTTAGAGTGTTGGCCATAAAAGACCTTTGAATGAGCAGAGTGCCTAGGTGTGGACGACCGTGGTATCCTAAATCCCGTTGGGTAAAGTTATAACCCTGTGCTTCAGTGCTATGAACACTGTGTGTATGGTTGAGTGCGTTGGTTGAATTGACAAAGGAATTATTACATAGGGAGATATAAGGACTGCCTTTTTGGCCTATGAAGGTTGTCAATGTATTCATTAATCAAATTCTAGGAGTTTGATGAATGAATTGAAGAGAGAATAGAGAAGGCCCTTATAGAGTGAATAGACAAGAACTGGGTGTTGCGGGATTGTAGGATGGCAGATTTGCTTTGGGAAATGAAAATTTGAATGCAATTGTACACACAGAGATCTGATGAAATATTGGGTAAACCGGGCTTGTGGGCTGGCCCCGCTGTCAAGTGGTATTAGAGCTAGAATTTAATTAGCTCGTTGAAAAGTTTATTTTGGAAATGCACATGTACTGAAATAAAAAAAAATTGTTGATGTTTGAATCTGCTTAATAGAGAAAATTGTAGATTTGATTTGACATATAGTGAAGGTCTCCAGATGAACAGAAACTGGATTTGAAGACAAAATATTGCAGCAGGTAGAAATGTAGTGCAAGTGAGAAAAAGCAAGATCATTCAGGGATCTTGAGAGGTAAGATGATGAGCCTTATTTGAACTCTGGTTGGAAGGATTTGTTTGCAGAATACAAAGTGCAAGAAATTGAGGAGGGATCTTAGCAGAGGTATATCACAAGCTGTGAGAGCAGTGATAGAAGAGTCTAGCAAGGGATTCTGAGTGCAGAAAGAGTGTGGCAGAACCTGGAAGATTCCCAAATAAGGTTGGATGAAGGAAGAAAAGAGGTGTTCTTGAGAGAAGTTACAGAGTGAAGCCTAGAGAGTAGAAGAGAGTTCTCAGAAGGTTCCTGAGAGAGGGGACCAGTACTTGCCAAAATCCGGAGCTCAGGAGAGAAGCTTGGTGAGGTGAGTTGCAGCAAGAGAGCTTGTTGTTGCAGAGGCTTAGTGCAGCTTGTGAGTGAAGAACTCCTAGAGAAGAAAATGGCTACTGAGAGCCATAACATGGATTGCATTGATTGCAGAGGTTCTGAGAGAAGCCACAACAGAAGAGTGAGTGAAGATGCCAAGGCAAATGCCATGAGGAAGAAATTCACTGATGAAGAATGGCAGAAAGAATTAGCTGAGATCAGAGAACAGTTTAATGAACTAAAGAGAAGGATAGAAGAAAGCCAGAGAGTTGGTTGGCTCATGAAGAAGAAGGTAAAGTGGCAGAGGCTACAAAGGAAGAAAGAGAAATTGATGAATGCTCAGAAGAAGAAAGAAATACTCAGAGTGCTTGAGTATTTGGAGAAGGACTTAGAGACTGAAGCTTAAAGTGGGACCAAGGGGTCCAAGAGCCTTACACCTAACACATTTGGTATGTTTGCAGGAACAACAGTTGAGAGAAAACAAACTGTTGATGTTGTCACTGAGGAAGAAAATGGAGCAACTGCATGTTTTGAAGATGTCAATGCACAGTTGGAGAAAGATTCTGCCTTCCAACATATTGGAAGCAGAAGAGCTTTAGTTTTTGATATTGGCCAGAATATGGAGGTTGAACAGCTTGAGGACTCTGAAGAAGAGACCATTGAAGGATCTCTGGAGAATATAGAAGACTTGGAACAACAGAAATATTTGGTGATCAAATCACCAATTGAGACCATGAGGTCTTATGTTTTTGCATCTCACAAGTTGTGTGTGAATACAGGTGTTAATGAAGACAGTTCATATGGTGAAACTATGACAGATGAAGCTGAATGTTTCCAAGTAAAGTATGATGAGTATCTTTCAGATGAAGAACAGATTGAACTACTGCAGTAGAAGGAATTCATTAATTCCTTATTTGGTAGAAGAGATTATTTCAATGAGGTTGATGATGATGAGTTTGCCATTAATGCTGATAATGACAGACTACTTTTGTTAAATGGCCATGTGGAGAATGATGGACAGGTAGTTGGAGTCTTTGCAGGGATGGGAAATAAGGATTTTATTCTGATAAAGACTGAGGAGATAGAGACAGCAAAAGATAGAGAAGATTGTGGTGAGATGCCAAGATTGTGGCATGAGCAGAGGACAAAACCACAGAGAGAAGGTGTTAAGATGGTAAGGACAAAGATGAATGGGAAGAGGAAAGTTCATTTTTATGAGCTGGAGCAAAGAGACATCCTTGAAGAGGATGGTGCAGAAGAGAGACTAGTTGGTAGTCTCAAGAAATGTTTGAAGACTTGAAATCAGCATTCTGATGTGCTGATAGAATAGAAAAGAATTGTAGGACAACATACTGAGATGCTGACAGAGCAGAGACAGGCACTGAGGCCTTGTGAGTTTGAATCTAACAATTGTTTGATGAATGCAGATCTTGTTGATGATGGAGATAAGTTGACAGCATGGGGAAGTCAATTGAAAGAGAAGGAGAGTTCTGTGGAAGACTTTAAACCATGGAATGGAGAAATTGAACTGCTAGAGAGTATGCTGAATCAGTAAGATTCAATACAAGAGAGAAAACCTCAATTTCAGAATTGGGGACTATAGAATGCGAAGACACAATGGGATGAAGATAGAAAAGAATTGATGATTGAGTCATCAGTTGGGACCATTGGGTCTTGGGGTTTTGGAACTGATGAAGTGGCTATGTTGATAGGAAAAGAAGAAGATGATCCATCACTTGGAGTTGTCTTAGAAGAAGAAGAGCTGTTGCAGAATGAGGATGAACAACTGAAAGAAGATGAGACAATCATGTCTCATGGACATAAGTTGGTTGCTATTGGTAGCATAGAAGAATTGGCTTGTTCGAATAGCTGAGAGAAGATTAAAGAGAAGGCTGTATGGAAGACTATTGGGGCTACTACAGCAATGGAAAATCAGAGTTTCACTCTGATGGAAGATGAAGATACAGTGGCTAGAGAACTTGATTTGATTAGTAGAATCATTCAAGAAGAGGGAAGGCAATTGTTGAAGATTTCCAAGACAGAAGAAGAAGAAGATGCTGAACCTGAGTTGCAGCATAGTGAATATTTGTTTGGCCAAAGGAGATGGCGAGAATGTTTACTGAACACATTAAGAAAAGAAGGTGAAATGCCAGAACAACAGCTACTTGGAGTGTTACTGGAGAGGATGTTGAAGCAACGAACTGAAGTGTTTCCAGCGGAAGAGCAAGAATTCTACTGTTGCAGAGAGGGCATGGATGATTGGGTGGTAGCTAGGGTAGCATTAAGAACTGAAGAAATGAGAGTGCAGAAAACAGAAGTAAATGTCAAGCAGTTAGAGGAAAGGTTAGACAGAGAAATCGAATTGATAAGAAAACTGATGTAGAAGATGCCTCAGAAAAGGATAGCAGCAAGGAAGCAGAAAATCAGTAGCAGCAAGGAGAAGACAGTCACAGACTGTGAGGGCATAACAAGTGGAAAGATGCAGACCAAGACATGGAAACCAGGAGGAATGCGAAAGAAGGACGCTGCAACGGATGGCCAGTTGCAGAACGAGGTGTGGGATCTAGGAAGACGAAGATGAAAGCACATGATCAGGAGATCATGAATCATTTGAACCTGGGGAGTCTGATGCAGGGGCATTAGGCCCAAGACACTTTTTGTACATAAATAAACATAAGGGGGGGTCTCAGGTTTTGGATCCCTTATGTAATTATTTATAATTGGGTTATTTTAGTTAATTTTAGAGAAAATTGTAACTTCCTGAATGATTAGTGGGCATTGCAAGTGATAGTCCATTTCAGTCCATCTGAGCGTTAGTCTAATTTGGAACTGTAGGAATTTGGAAAGTTGTTGAATCATCAAAGAATCTGAATCGATTCATTGGTCATAATTGTATAAAAATAAACCTCTGTGATAGAGTCGAGAGACCTGCACAGACCTGCTTAGAGAGATACATAGGCTGCATAGGACTATAGTGGAGACAAAGTAGAGTTAAAGGCCATCAGATTGAAGATTTGGCCACGAAAGGGTTTGTAAGTTAATTCATTGTGTAATGAAGAATTGTTTCAGTATTTTTGTGCATTTGTTGAGTTAAATCATGTGTGAATGTATATCTGCTTTGCTTGAATAAGTTCTGTGTGAATATATGTATGCATCCTGATGGAGTATAATTGAAATCCGTGATAATTAAGAAACCCTGTAATGGGATTAATGGTGCTCTGTATATAGTTAGAGGAACTGATGTTAATACGGTCGACAGTGTATCCCGAACTGGTATACAGTGGAGTTATATATTCGTTGAATATATGTCATGAACAAAGATATGGTTTTAAGCCCCACATGGAGGGTCTACGCTACTCGTAAATAACTGACTGGCGTTTGACAACCGAGTATGGAGAAAGGAACGAGGAGTGAGGGCGTATCAGTTACAACGTGGAAGACCTAAAACGAAGTATTTGGCATGGAACTATATGACAAAACCTGGAGTAAAGGAGCGGAACCACGAAGGAGGAACAGTGAACGTGGTTTAGAGTTGAACCGGTGGTTTTGATCACACCACCTTTACACGGTGAGTGGTATTTAACAATTGGGAGCGATTTCATATAGCAGCTGACACGTGGCAGAAGGCGGGACCCCAAAAACCACTTTCATTGTGTGCCATCGCGCATTATCGTTCGTGCATCTAAGTCATGTGATATCTGTTGGATCAAGTGAAGTGATGTGACGTGTTGTCCGTCGTTGGATGTAGACGACCGGTAGTGTCGGGGCCCATGCCCATGTATGTATTGATCGCTGTTAAGGTTTGCGGGTTTAATAAGGTATGACGTGTGCTTACATTGATAAATATTAATTATATATGAGATGCCACTGGCTTTTGTAGAATTCGAGGGATCACATTAACCCTTAGAGTGTTGGCCATAAAAGACCTTTGAATGAGCATAGTGCCTAGGTGTGGATGACCATAGTATCCTAAATCTCGTTGGGTAAAGTTATAACCTTGTGCTTCGGTGCTATGAACACTGTGTATATGGTTGAGTGCGTTGGTTGAATTGACAAAGGACTTATTACATAGGGAGATATAAGGACTGCCTTTTTGGCCTATGAAGGTTGTCAATGTATTCATTAATCAAATTCTAGGAATTTTATGAATGAATTGAAGAGAGAATAGAGAAGGCCCTTATAGAGTGAATAGATAAGAACTGGGTGTTGCGGGATTGTAGGATGACGGATTTGCTTTGGGAAATGAAACTTTGAATGAAATTGTACACATAGAGATCTGATGAAATATTGGGTAAACCGGGTTTGTGGGCTGGCCCCGCTGTCATGGTGACTTATTTCTCTGTTTTACATGGTTGTTCAGTGTTATTTGTGCTGATTTCATGCTTCTAATTCACTAAAAGCATCTACAATTCATGGTTAAAATCCTCAATCCTTAAGTAAACTAATGAGACAAGTATGCCATGTTTATAAACTGAAAAGGCACTTAACACAACAAAACTAATAAATTCCTTTCATATCACCTAGGGTTTACAGTAAACCTCCATCATTTAGGAAGAGAATTACTAAATTGAGGAGTCTAGTGTGTAACATTTTCAGTTAGTATTTTTCAATTTTTTTTTTCAGGTTTCTAGAGTCCATTAAGAATTTTTTTGCAACACTGAATTCCCTTTAAAATCTTTTGTTTTATTTCCTCTTTAGGATCCCCTTATGAATCCTTGTTTTTGCATCTTATTGTTTGTCATTTTCCAGCATTTTACCCCTTTTTTTCTTTTTGGTTTTATGCACCAAACAAATTTACTGATGAAACAAGAACTGTTACCTCAAAATGAGAACTCTAGAAAAAAATTGAAAAAACAGGTTGAAAACAAAAAGTATTGATGTTGGAATAACAATTTTTTTTACAAGGTAAATTTTCAACATTTTTTAAAAATGGCATCAAATTTTTTTTTTTGTGTGCAAAAGGTGCCCTGGAAATGAAAAGTGTTGATGCTGGAATACTGTAATTTTTTTTCGAGGTAAATTTTTAACGTTTTTTAAAAATGGCGGTGAAAACCATTTTATTGTTCAAAAGACACCCTGAAAATGAAAAGTGTTGATGTTGGAATAACATATTTTTTTTCGAGGTAATTTTTCAACATTTTTAATAATGACGTTAAAGATAAAATATCATGACTCCAAAAAACTTTATAATTCCAATGATTTTCAAGCATGACATTAAAGATAAAATATTAGGTCTTTGAAAATCTTTAAAATTCCAAGGATTTTTAGGCATGACATTAAATATAAAATATTACGTCTTTGAAAAACCTTAAAATTCCAACAATTTTCAGCCATGGTTCTAAAGAAAAAATACTTATAACTGTTTTTAGCCATCACATTAATGATAAAATATCATGACTTAGAAAAAAATTATCTTGAAAATTTTTCAACCATGAAATTAAAACCAAAGATTAGGACTACAAAAAAACCATAAGATTTCAAAATATTTGAAGCATGACATTATGGAAAGCTTTTATGACTAAAAAACTTTAAACCTGAACATTTGAATGAAATTATAATTATACCAAGAGTAATCTTTGTCAAACAAACATTAGATTGTGACAAAGATTGATGCAAGATGACAATTCATTTGATACAAATTGTTTTGATGTTACATTACATGGAAATTTATTTATTAATCCCTTAGGTTTATTAATTCCTTGGGTTTTTCATATTAAACCCTTGGGTTTATAACATTAGCCCCTTGGCTTTACTATCTCTTTGGGATTAAAATAACATTAAAATTTAATGATGTGGCATTTGAATGGTGAAGAAATCTATCCAGCATTGAATTATGAAAAACATTGTTGCAATTTCAAAAGAAATATGACAATCATTGTTGGAAACTTACATTATATTGTAATTTTTCAATGTCACAATGTGACACTACAAAATGGCTTCGTATTGTGACAGTTGCATCGTACAAAAATAAATCCAATGTTTCCTCTCAAAATTACAAAATTAACGTTTATCAATCCCCCGGTCTATTAGTTCGTTGTTTTTATAATATTATTCTTTTGGGTTTACAATCACTAGGGTTTATATTATTAATCCATTGGTTTTATTAATGCCTTAGGTTTGTATTATTAATCCCCTAGGTTCATAAACATTGTGACAAACATTTTGCAAAAATAAATCCAATGTCGCATTGTGACAAACATTATTGCAAGATGAGAATAGTCTAATACTCATTGTCGCAATGTTACAGTACATTGTAATTTATTCAATGTCGTGTCTCATCATTACAAAATTAGGGTTTATTAATCCATTGGGTTTATTAATTCCTTAGGTTTATAATACAAATGCTTGGGTTTATAATTCCTAGGGTTTATAATATTTATCCCTTGGCTTTTAATGCGTAGGGTTTCTAACATTAATCCCTTGGGTTTATAATAATAGTACGGTTTAATGTTGTGATGTTTGAATGGGGTAGAAATCTATCTAATGTTGCATTGTGAGAAACATTGTCACAATGCGATAAGCAATATGATAATATTTTTTTGTAACTTACATTACATTGCAATTTTTTCAACGTCATATTTCGAAACTACAACAGGGCTTCGTATCAACAGGGCTTCGTATTATGATGTTTTCATGCTAAAAAAATAAAACCAATGTTGGATTTTGATAAACATTGTCGTAAGATGACAATTTGTTTGATACAAATTGTTGCAATTTTACAGTACATCACAATTTATTTAATGTCACCTCTCAACATTACAAAATAATGGTTTATAAATCCCTTGGGTTGATAATCACAGGGGTTTATAATGTTAATCCATTGGGTTTTTAATCCCTAGGGTTTATAATATTAGTCCCTTGGGTTTACTAATCCCTTGTGTTTAAAATAAAATTAATATTTGATGCTGTGACATTTGAATGGTGAAGAACTCTATCGAATGTCCCATTATGACAATCACTATAGTAATTTGACAAGCAATACCAAAATCATGATTGGAAATTTACATCAAATTGTAATTTTTTAATGTCACATTGCAACACTACAAAAGAGATTCACGCATGGTATAAAAAGCAGTCCAACTTCATATTGAGAAGTTTGCATGGTACAAAAACCAGTCCAACATCATATTGTGACAAAATCAATCCAATGTCACCTCTCGACATTACAAAAAGATGTTTTATTAATCATTTGGGTTTGTAATATTAATCCCTTGAGTTTATTAAATCCTTGGGATTATAAGATTAGTCCCTTGGGAATTATAATCCCTTGGTTTTATAATATTAATAATTTTTTGGGTTTATTTCAACCACATTTATTTAAATAAATGAAGTTGTGCTAGTGATATGTGATTAATATGAAAAAAAATTGAGGGAAAATTGGACTACATTGCTCTTCTCACATTGGGATGAGATCTATTTTAAATTTGGTTGATTTAGAATGATGTTTAATTCATTTAAATTAAACTTATGAATATGAGTGATAAGTGTTAATATTTTCTATATAAGGGAAACAAATTAACCCAAAAAGAAATAAAAAACATTATTAATTTTTTTTTTTTTTTAAAAAGTAATATATATATATAATTAAAGGTAAAAAAAAGTTAAATTAAAAATGAAATATAATAAAAAATAAAATAATATACTCAGTGTCGCAGTGTTACATTACATTGCAATTTATTGATTACAAAATTAGGGTTTATAAATCCTTTGGATTTATTAATTCCTTAGGTTTATAATATTAATCCCTTAGGTTTATAATTTATAGGTTTATAATATTAATCCCTTGGGTTTTTAATCCATAGGATTTATAATGTTAATCCCTTAAGTTTACTAATCTCTCCAGTTTATAATAAAATTAGGGTTTAAGGTTATGACGTTTGAATGGTGTAGAAATCTATCCAATCTTGCATTGTGAAAAATATTGTCACAAGGTGGCAAGTGATATGACACTCATTATTGGTACCTTACATTACATTGCAATTTTTTCAACGTCACATTGTGACACTGCAATAGGGATTCAAATTGTTATGTTTGCATGCTACAAATATAAAAGAATACAAATATCACAGAAACATTGGATTGTGACAAACATTGATGCAAGATGACAATTTATTTGATACACATTGTTTTGATGTTACATTACATGGAAATTTATTTATTAATCCCTTAGGTTTATTAATTCCTTTGGTTTTTAATATTAATCCCTTGGGTTTATAATTTTGGCCCCTTGGGTTTACTAATCCTTTGGGCTTAAAATAACATTAACATTTAATGATGTGGCATTTGAATGGTGAAGAAATCTATCCAACGTTGAATTATGACAAACATTGTTGCAATTTCAAAAGAAATATGACAATCATTGTTGGAAACTTACATTATATTGTTATTTTTCAATGTCACTGTGCGACACTAAAAAACGGCTTCATATTGTGACAATTGCATCGTACAAAAATCAATCCAATGTTGCCTCTCAAAATTACAAAATTAATGTTTATCAATCCCTTGGGCTTATTCATTCGTTATGTTTATAATATTATTCCTTTGGGTAACTTTATAATCCCCAGGGTTTATATTATTAATCCATTGGTTTTGTTAATGCCTTAGATTTGTATTATTAATCCCTAAGGTTCATAAACATTGTGATAAACATTTTGAAAAAATAAATCCAACATCGCATTGTGACAAAAATTGTTGCAAGATGAGAAACAATTTAATACTCATTGTCGCAATGTTACAGTAAATTGTAATTTATTCATTGCCATCTCTCAACACTACAAAATTAGGGTTTATTAATCCATTGGGTTTATAATGCCTAGGGTTTATAATATTTATCCCTTGGCTTTTAATGCGTAGGGTTTATAATATTAATCCCTTGGGTTTATAATAATAGTAGTGTTTAATGTTGTGATGTTTGAATGGTGTAGAAATATATCTAATGTTGCATTGTGAGAAACATTGTTACAATGCAATAAGAAATATGATAATCAGTGTTGGTAACTTACATTACATTGAAATTTTTTCAACGTCATGTTGCGAAACTACAACATGGCTTCGTATTATGATGTTTGCATGCTAAAAAAGTCAAACGAACATTGGTTTTTGTTAAACATTGTCGCAAGATGACAATTTGTTTGATACGAATTGTTGCAATTTTACATTACATCACAATTTATTTAATGTTTCCTCTCAACATTACAAAATAAGGGTTTATAAATCCCTTGGGTTGATAATCACAGGGGTTTAGAATGTTAATCCATTGGGGTTTTAATCCCTAGGGTTTATGATATTAGTCCCTTGGGTTTACTAATCCCTTGCATTTAAAATAACATTAACATTTGATGTTGTGACAGTTGAATGGTGAAGAGCTCTATCGAACGTCGCATTATGACAAACACTATAGCAATTTGACAAGAAATACCAAAATCATTATTGGAATTTACATTACATTGCAATTTTTTAATGTCACATTGTGACACTACACAAGAGATTCATGCATGGTATAAAAACTAGTCCAACTTCATATTGAGAAGTTTTCATGGTATAAAAACTAGTCCAACATCATATTGTGACAAAATTAATCCAATGTCACCTCTCGGCATTACAAAAATATGTTTTATTAATCATTTGGGTTTGTAATATTAATTCCTTGGGTTCATTAAATCCTTGGGATTATAAGATTAGTCCCTTGGGAATTATAATCCCTAGAATCTATGATATTGATATCCTTTGGGTTTATTAATCCCCTGGATTGATAATATTAATAATTTCTTGAGTTTATTTCAATCACATTTATTTAAATAAATGTGGTTGTGCTATTGATATGTGATTAATATAAAAAAATCAAAGGAAAATTGGACTACATCGCTCTTCTCACAATGGGATGAGATCTATTTTAATTTGGTTGATTTAGAATGATGTGTTTTTCATTTTAATTAAAATTGAATATGAGTGATAAGTGTTAATATTGTTTATTTAAGTTGAAATTTTTTAAGTAATTACGTCGTAGGCATGGTTTATATTTGAATTGAGCCTGGAGAATTTTCAATTTTTAAAATACAATGAATCTTACAACTGATATTGTGAGAATATTCTTCATCCAACAAACTATTTATTGGATAATATCAAAGGAGTATAAATAGGTTTTCAGAGTCAAAGCGATTAAATAACAAAGGTCAGGTGTCAAATGTATTTATAGTTTTGTTTAATTAATAAGGTGATATAGTCCTCCCATGTGTTTTCTCTACATGGATGGTTGATGGATAGTCGCACCCATCGATTGAATACACCATATTTCCATCTCGGCATCATTTCATTAAGCCCTCTTTCACTCTATGCCATCTGGTCCTGTTTAGTCATGTATTCAGTTTTGGCCTTCCTTTTGTTGTGAGGCAAAGCTTATTGATGACCGTGTCTGGTTTCAGTTTCCAGTTTTCTGTTAGACGAAGCTCAATAATAAAAGTAAATTTATAATTTAGTTACTTTTTTAGAAAAATTTAATATAAAAAATGTGAGATGCATCATGCGTAAGAGTTGTGATGTGATGTTTATCATAAATTGATGTCAATAAGTGTTTACTAGTATTTAACTTATATTGATGCACCACTAGTATATACAAATCATCAAATCAAAAGTTGAGATGTATACAAATCAAATCAAAAGTTGAGATGTATCCAATTCATTGGTGGGCGTCGCCTGCAAGTTAGGGAGCTGCTCCTGGAAAGCGTCTCTGAGAGCCGTATAAACAGAATCAGGGAGATAGGTCAGCGTTGTTCTCGAGTCTATGATCGGTCCTTCCCCACTACCAATATTTATTGCCAGCACTGAGATCTTTGTGTCCCCAACGTTGATTCCGATCAAGTTCACGAAATAGAATGTCGGGATTGACGGATCTTTTATCAATGTGGTGAATTTCAGACCAGGAGTGGAAAGTGCAGCTTCCTTCCCGAGCACAAGGGATCCCAAAGATGTAGATGAGCAGGGAAGACAGTAAGAAAATGTTCTGCCAAATAATTTGGTTGTGGATGGCTTATTCAATAATGAAAGTGGCCCGCCCCCCAATCCCATCAATCCCGGTGGCGACGATGAATCTTCACTTACGGACTCTGCACAACCGAATGAGAAATTAGGAAGATCTTGAGAGCCGAGAGTGATAGCATCCGTAGCAAGTGAACTGTCCACCTGAGTGCCACCTCCATAAAAAAGTTTGAATTATCCCTGCAATTGGTATCAGAAATTTGCTGACATGTCTGTGAATCGCAGGTCAAGGGTTTATATGAAGAAGATGTCGTGGGGTCGAAAGTTGGATCAATCGATGGGCATCCTTCACATTGTTGGCATGGAATCCAAGTGACATCACTACCAGTATCTATGAGTGTATACATGCTTTTCTTGGGCGTGCCAAAATCAACTTGGATTATGTACTCTCCTGATCGCGACTTAATAGGTACATTGGCGCTCGCGTCCTCATTGGACAAACGAGAACTCTGCTTCATACGATTGGCATTGGCCCTAATTTTTTCAGAAATCAAGATTTCCCATGTCATGTTACGAGGACGGAATGGGGAACACTCTGAATAAATATGGATAAGGGGAAAGCCAACACTATGACGCTGCTTTCCTACTTTTCTATTCAAAATTTTGTGGCTACTTCGATAGTTGAGCGTAGGAGCGATCTCAGCTACTCCACACATAAACTCGATTGCAAGCAGCAAAATAAGAAAAGAGGCAATCACTGTAAGCTTCATCTTCATCATAGCGTTTTATTAATTCGAGGAACACCCACAAGGTCCACATCGTTTCTTGTATTTGAAGAGAATGCCCTGTGGACTTTTTATAGTGAATAGATTGGCTTATTTCATACGTCTGGACTCCTGTATCAACTTGACTTGCATGGATTTCAAACGAATTTTCTTCTGTAATCTTTGAGGCTTAAACTAACATGTATTATATTAAAAATTAATAATAATAATAATAAATTGATGTGTGTTTTACGATGTAATTATATGTGCATTCCTGCGATTTCACGGAAGGCCTTTGTTTTACGTATGGAACTTATCCGCGTGAAATAGAAGACAAAAATCTTATTCCATACGTTTTGGAAAGTTAATTTAAAATCCAAGTCATCGCCGTTGTAAATGCTAGAAATGTCTCCACCAGGTTTCGACATATTATTTTCAAAGTATCTAATCATAAATCTTATTCCATACGTTTTGGAAAGTTAATTTAAATTCCGAGTCATCGCCATTGTAAATGCTAGAAATGTCGCCACTAGGTTTATGTTGGAATTTCCAGTTATTCTAAACAAAAACGGAGAGGAAAATAAAATTCCTCTTCCAGACACAGAGATATCAACATAAAATTGTGTACATAGAGAGATAGAGTAAAAACTAAGTTTGTATTAAGATAAATTCTCGACCGTTACAAAAATCAAAATCTTTCTTCAGAACTATGTGTTCTCGATTTACAAAGTGAGATGCTTCTCTCAGCTGCTACAACAACACAACGCTTCAAACTTGTCTTTCGCTTTCTGTGTCTTTTTTTAATATACAGTCTCACTTCACATTATATATATGTCAAAATATATATAACCTATGTTTAAAAACTAAAACATGAAACTTATGTTGCGGCACTTATAAAAAATAATACATTCAACCTAAGTCTTAAAACTATTGTCGTGGTATTAAAACATTAAACCTTATACATTCCATGGATTTCAAATATTATGCAAAACATTTAGTTTCGGCAGAGTGCATAGAGGCCTTCTCACCAATTTATTTCCCCACGGAACTCCTTTGAATGGTCGGGAGGAGGGATGACGTCCCTTCTCTAGTGAGTTGACATCGACCCTCATAGCTCATGTTGGATGCCGTTCGAATGGAGTTGGAGGAGTTAAGTGTGGTTAGTGGAGGGCTTATGATTGGTAGGTGTGAGGATAATTACACGAGGCTGTAGAAATTTAAATGCGAGAGGTTGGACGGTTTTAAAACACAATTTTTTAAAGAGAACAGGCTACAGCCTTTGAATAAAATTTTGGATTTTTAGAGGTATTAAACCCAGAATTCATTGCACGGTTGCGTGCCAAACAAAATTAGAGGTTTTTGCCGCTGCTCTCCTTCAAGAGCTCCCATGAGAATTGAATTTGCCTCAACTTGTGATATGTAGTTGGAATTAATTTCCAACACTTTCCAAAATGTATTTTAATTTTTATATAAAAAAATATCTTATTAATTATTTAATATATCTTTTTTAAAATACATTTTCGTATTTCTTAATTTTTCAAGTCTCTTATTATTTCTAAAATAAATTATTTCCCAAACTAATATTAAAAAACCTAATTTATCTATATTTTAATATTTCTAATCTCTTTTAATATTAAATATCTAATTAATTGAACCATATCACAATCGTATATGGACCAGCCAAATATACATTCTAACACCTATATATATATATATATCGCTTTCACTTTTATAAATAAATTAAATTAATTAATTTCTATATATATTACACTTTGACATTTATAAATAAATTAAATTACTTAAATTATATATATGATGGAGTGTGCGGAGATATCACTTTTATAAATAAATTAAATAACTTAAATTATATATATAAATGGAGTGTGTGGAGATGAGTAAAATAAAGATATTGAGAGTTGCGAGCCGTCCTTTCCAAAAATATGGGAGGAAACATGGCATCCAATTCCTTTAGCATTTAAAAGCAACAATTATGTTGAGGGGAATTAAAGTACATTAAAGTGTTAATGCATAATTAATTTATACTGATTTATTGAGGGGAATGCAATTCTATTAAAGTTTTAATGCATAGTTAATATATTTTGAGCTTCGGAGTTGATCACTAATGGACTTTTTCATTAGTAGTGCAGGGAGAAGGGTTTTTAAAGTTCAAATTGGAATGTTAGGAGTTTATTTCTTTCTTTGTATGAGTGATTTTAACTCAAGATCTATTCTATTTGATTTGATACCAATATTGAGATGGAAGGAGTAGGTTCTCCTAGGTTAGTCCTCCCCCGCCTTCATCTTGCTCTTGTCCTATTTGGTCAACATTAGCTTTGGTCGGGATACCAACAAGGAAAATAGAATTCCGTCTACGAGTGTAGGGATTTAGTTCTTGGCTTGGTCTCCCCATTTCATTCCTTTCCACTACTAATGTAGACTTCAAGTATATATCCCACCATTTTTATTTTTTACTTTGTTCTTGTTTACACTATGCATAGTTTATTATGGTGGGAGATTCACTTACTTGTGAGTGCTTTTTTCGTGTTAGTAAGTCTTCTCTATACTTTTTATGAATCTCCCATGAAATGGCTAATTTGGTTGTTTCAAATCAATAATACCATATTAATTCTCTTTATTATAGCTATCTCTCCTTTCCATCCATGTGTTAGTGAACTTGCTCTGTCATTTTGTTAACATGTCCCATCAAAGAGCTTGCTCGAGACAAGGAGTTGGGGTCGTGGAGCTCTTAGTAACACCGAAGCCAAGGCTAGAGCTCACGCTTCAGCTGATATATTTCAGAAACATACCCCGATGGGCATTCAACATAGAAAATTAATGACACTAAACAAGAACTTACAAAGGAAAGGGATAATGTCTACGATTCATAATAACTTACTCCTTTGATACATCATAAATGAATATTTTCATGGCGATTGTACAAAAGGTTTTATTTTTATTTTTTTTATGTTACATATTGCATCTCATTTCGTTTTCTTAAGTATTTCACATTTTTTATATTTTTACTTATTTTTAATATTTTATAATAAAAAAATAGGTCTCTCATGCTAACATATTAAATCTTGCAATTTTTTTCTTCATTGGCAATTGTCACATGAATAAAATGTTCCTCTTCATGTGGCCCATCACTTCTCTTGAAAATTATCATCTTCATTAAAAAAATTATTATGTTCATTAAAAGTGAGAACTTCAAAGACTCAAAAAATTTGAAAATTAATCCGGTCACTAAATTCCATATCGTATTTTATGTTTGTTTAAGCTAATAAGTATTATATGGTGAGGTTTTTGGTGGTGACATTGTTCAGATTCATTGTCCTAGCACAATTTTGAACACATGTTTTATCTATTTATCATGGTGAGGATTTTGGTGGCTACATTGTTTAGATTCGTTGTCCTAATACATTTTGAACACGTGTTCCATCTATTTGTTAGAGTAAGGATTTTGGCGGCTACATTGTCCAAATTCGTTGTCCTAACAAAATTTTGAACACGTGTTCCATCTATTTATTAGTATTAATGACTAGCAACACGTGTTCCATCTATTCCTTAGTATTAATGACTAGCAACATGCAATTTCTTGGCATCTCATTGTTTTCAATCAGCGTGGTGATCTGGGTTTAGTCAGGGGTTTAATGGTATTTTCACTGGTAGGAACCTGAAATTTTCTAGGTTGAATTACTGGCTTTTTTCTGCTTTGTCATCGTCATTCAATCCATGTTCCCTGTCTTTCTGTCAATTTATCATGGTAAAAGGACAACTTGGGAAACGGAAAGGAACAGGAAAAGGAATGCAAAAACAAACAATTCAGAATGAGGGTCCAAGAAAACGAGGAAGGAAAACTAATAAACAAGTTCTGGAAAATATATTTGATCTTTATGAAGTTGCAAACCCAGCTCAAATCCATAATACCATTCATCGATGGGAAAGAGAGAGAAACTATGATGATGAAGACATCAAACAGTAGGAGGCAACCATGGACTTCCTATCTGACTTGGGGAATACAAGAGGAAGGGTATGTAATATCCCAAAGGGGAGAATGCAATAATATTTAAACAAAATATAAGAATTGCAGCAAGATAAACAATAAATCTTAAAACAACATCAGAATTTACAGAGAAGTTGAGCCATTTTATTAGATTGGAGAAGAATCAGTTACACCATGTACAAAATATGAGTAGATCTAGCCAAAAATTTGGTCTAGAATCACTCAGAAAGCATGTTGCAATAGGTACAACGTAACTGGAGAGGCACTGAAGAAAATACTGCGTTGTCCCTCCAGCAGAATATGAACATGTAGCTGCAGGATGAAAAGGAAAATGCAGATCTATTCAAAACTGAAGCTCCGATGATGCCAAGATTCAACATTGGCCAATGTGATGGATTCCCAAGATAACCCAGAAAGGATTTTCCAGATCTACAACTTTGGAAAATCACCTCCCTAGGATTTGATCCTTGATCTATTGGGAAATACAGATCTGAAGCTAGATCTGTCAAATATATGGTTGAAATATGATGCAAGATCAGATCTAAGCTTGAAGGGCTGATTCCTTCTTCATATATACAGGCTAGAAGCTCTAGATCTAGCTTCTCAATCCTCCAATAATGATTGCAGTTGCTGCAACACAACTGCCAATAGAAACTGTGCTGTGAGGAAAAGAGAGGCCTTCTGCCTACTAAAAAATGCTGCAATAAACTCCATGCTGATGGTAATACTGATGGAAATGTCAGGGGATGATCCCTCACAGGATTACTAGCTGAATTGCTAGTAACTTCCTTCCTCCTTTTGGATATGCAAAATGGACAGCGTAATTCTTGAAGGAAATACTGCTACTAGGAGGTCAATAAATTTTGGCTTGATGCCAGATCTACAACGAAGCTCTGGGAAGATGATATTTAAGCCCAAGGTGATAGGAGTAAACCCTTACCAGTTCTCTAGCTAAAGTTCTGAAAACAACTCCCTCTTTCCAAAATGATCTTCAGAAATCTGCAATTTCTGAATATGGATGTTCTACAGAAAATATGAAAAGATATGTGGCACTCAAAGCCTAATGTAGAATGAAGTAAAATACTCTTTCTAGAGATGCTCTAAGAAAGAGGTGGGATTCCTGACCAGGAACACCCTGTGCTAAACAACACTTTCAATCTCTGCTAAACAACCCGAGAAAGCAATGGAATGTCACATGACAATTATAGATCTGAAAATATCTTTACATCAAGAATAATCAATGTTGAAGATTGAAAAAAGAAATACTGAAGGAGGCATCTTGAAACATCATCCTTGATCCTAGTTGGAAAATAATCACCTAAACTAGGTGGGGCCCACATAGGTGATTTTTGGTGCAAAGTCTATTTTTAGACTATGTCTATTTTTAGACATGTCGATCATATTCTATGAGTTGCATGATGATATTTGTGGATGGTTGTTCAAGTTGGAAAAATAGATGGAATTCTATTTTTAGACATATTGGGTGGAATCTATTTTTAGATTGCCAGTCTAAAAATAGATATGTCTAATATTATTAGCTCTTAATAATATCTGGACTCTTAACATTATCTTATTCTCTTGGAGCACTTCAGTTAAGTGCACAGATGTGGCACAACAGCTGACAGAAGGAATTACGCTATTCCTAAGGGTTTACTAGAGCTATTGCATGGAGGACTTCAGTTAGAACTCATGTGACAGAGTTTGGTGGAGTTGTAGAAGTAGTTGGTGGAGTTGTGTTCAGTTTAACTCAGTTAGACACAGTTGAGCTAGTTGTATCTAGTCTAACTGATTGATACACTAGTGAGAGTGGTGTGAATTAATTATTAATTAATTCACTAAATAATAATTCATTAATCAACTGAAGAATACATCAGTTAACTACAGTGCATGGACAGTTCCAGTGGAGACCAGTGGAGAGATAGGTGAAAGGGAAAGATAGACTATTAGTTGTGATTATAGTGATGCATTGATTGCATCCAACACTCCGTGGAGATGCCAATGAGGATTGCGTGAGCAAGGCTGGAGAAATTCGAGTTCATTCAGAGCCATTCTTCAACAGGGATTGCGCAGTAGAGGCAGGCTAGCAGGTGGCAAAGATCGGTGCATGGATTTGCAAGATCGGGCTTGATTAGTGTGTAGCGATTGTATTGTACTGAGAGCTTGATATGATCAGCTTTGTATGAGGATTGTTACATGATCTCTATGACATATATTATATACAAATAGTTGGGGTTTTCAGCTTCAGGCTTTCCCGTTAAACAACTGTGTTAATGTGTGTGAATTTTTATTGTTTCATGTGTGCATTACAATTGATTTAATTTCCGCAGATGATCAATGGTGGAATAGATTCTGTATTTTGCATGAAGTTAAAATAGTGTGATATAAGGATAATCTTGGACATATAACACATAATTTATATAATTTATACATGGTATCAGAGCAGTATTGATCATAAGAGATTGCAATTATTGAAGCAATTGAGTTTTGTGCTAGTGGAATTCGAATTTGCTGCAGTGTTTCCTTGGTGTCGAAGTTGAGCATTCATTGAAATGTCTTTCAATGTATTGTGATTGGAGTATGCCCTTGATGGGAGCTCGAATTATATTGCATGGAAGGATAGGATGGAGGAGGTGTTGGATGATAATGGGCTGAAGGAGTTCATCGATAGTGATGTTCCTAAGCTGGGTTCTAGCAATGCAGCCGCACTTGACGCATGGAAAAAGAAGGTAGCAAAGTGTCGAAGGATTCTGTTGGAAGGTGTGAAAGACCACATTGTGTCCAGCCTTCATGGTAAAGCCACTCCATTATTAATGTGGAAGGCTTTGAAAAGCTTGTTCCAAAGCAGAAGTGACTAGAGGAAGTTGGCGCTTAAAGACAAACTCAAGAAAATAAAAATGGAGAAGAATGACACTATTCCGGTATACTTGACAAAGTTTGTCCACTGCAGGGATGAGCTTGGGAGTGTAGGAGTCAGTGTGGACGAAGAATACTTGGTGAGCTTGGCTCCCCTTGGGCTTTCAAAGAGTTGGCATAGCTACGAAGACTCTGTCAATGGACGGGAGAAACTTCTAGGATGGGAGAAACTTTGGTCGGATCTTGTGCAGGAGGAGATAAGGCGGAGTACCAGGGATGGATCTTCATCAAAGAATGATGATGAAGAGGATTTCACTTTGGGTTCCAAAGAAAGGAAATGGAAGGGGAAGAAAAATCCTTCTCAATCCAGTGCGGATGGCAAAGAGTGTGACATGTCCAAAGTGAAGTGTTTTCACTATCATGAACATGGAAATTTCGCCACTAATTGTCCACATAAAAAGAAGAACAAGATGATTGTTGGAGCTGTAGCTGGTGAGGCTCTTACCTCGCAATTTGAGCTTGACTTCTCATTGATCGCATGCATGGTGTTTAGTGCATTTGGATTGGGGTGGTACTTTGATAGTGGTGCTTCCTTTCACATGACGGGAGATGTGAACCTTTTCAGTGACTTGGTGGAGAAAGATCTCCAGTTGCATGTTGAGTTGGGTGAAAATGGACGATACAATGCGACTGGCATTGGTACCATTACCTTTCAGAGGGAGTAAGGTAAACTCATTCTTTTACAAGATGCAGTGCATGTTCCAGGTTTAAAGAAGAATTTAATCTCAGTCGCAATGTTACAGGATAAAGGCTATGATGTTGTCTTTAGTGAAGGAAAAGTGTTCCTTCGATACAAAGCAACAGGACAAGTCAATAAGGTTGGGATTTGAGCGAAGAATATCTATAGAATTGAAGTAGATGGGATTTCTACGGAGCTTCCTACTGTTGGGAAGTGCAAGAAAGACATGCAATTGAAGCTTGAGAGGGAGCAGGATTTGCATGCAGGTAAGAGTGAACCTCGGGATGTGGAGCAGCCACAAGATGAGGATCATGGAGTGGGAGCAACCACTCATGCAGAGAAATGTCATGCCAGATGGGCAGAGGGAGTGCATGTATCTATACCACCAGGTGAGAGGTGGGGCAACATGCATGAGTAATCCCAAGAGGAGATTTCTGGGCAGAATTCATTGAGATGGTGTGGATCTCATGAATTGAACCTGGCTACGAGGTGCCCAAAGAGCAGCAATAGCATGATCAGTTGGATTGATGCAGGCAGATCAAAGTGACAGTGTCGGATACTAGAGCGTGGTGCAGAGTTGACAGCAAGTGCAGAGTGCATGGGTGCAGAGTTCAACAACGCAGTGGTTCCTAAAGACATGTGCAGTTGGTACCAGTAGAAGTAGAAGACTTTTATGATAGATGCATTAAGACTGATTGAGTTGTTTGGAGCCTTTCAGTTTCATAAGAGTTGCAGAGCAGATGCATGGAGTTGCAGGGCACTTGCAAAGGTTGCAGGGCGAATGCATGGAGTTACATGTCGCATGCAAAGACAATCCTTTCTTGTTGAGAGGGATTGTTGAAGATTGCAACAAGAAACAATGAAGGAGGCATCCTGAAACATCATCCTTGATCCTAGTTGGAAAATAATCACCTAAACTAGGTGGGGCCCACACAGGTGATTTTTGGCGCAAAGTCTATTTTTAGACATGTCGATCATATTCTATGAGTTGCAGGATGCTATTTTTGGATGGTTGGTCAAGTTGGAAAAATAGATGGACTTCTATTTTTAGACATATTGGGTGAAATATATTTTTAGATTGCTAGTCTAAAAATAGATATGTCTAATATTATTAGCTCTTAATAATATTTGGACTCTAAACATTATCTTATTCTCTTGGAGCACTTCAGTTAAGTGCACAGATGTGGAACAACATCTGAAAGAAGGAATTACACTATTCCTGAGGGTTTACTAGAGCTATTGCATGGAGGACTTCAGTTAGAAATCATGTGACAGGGTTTGGTGGAGTTGGAGAAGTAGTTGGTGAGGTTGTATTTAGTTTAACTCAGTTAGACTCAGTTGAGCTAGTTGTATCTTCTAACTGAATGATACACTAGTGAGAGTGGTGTGAATTAATTAGTTAATTAATTCACTAAATAATAACTCATTAATCAATTGAAGAATATATCAGTTAACTATAGTGCATGGCAGTTTCAGTGGAGACCAGTGGAGAGATAGGTGAAAGAGTAAGTGTTGCTATCAGTTGTGACTATAGCAATGCATTTATTGCATCCAACACTCAGTGGAGATGCCTATGAGGATTGCATGAGCAAGGCTGGAGAAATTCAAGTTCATTCAAAGCCATTCTTCAATAGGGATTGCGTAGTAGAGGCAGGCCATCAGGTGGCAAATATCAGTGCATGGATTTGCAAGATCAGGCCTGATTAGTGTGTAGCGATTGTATTGTACTGAGAGCTTGATATGATCAGCTTTGTATGAGGATTGTTACATGATCTCTATGACATATATTATATACAAATAGTTGGGGTTTTCAGCTTCAGGCTTTCCCGTTAAACAAGTATGTTAATGTGCGTGAATTTTTATTGTTTCATGTGTGCATTGCAATTGATTTAATTTCCGCAGATGACCAATGGTGGAATAGATTCTATATTTTGCATGAAGTTAAAATAGTGTGAGATCAGGAGAATCTTGGACATATAACACATAAGTTATATAATTTCTACAATCAGCATGCCTTCATCCTTGCCTTCATCTTCTTTATATAATGTTTGAGCCTTCCCAAGCTTTGACCCTCATCTAGACTGTGCAGTGCATGTGGACAAGATCCTCCAAGTTTGACTGTTTTGTTTGACCAAATCAACCATCATGTCTAGGTGCAATGTGCACCTTCTCCATCAAGTGTGCTTTGTTTGCACAACATCCTCCATCACTTTATCATGAATGTCTCATGATATTTTGTTTGACATCTTCAAGATCTTAGTTGACTGAATCAACCTTCTGTTTGATCTCTTCAAGATATTAGTTGACTGTTTCAACCTCCATGATCTATCTCTTTAATGAGACAGGTTCTCCAATTTCATTCACATTAGTAGTTTCTCCACTACCTTATTATGTATATCTAGGCTTAATTAATCCACATTCACACACAAAAAGTGAATATTTATTCATATTGAGGATTGTGGGACTGGGTCCCTCCACCCTTTTATTTACTTAATTTATTAAGAAAATCAAGGACTCTAATATTCCAAATATGATGTGGATTTGGGAATATTATAGTCCCCCCCCGGAAAAATGTTGCTTGTCCTCAAGCAACTCTGAAGGTAGATGCAAGGCCATCTATTCCCCTCCAAATTGCATCCACATAAGGAAGACTTCCTCCATTTTCTGCAATATGTTATGTATGTTTGGTTCCAAAGTTGTCTTTGTTAAAAACATAAAGAATGACCTCCAACTGTATGATTAGATGTCCTCCTTCCATCATGAAGTACCAAGTGACAACCATATGATGTCCAACATCATCATCAATACATGAGGTGCATAAAATAAGGTGGTTCTCTTCAGAAAGGAAAAGCTCCATCACACAATACATCTCCCCATCCCATGTTTCATGAGTTTTATTGAGCATTGATATGCTCTCATACTTAGCCCTGTTGGCCTTGTTGGATCAAAGAATCATTCTAGTGTTATGCAAAATAAGAAGGAAAGGAGCTATATGGGTAGACAATGATGTCAAACCTTTTTCTCCTAATAGTAACCACTGGAGTAAGGCCCTCTGCTGCCATCCTCCATCTCCTCCATGTAATAAGGACAAGCCAAACTCCCCCAAAAGCAACCAAAGCAAAAAGAGATCTTGCTGCTTTCTCTCCTCCTCATGTGCATCATGAAGAAAAAACATACTAATGGACATATGGGATTTCACATCATCCCAATACAAAGAAACATCATCAATGCACATCATGAGAGCATCATGCCAATATTTACCCAATACAAAACACATAGACATAGGAGATGTCATGTGGTGGCCAATCTCTCTCAAGTGAAAACAAAATGAACATGCCTTCTTTTGCTCCATTCTATCATTGATACACAAGGCATGAATCAGGAAAATATGAGCTATTGGGTGGTAACCATACTCACCCAAGAGCAACCAACATAGCCATGCCTCCTTTTTCATTTCATAAGTGTTTTTGAAGGCATGGATCAAAGAAATAGGAGCCTTTGGGTGGTGACAAGAATCCCCCAAGGACAATCAACGTAACCAAACTTGCTGGCCTATATAAATATACAAGTGGAAATGCTACCCCTTTCTTATCTTCCTCATCCACTCATCCCAATATGGAAGATGAGTGATGTGCTGCATAATCATGGCATTCCCTCTTTGTAGAATACCATATTTCCCAAACTGAGGAAGAACTTTTCACTTCATGAAATGTTGAAGTGCACCTCCAATGAGATCTCTTAATGAGAACTTCTTCTCATCCATGGCCTTCCAAAACCAATGAGGTTCTGATCTGCTATAGGTAGAAGACTCTCTTTGAGCTGTGAGATGCTCATTGAGAAAGTGTCATCAAGAAAGGAGAAAATATTTCTCATATCTAGATGTCTACCATTCATCACCTTCTCCTCCATTGCTTCATAAGTGAAGCTACCTTCAGAATGCTCCAAGAATAATGGGGCCTCATCCTTATCACTGCTACTAAGTGACGGCACTATAGATCTGTAAGGTGATACATCTACTATCACAAAGAAAGGTACAATACTGATCTCATAACCATTCATTGTATATAGGATGATGCTCATACCTTCTTCTGAAACTCTACACTTCAACTTAAGAGGTTGAATGTAGTCCATCCATGACAAACTGGGATAGCTTTTCATCTCCTCCTTGATTATATCAAGGGTCCTCTGCGCTGTGATAGTTTGTTTCTTCAAATCAGCATTTGGATCTAACCCTTGGTCATGCATTGGCCCTGATGGCATGTACCCATAAGTTTCAATAAGATCTACTGAAACAATAAGTGATGAATGTGTATTCATACCTTGGATCAACTGATATGTGGGAACCTCTTGACAGAACACAAGAGTTCCTCCAACCAGTAAAATGGTGTCTCCAACTGCTAGTAAGAGAGATGGCTGATCTTCTTCCAATGTACCAACGCTGGAATCTTCCTCCTCTTCCTCATGCACCTCCTGAATCATGCATGGGACTATATATTTCAAGAGCTCAAGACCATCTTGCAAAGGTGCAAGTGTCTCTTCTCCAGATGCAAGTACTTCTGCAGCTGGTGGTTAATGTAGTGACCTCTTGTCCAGAGTGACAAGAATGACACCCTCATCCTTTGGTAATGTCTCTTTGTGGCACATCTTTGTCTTCTTCACATAAAAATTCTTTGTTATTTTTTGAAATAAATCTGAATATTTAGTCACCTTTGCATGCTCCATGTGACCAAACCACGAATCATTAGCTTCATCTAAAATTTGAAGTGCTGCAATTTGAAGAGCCTCTCCTTCATCTATAGGATGTAGCCTGAAAAATTTATCTAACTCTAGACTCCTCCAAGCCTTAACAGTGCTTGAGGAAGACCCATCAAATGTAAGCATATAGAATCTATTATGCCTCTTTCTTCTATTGCTGCTAGAGGATCCTCTTTCTTCTTTGATTTTGAAGAATTGTTGGAGAGTTAGCTTCTCCTTGAATGCTCTATAATTTGCTTTGTACTCTTCAAGATATAGAATGAGAGTCTCATGAGTCTCAGGTTCATTCCTTTCTTCATTTCTACACCTTTCACCTTCTCCAAAGAAATTGGGCATAGGGGATCTATGAGGAGATCCAAGATTCTCTGGTTTTCTTCTTTGCTGATAGGAGGTGCTTGGAACTTCCTCATCACATATTCTTCTTGAATCTTCTTCCTACCTTTCCTCTTTCATTTTATTGACCTCCTTTGGGAGATCTTGCATAGATCTACAGAAATGAGTGGTAGAATTTTCTTCCTCCATGATAGATCTCATCTATCTGCTTCTTCTTTAGATGCAAAATATGAAGTGTCCACAAGCTGAGCCAAAGATCATGCTTCGATACCACTATAATATCCCAAAGGGAGAATGCAATAATAAATAAACACAATATAAGAACTACAAGAAGATAAACAATAAATCTTAAAACAACATCAGAATTTATAGAGAAGCTAAGCCATTTTATTATATTGGAGAAGAATTAGTTACACCATGTATAAAATATGAGTAGATCTAGCCAAAACGTTGGTCTAGAATCACTCAGAAAGCATGCTGCAATATGTACAACGTAACTGGAGAGGCATTGAAGAAAATACTGCCTTGTCCCTTCAGCAGAATATGAACATGTAGTTGCAGTTTGAATATGAAAATTTAGATCTGTTCAAAACTGAAGCTCTGATGATGCCAAGATTCAATATCTGGGCAATGTGATGGATTCCCAAGATAACCCAGAAAGGATTTTCCAGAGCTACAACTTTAGAAAATCACCTCCCTAGGATTTTATCCTTGATCTGCTGGGAAATACAGATCTGAAGCTACATCTGTCAAATAGATGGCTGAAATATGATGCAAGATCAGATCTAAGCTTGAAGGTTTGATCCCTTCTTTAGATCTACAAGCTAGAATCTCTAGATCTAGCTTCTCAATCCTCCAATGATAATTGCAACTCCTGCAACACAACTGCCAATAGAAACTGCACTGTGAGGGAAAGAGAGGCCTTTTTCTTGCTAAAAAATGCTGCAATAAACTCTATGATGATGGTAAGACTGATGGCAATGTGAGGGGATGATCCCTCACAGGATTAGTAGCTAAATTTCTAGTAACTTCCTTCCTCCTTTTGGATCGGCAAAATGGACAGCGTAATTCTTGAAGGAAATACTATTGCTAGGAGGTAAATAAATTTGGGCCTGATGCCAAATTACAGTGAATCTCTAGGAAGCTGATCTTTAATACTAAGGTGATAGGAATAAACCCTCACCAGTTCTCCAGTTGAAGTATCGAAGACAACTTCCTCCTTCCAAACTGATCTTCAGAAATCTGCAATTTCTGAATATGGATGTTATGCAGAAAGTAGGAAAAGATATTTGGCACCAATGCCTGATGTAGAATGAATTACAATACTCTTTCTAGAGCTAATCTAAGAAAGAGGTGGGATTCCTGACCAGGAACACCCTGTGCTAAATAGCACTTGCAATCTCTGCTAAACAGCCTGAGAAAGCAATGGAATGTCACATGACAATTCCAGATCTGAAAATATCTTTACATCAAGAATAATCAACATGCCCTTATCCTTGCCTTCACCTTCTTTATATAATGTTTGAACCTTCCCAAGCCTTGGCCCTCATCTAGACTTCACAGTGCATGTGGACAAGATCCTCCAAGTTTGACTACGCTGTTTGACCAAATCAACCATCATCTCTAGGTGCAATGTACACCTTCTCCATCAAGTGTGTTTTGTTTTCACAACATCCTCCATCACTTTATCATGAATGTCCCATGATCTTTTGTCTGACAACTTCAAGATCTTAGTTGAATGAATCAACCTTTTGTTTGATCTCTTCAAGATCTTATTTGATTGTGTCAACCTCCATTATGTCAACCTCTCCATGATCTATCTCATTTATGAGACAAGCCCAATTTCAGTCACATTAGTAGTTGTTCAACTACCTTATTATGTAGATCTAGGATTAATTAATCCAGATTCACACACACAAAAGTGGATATTTATTCATATTGAGGATTGCGGGTCCCTCCACCCTTTTATTTACTTAATTTATTAAGAAAATCAAGGACTCTAATATTCCAAATATGATGTGAAAATTTGGGAATACACAGTAACTCTTTTCCATCGATCTATAAACACTTATTGGAAACTCAAATGTGTCTTGGCAAAGGCCATGACAAGAATGCAGGAAACTGGAGGAAACCCAGAAGTGATGTCAGAATTGCAGCAGATTGAACAAGATATCCGAGAAATTTCCATGTCTCAGTACCATGCTGTGGCAAGAATTGGGAGGATCAAATGTCAACTTCAAGGAATGCAACAAGTAGAGATGCTGGGATCCATTGCAAAGGACCCAACTCCAATAGACTCTTCTAATGGGTGATATTTACTTTTAATAGTTTTAAATGATTTTTGTGGAAAAATTTAAAAGTTGTTGTTTAAAATGTAGATTTTATGGACATAGTAAAGTAGTTATAGCAGCAAGTAGAAGAAAAAAACCATTCCAATACTGGATGGCATTTAATTCTCTCAAATGGCCAACAGACCTGGTTTCCTTCAGTAAAAGCTGAGGGCTACTGTTACGACCGCAGTTATATAACACTTTACAACAGAAAATATAAAGGCTCTTGCATTTAAATTACACAAGAAAAAAATCCATCTTCCTGTCGCCAGCGGTTGCATTTTCGCCATATATTCAGAGTTCACTTGGATTGGTAAGTTCATTTTATTTTTGGTTTATACATCATGTGATATACTTTTATTTTTTCTACAAATTATTTATTTTCATTTTATTGTATTAAGAGGTTTGTTTGGATATGACATATATAATTTTGTGATCACTGTGAATGCCAGACTTGGTGATTTGCACATGGAGATTACATTCTGGGCATGTACAAGTATGACATAAATGGGCCTGCATTGAATAATTTGATATTATTCTTTACTCATTGAGAGGAAATGGTAATCTTCCCACTTAAAAGTATAGAATATACTATGTGCTATAGTGATTGTGTTGTAAGAATAAGAATTTATATTCCTTACAATTCAAATAGCATGGATTTATGTTGTAGTGAAGATGTTGTAGGTATACCTTGTTTAGAATATTTGTTTTTCCTTTTTATACATGTTCTCTAATGATTCATGAATTCATTTTTGGTGTATTTAGAGGTTTGTATTGAAGATGTTTTAAGTCTATCTTGTTTAGAAGATTTGTTTTTCCTTTTTATACAAGTTCTCTAACCATTCATGAATTCATTTTTGGTATATTTAGAGGTTTGTGCAGATATGATATTTATAATTTTTTTTTCAATGGATGGGTATATTAAATAACCAAAATCTTGTTCAGGAATTATTACATTGAAGAAATTGACCAATTTTTCTTCAGTTGAGTAATCGACTACTTCTAAGCTAAGAAGAGAGAATGGAATTAATTTAGAGTACACAAATACATTACCAATTTTTCTTGAGTTGATTAAAGAACTACTTCTCATGTAAGAAGAGACAATGTGATTCATTTAGAGTACACAAATCCATTACGTTTGCATTAAGATTATGTATTTTGAATTTCACGTAATCATGCTTTTTGAATTTGTAGCTTTTCCAAGTGTGGGCAGATGTGTGCACTTGTGGCTTTCTACTCCAGAAATTTACTAGGAATTTTCAAACACCACCAAAGTTACAAATTTTTTTAAAACCTAAACAAATTCCATCCTTGAGCGACATCATCCTAAACAACGAAAAGTGTGGTCAGTGACAAACTTAGCATGAAAGGATGGAAATTACAAACTCAATGAATAAATTTCTTACAATGTGGACCGATTTACACTTTCATCATCTCAAAAAAAAATTATCTGATTGTGTTGCTGGACATTTTCACCTACGTTGTCGACCACAAAATTTTATAGGTGTTTATAATGTCACCAAAGTGGAGGAGTTTGTTGATACCTAAATAACTTTCATCAATGACTCAATTAAAGAGTTAAAAATCTAACAGTGAATGAATTGCACTGAAGGTCTTATTCTAAGGATTTTTTTGAAACCTAAAAAAATTTGTAGTGTGGACCGATTTTGTTGAGATTTTGATGTTATATGTTGTTACAATAACTTGAATCCAAAACTTCTTTATGCTACAAAATAAGTTAAGTAATTTTAGATAGAACATAAACCATATAAACCATATGCACAATCAAAGGAAAACTATAACTCAATGTGACAAAGAGAAGTTGGGTCAATGACCAGGGAAAAACTCATAAGGGGAAACCGAATTAGATTCTTCTTCTATTAGAAATAAATTGTTTAGCAGAGATACAAAGTATAATGAAAGAATGAAGAAGTTCGCCCAAATCTGAAGAATATCTCTGATAGAAATAGATTATGAAAACAATGAATCACTTTGGCTCTCCGAACTAATCTTACTCTCCTAGTATCTCTCTCTCACATTCTCCTTCAATCCTCTCCAAATATCTCTCAAGTTAGAATTTATAATGCACAAGTAAGTGAGGTGAGATGATATGAGAAACATATATATAGGAGGGGAAATGAATTATTGACATAAAGGAGGAGCAATATGCATGCCTTGAGGAGGAGTTAGATATGACATGATTGAGACACTTCAATATCTATTTAGTAATAATACTAATAATAATAATAATAATAATAATAATAATAATGACAATGATATTGATGATTAAGTAGAAATTGAACTATTAGGATTGATAGATGATCAAAAGGGTTTTTCCTTCAACATTTCTTAATTACCAATTGATGCAAGGTGATTTACTATTTTTGGAAAGTCATACTTGAGACTTTCTATTTTTATACTTTTTGTTTTTAAAAATTCTCTTTTTATAAATTCATCCCCGAGCTACCAATTTTCAACACTCCCTCTCAGTTAGTGAGAAATTTCTTTCCCAAGGAAGATCTTTGCTTTCTCTACTCATCTTTGTTCACCTCTTCTATGTATTATCTGAAACAATGATGTCTCACTCTAATGAAGAAGAATCATCATAGGGGTGATTCATCCATCATGCTAAATTCACGTCTGGGCTATAACATTTGCCAACATATGACAAGGATATCGCACAACCAAGTCTCATATCTACTTGGGGGGTCCACTTATCAACAAATGACAAGGATATATCACATCCAAGGCTCATATTTGCTTTGGGGGATCCACGTGTCAACACATGACAAGGATCTCACACATCCAAAGCTCATCACTGCTTGGGAGGATCCACTGAAAACACATGACAAGGATCTCACACATCCAAGGCTCAACACTTATTGGGGGGGTCCACTTGTCAACACATGGAAAGGATCTAGTACATCCAAGGCTTATCACTACTTGGGGGGATCCAATTTTCAACCCATGACAAGGATATCGCACATCCAAGGCTCATCACTGCTTGGGGGGGTCCACTTGTTAACACATGACAAGGATCTCACACATCCAAGGCTAATTACTGCTCAAGGAAATCCATTTGTTAACATGTGACAATGATATCACACATCTAAGGCTCATCAAATGTCAAGAATTGGAACACCTGCATGCTATACAAGTCTCACTACACCTATTCGTCAGATAAGTAGCTCTTCCCATATCCTAGAATATGGGTCGAATGCATACTGAGGCCTACCATTGTGGCACACACTACAAAAGAGGTACCTCCTCGTTAGGAGCTTTGAGACATCATTCCCTAATCCTATGAAATTTTACAGGGGGGAAAGGAAGCTTAGTGGTCTCGGTCACCTGTGATCGCTTCTTGGAAGGGTCACGTCCATAAGTCAAAGTTGATCTCTAAAAACCAATAAATTTCGTTTCGGTAAAGGCTTGGTAAGAATTTCAACTATCTCATCATCAGTCACAATATGATGGAGCCTCATTTCTCATCTCTGCACCATACCCCATATATAATGATATTTGATCTCAATGTGCTTAAACTTGTCATGGAACATAAGACGAGTCCCACTCTTATTGTCACAATATATAATTTATGTCTGGAACTTGCTCAAATAGCTCTCCAAAGAGATTCCTCATCCATACTTCCTCACATATATCCATGATACATTAGGGGAATTTTGAGGTCTAAAATGGGCCTCCTAAGGAAATTATAAAATAATAGTGGAAAAATTCAAATAAGATTTGATGACATCATCAAATTTTAGAGGGAAAAATGGAAAAACTACTTTTTCAACTCGTATTTTCAACTTAATAATGCAGCTGAGACACATTGGATGCTAAATTTAATTCCCATTCAATAAAAATAATGTTGTGACACTTTATAGACTAGACACGAAATGAGAAATACATAAAAAACGTGATTGTAATCACGTTTTTTTATGTATTTCTCATTTTTCGTGTAGTATGACCCATCGAAAGTATGCAACATGGGTACTCCTTGGATGGGGAATTAAATTTCGCATCCAACGAGTACTCCCGCTCGAAATTTGAGTAAAAAATTTGGGAGATAAGTTGAAAAGATGAGTTGAAAAAGTAGTTTTATTATTTTATTATTTTTTAATATTTTTACCCTTCTATTTAAAAAATGGTGAATCATCCCCCATGGTTGACATCATCATCTTGAATCCTATTGGTTGTTATAAAGTTTATTTTTGTTGTACATTTTTCTTATGAGGCCCATTTTAGACCTCAAAATTCCCCTAATGACAACAATGTACTCAAATTCAACTATACCTAGTGCAAAAGACTTATTCTTTCTCCTCATCTAAGAGATCTTGGAAGATCCCAAGCCAAAGCAACACCTAAAAGTGGTCTTTCTATCAGCAGAGTTACTAACCAAATCACATCATTATATCCATGAAGTATTACATTTTTAGCAGTATATCTCAATCCAAGATTTATGGTCCCATGCATGTATATCAACACATGCTTTGCAACAATATAATGTGCATATGATCACTTAATAATATATTGGCTCATATTATTGACCGCAAAACATATGTCAAGTTAGTGTTCATTGAGAAAATCCATGCCCCAATGATTTAATAATAGTTAGAAGGATTTTCCAATTCAAGGCCTACAACTTCACCATATAGCTTCTTGAAATTCATTTCCATTGGAAAATTCATGGACTTGCATTATGTCATACCAAATCATTCCAATAGATTAACAACATGTTTTACTTGGTAAAGGAAAAGGTCATGAGGTCATTGCCATACTTAAAGACCTAGAAATCAGTGCATCAAAATGGATATCTTTCATTTCAAATTTAGAAGCTAACTCCCTCTTACACTAGAGGACAAGTGGTTCACCACCAGTCAGAAATAAATCATAAACATATAATACCAAAATCAAAAGGCATACCTTGGACTATCTTGAAGTAAATATTTGGATCAACATTACTTCTAGTAAAACCAAGCCTAATCATGAATCTATGAATGTGGGCATACCAAGCTCTTGGAAATTTCTTCAAACGATAGAGGGATTTCTTTAGTCTGAACACAGTACAACAAAACAGGAAAGTTGTGCTAGATTTAACACCAGATTCTAGTGAATTGTATTTTTTCGACTAGGATGGGTAGCTTGGTGCTAAACCTGGTTATATTTTACATTTTTTAAAGCGTATTTTTCCCCCATATTTTGCATCCTTTTTTACACCATATTTCGCATATTTTTTACATCAGATTTTGCATCAGGATTTTCATCTGGTTTTATGAAAATTTTTGCTTCTAGTTTCGCACCATTTTTTGCATCTTATTTTCATCATTTTTTCTTCCTTTTTGGTGCCATTATTTTCTTCCATTTTTATTCCATCATTTTCATCAAGTTTTACACCATCTCTTTCATGCAATTTAATGCATTTTTTGCATCTATTTTGTGCTAGTTTTTGCATGTAAGGTTATTCCAAATTTTTCTTCTAATTTTGTACCTATTTTTGCATCTGGTTTTGTGCCAATTCTTGTGCCTATTTTTATATCATTTTTGGCATCCAAATTTGCATCCTTTTTGGTGTCTAATTTTGCATCCTTTTCAACATCCAAATTTTCATTCTTTTTCTTCCTCATTTTGTGTCCACATTTGCATCTCATTTTGTGCCTATGTTTGAGTCTAAATTTTCAGATAAATTTGCTTCTAGTTATGCATAATTTTTTGTATCCAATATGGTGTCCTTGGTTTCTATTATGAAACTATCTCAAAAAATAGAAGAAAATATAGATCAATGACTTAGAAATCAACCTCTTCGAGGGGGAAAACTCCTTTACATTACATAAATGAATAATTCTTAGATGATTCAAATGAGGAAAAACTACTTTCTATATATAGGATTCTAAGGGGCCCCAATATAATTAGAGCCTACATAAAAATAATAATGTAAGGGTAACAATAACAATAGCGGGCTTCTATGGGGCACAATAATAACATTATGGGGACTACATTGGCACAACAATAACACCAAGGGGCATATAGTAACAATAAAAATAAGGGGCTACACTGGTATTATAGGGACCTAACATGCCCCTCTCCTTCAAAAAAGTGTTGTCCTCAATGCTTGAGTAGTTATGGATTATTCTGTATAAAATTCTAATCCTCCCATGTGGAATTTGTTGGCCAGAAAGGGGAGAAATTGAAATAGGCTCCTCTGGTTGTAAAAACTCTTTTGTGGATGAATGAAAGGACACTGTTGTTTCTCTAAATCTGTAGAATTCAGAGAAGTTATGTTCTGAATTCACATTGAATCTTAATCTCTTCTCCTGTTCATTTCAAAAATGGTAAATATCCATTGACATGGCTAGCTTGTATGGTCACATGTGATCTCAGTTATTCATCCATTTAAGTATGTTTATACCTATTTGACTCCATAGGCCAATGGCCCTCTTCTGATGTCTCAACCATAAATATTCAAACAAACCTCTGTGCACTAATAGCTAGCCTAAAATGCACGAATCAACAAATCTATATCTAATAGATAGATCCCTCTCTAGGTCTAGGAGGGATAGATCCTAGGCCTGAAGCAGTTTTGATGTTGGCCCTCTGGAATTTTGTCTTCAGTCGTTGAAATTATGGAGTGATAACAAAATATTCAGCTGGCAAGTTCTTCCACTTGATGAGATACTATGAAATTAATTGATTTCGTAGTTGTTGAGTTCTTGTTTCCATGACTTCCTTAGGTTCAAATATTATTTTGCCTTGCCAAGTTCTGGAAATGTTGTTTGAACTAGGAGTTTGTCACCTATAACCTTCTTTAATCATGAGACATGGAATATTGGGTGCACTCGAGAAGATGCCAAAATATCCAATTTGTATGCCATAGTACCAATCTTTTGCAACACCTTGTAAGGACCATAATAATTTGGTGATAATTTATTATCCTTCTTAGCTTTCTTGAGGGACATTTGTTTGTATGGTTGTAGTCGTAAAATACCTAGTCACCTACATCAAAAATTCTTTCTCTGCGATGTTGATCTTCGTGTTGTTTCATTCGATTTTGCCGAAGTTAGGTTATCCGTTAAGAGTTGGAGAAATTTTTGTTGATGCTCAATGCGATCTTCCACTACTTTAACCTTAGAATTTTCTGTTAAAGATTATGTGATAGACGGTGGATGATATCCATAAAGTGTCATAAATGGGGTCATTTTTGTTTCAGTGTGGAAGGAATTGTTATACCATAATTCAGCCAATGGTAAATACTTGACCCATTGTTTTTTTTATCACATACAAAGCAACGAAGATATCCTTCCAAATTTTTTTTCACTATCTCAATTTTCCCATCAGATTGATGATGATAAGATGAGCTATGAGCTAGTTAAGTACCCTGACAGAAAAATAATTCCATCCAAAAATTTGCAATGAAAATGGGATTTTTTTCACTCACAATAATATTTGGGTTTCCATGTAGCTTTGGAATTTTTTCCATAAATTCATTAGAAATTGTACTAGATTTAAATGTATGAGATAATGCACAAAAATGTGCAAACTTGGTAAGTCTATCAACTACCTCCATGATGCCACTCTTTCCTTCAAACTTGGGTAAACCTGTGAGAAAATCCATTGAAACCTCCTCCCAACGTTGACTTGGAATGTGTAAAGGTTGTAGCATACCTGAGGTCTTAATTCTCTTGAATTTATTTTATTAGGAGACCAAAAAATTTTCCACAAACTTTTGAATATCAGATTTAAGGCCATCCCAAAAAAAAAAAAATTCTTGACCCTCTAATAAGTTTTTAAAAATCCCGAGTGTCCTCCTAAGGGAGAGGAGTGCATTTCCAAAAGAATATTTTGTTTTAGTTTGGATTTATTATAAACATATAAGCGATCTTTGTACCATAAAGAATCATCATTCCAACTAAATGTATCATATGTACTGGGATCTTACTGCAAATTTTGAATGAGTTTCCACACTTCTTCGTCATTCTTCCACTCCTCCCTTACTTCGCTTATCCAATCTAGTTGGATAATAGAAATTACACAAAACAATTGTTCCACGTCCTCATCCTTTCATGAGAGTGCATCTACAACAACATTTAGCTTCCCTTTTTTGTATATGATTTCAAAGTCATAACCCAACATCTTTTTGACCTATTTTTTCTACTCTTCTGAAGGTAGTCTTTGTTCAAAAAATAATTTAAGACTACTATGATCTGTTTTTACCTTGAAGTGTCTTCCCATTAGGTAAGGTATCCATTTCATTAGTGTTGTAGTATTGCCAACATTTCCTTCTCATAAATAGCTTTTTGTAAATAATTTCGTTTGATTGGACAGCTTTCAAAAGAAATGTGTCTTTCATATTTCATTAGAAAAACACCAATTCCATTTTACGAGGCATCACATTCCACAACAAAGGTTTTTGTGAAGTTTGGAGTAGCTAAGACCAGTGCTTGGAACATTTCCTATTTAAGTTGTTCAAAGGCCTTAATTGCTTCCAGATTCCGATAAAATGCATATTTCTTCAATAATGTTTTTATAGGTGTTATTCTCCCATAATTCTTAACAAACTTGTGATAATACCCTGTTAACCCAATAAATCCTTGCAAATGATTTAGGGTTGTGGGGATTTTCCATTCCTTAATGAATTTAATTTTTTTAGGTTATACCTTAACACCCTCATGAGATACAATATGACCTAGATATTCCACCTCCTATAGTCCAAAGAAACATTTGGAGGTTTTTGCATGTAAATTTTTCTCCTCCAATAGTTTGTGCACCCTATCAACATGTTGAAAATGATCCTTCCAAGACTTTCTATAGATTAGTATATCATCAAAAAATACTAACAAAAAGTTTCTAAGGAAGTGTTTGAAAATGGAATTTATCAACCCTTGAAATTTAGAAGGTGCATTGGTAAGGCAAAAATCCATGACCAAAAATTAATAATGAACCTCATGAGTTATAAATGTTGTTTTCAGAATTCCTTCAGTCTTCATTCTAATTTGATGATAACCTAAACAAAAATCCAACTTGGTGAAGTAAATTTCTCCATGCAATTCATCTAATAATTCATCAATGACAGGAATGATAAATTTAAATTTAATACTGAGCTTGTTGATCTCCCTATAATTTAGAAACATGCACCATGATCCATCCTTCTTGTGCACCAATACTACTGGAGTAGAGAATAACTTTGACTAGGTTGAATTGTACTAGACTCTAGCATTTATGCAATCATACGTTCAATTTTGCTATTTTCAGCATAGGGATATATGTAAGGCCTCATGTTTGCAGGAACACTTCCTAGAATCAAATGAATAGCATGATGATGATCAGGAATAGGTGGGAAGCCTTTGGGAGTCTCAAACACCTTGGAATGATTGTCCAAGTCTTTTTGGAGATCTGGAGAATAGAGGACTTCGATGTTTGAACTTGTAGTGAGCATAACTGTGAAATTATGCCTCGTTGTTATTTATTCAAAATATTTTTCATGACATTATAGATGATTATATTTCCCAGTTTCCCCGCGTTACCCTATAATTCAATTTCCTTTCATTCCCAAAAAAATTTCAAGAAAATTTCTTTAAAATTAAAAGTTATAGTCCCCAAAGGCTTTAACCATTGGACTCCTAGTACAACATCAGCACCACCCATTGGAATAGAAATAATTTTACTATTGAATACATATTCCTCCATTGCTATCTTGATATTATGACACTTTAAAGAGAAATTTATAGTTCCTCCATTTGCAACCATCAGTTGACATTCTAGTGGTGGATATAGGATGAAATTCAATTCCTTGAATATCTTAAAATGGATAAAATTATGTGTACTACCCAAATCAATCAGCACTATTACCTTTTTTTCCTGATATATCCTTCTACCTTGAGAGTTTGAGGAGTGGTAATTCCTGCCAATGCATTACAAGATATGGTTGGATTCATGTATTCCTTCTTTGGGGTTGGTTCCTGGTGTATATCCTCCTCTTTTGATGTTTCTTGTTCATTTTTTTCCTCCTCTTCACAATCTATGTAAAATAAACTCTTCTCAGTGCACTTATGACCTTTAGTGTATTTGTTACCACAACTATAACAAGGACCTTTTTCTATTTTTTACTCCAATTGTTGTGGTGTCAACCTTGTAGGTTGTGATAGGATATAAGAAGCAACATTTCCGTCTTTATTGTTTTCATTGGTAGAATTCTTTGTTGCCATAATTTTTCTCTAAATATTTCTTTCCACCCTGAATTCCTTCTCCGATGAATCGAGTTCCCAAAGGAAAACCTCATGTTGGATGTTATCCTTTAAATTCCCTATGAAGACATCAATCCTGTGCTTCTCTGGAATATTTGATACCTTGATATTCAATTTTTGGAAGTCCTCAATGTTCTCTTCCATTGAACCTTTTTGTTTGAGATTTATCAATTAGCTAAAGAAGGTGTTTCTCTTTGTATCCTCATAATGTGATATCATTTCCTATGTAAAAATTAACCAAGTGAAAAGTGGTTTATGAGAAAAAAAATCCATCGATACCATACAAAATTATTAGGTCTACATATAAAGTTGCAATGCATGCCTTTTGTGTGTTTTTCCATATCAGTTATGCCCCACTAGTCCCTGCATCCAGATGTTGCATGAATATATTAGGATCAAATATCACCATCTGAACTAGAATCACTTGGATTCTCAAATATGCTAAGTGGAACACCAACCAACCCCATTTGTGTCTCATCAAGGCTCTCCTCCATAACAACCTATGCATCATCCTCTTGATCAAAATCCCATCGGGTTGTTGGTCCCTTCAAATACTCAGGTGTTTTCCTATGCTCAAGATGTAGAGCACTGTGCACAACAAATAACTTCTCAACCCTTTTAGAGGTAAGCATGTTCGTCTTGATAGAGTTGATGAAGCTATATGTGGACCAATTCTCCTCTACTGTATAGGAACTAGCAATCTGAGATAACACACACATAGAAAGATGTTTGAGCTTTGGAGCACCATCCCCATTCATCCTCCACCAACCAACTAGGTCATATTGAGCTAGATCTATGAAACCTGCCTGAGCACCATGTGTGTTGAAGGGGCCACTAAGAGATGCAAACTGAACAAAATATCTTCACAAAATTTCCCCCTCCTCCTCACTGTACATCTTTGCAATCACAGCTACGAAGCCAACCCTTACCTCTGGATCATCAATAGGAGGAACTCTCCCAGGCCTTTCAACATACCATTTTTGGTTTAATGCATATGCTTCCATGTGCAAAGGTGTGTTCATGCGATCCCACCTACACTGAATGATGGGTCGAATCTGGGATGTATATAAATTTAATGAGGGCTCCCTCTACTAAATGGTTACCTTCACATGACCCAACATGATATCAGAGGTATCATAGATCTCTTCAAGACTAGTAGAATTTGAATCAGTGTAACAAATGACCTCCAAAATATGGCCCAAGAATATTTAGGTCTGAATATAAAGTTACAATGCAGGCCTTTATGTCTGGTCTTGTATTTACTAAATACATTAATGAACCCACTAACTGTCAATAGAAAATAACATCCACTACCTCTCTAGATGTAGCATCCTCTTTCCTTCAGTTTCTTGGAAGAGGAGTATCCATGGGTTTGCAACCCTCCATGTGAAATTTAAATAGTATCTCCCTTACATACTTTCCTTGAAACACAAAAATTTCACCTTCTCGTTGCCATATTTCTAATCCAAGGAAATAGTAAAGGAGGCCCATATCCTTCATGTCAAACTCCTTTGCAAGGTCCTCCTTGCATGAGTGTATCAACTGCTCATTACCAGTCAGTGTTAAATCATCAACATAAAGAACAATGATTAAAAGCTTACCATCCACCACAATTTGGTATTGGTTTGCATCCACCTCACTCTTGGTGAAGCCAAGTCTGGTGAAATAGTTGTTGATCTGAGTGTACCAAGCATGGGGTGCTTCCTTCAACCCATACATCGCACTTTTGAGTCTGCACACATGCGACTCGCTGCTAAAGATCTCAAATCCTTCAGGCTGCTCAATGTACACTTCTTCCTCAATGATCCCATTAAAAAATGTAGTCTTCACATCCATTTGATGAATGTGCCAACCCATATGCGCTGAGAGAGCAAGGATGGTCCTTATGGAAGAATACCGTGTGACAGGTGCAAAGGTTTCTTCATAATCAATCCCCTCAATCTTTGAGAAGCCCCAGGCCAAAAATATGGCCTTGTATTTCTCAACACTCCCATAAACAAATTTATTTACCTTGTAGATCCATCTTGAACCTACCACTGATTTATCAACCGCCCAAGCACTGCTTCTGACAATGGAGTCATAATCCTCCACCATTTCATTTACCCATGTGGGCTCCTTCACTGCTTCCTAAAAGGAAGATGGCTTAGTCACAATAAATTTTCTCATGAGAGACATGTATCCAATGTTTGGTCAAGAGAGTATCTTTGTCTGTGTTGTGAAGTAGGGACTCCTACATTCTATGCCGCATCAAGCTTCTGCCTCTCAGCTTCTGTGGTACGACTTCTGCCAGTTCTGATGTTTGGCTCTGCGTGAGTGGCCTCCTCCACTCCATGAACCTCCTCCTATGGCTGATCCACATCTAGAGACTCATCGTTGGGAACAAAAAGTTCCTCTTCTACATGTAAGTCTAGTTCCTTCTCAAGCGACAACTTCATGGCTTTCTCCTAATTGAATTTTATATCCCGTCACACCACAGTCATCCGACTGTTTGGAAAATACACGCGATAATTATGGGGTGTTTCTGTGTACCCCAAAAATATCCAAAATTCAGCAGTCGGCTCCATCTTCTTCCTGGCATTCTTGGTCACATGCACATAAACAGATGAGCCAAAAATCTTAAAGTGAGAAACATCTAGTTTCTTACCAGTAAAAGCTTCTTCAAGTGTACTCATGCCAAGTACTCTACGAGGACAATGGTTTTACACATAAACCACAGTGTTGCATGCTTCCACACACAAATGCATTGGTAGAACCTCATCATGTAGCACCCACGATCATTCTGTTCTTACCCTCTGCAACCCCATTTTTCCATGGGTTATGAGGCGCTATGAGCTCTCTTCAAATTCCTTCTTTTCTACAGAAGTCTTTGAATTCGTTCAAGATGTATTCTCCACCATTATCATTCTGCAAGGCCCTCACATACTTCCCTGAATATTTCTCAACAAATGCCTTAAACTCACAGAACTTTGAGAATGTTTGATCCTTCTTCTACATGAAGAATATCGAGCATTTAAGAGAAAATTCATCAACAAAAATAACATAATACCTATGTTTTGCTGTTGAAGCAACTGAGAATGGTCCACACATGTCTTTGTGAACTCTCTGTAGGATCACTGAAGCATGGTTCTCCTTTTCATGAAAGTTTGACTTTACAAACTTTCCCATATTACATCCCTTGCATAGATCTAACTGTGCAAGTGTGCCCTTGAGAAGTCTAGTAGAAATTTGCTATAAAATTTTCAGGGCGCTGTGGTGAAGATGACCCAATCCCGTGTGCCATAATTCACCCTCATCCCGGCTCACCACTTCTTCTTCTTTGCCCACCATTGCAGCGTAGCCATCTAACTCCAGCTTGTAGAGATTATTAACTAGAATCCCTATCCTCTTGGCTTGACCCATTGTTTTATGTCACACGAAAGCTTTTCCATTGTTGAAAACAACATCATAGCCTCTGTCCTCCAACATCGCGACTGAGACCAAGTTTTTCTTCAGACTTGGAACATGCATAACATCTTTCAGTAGAAATGGTTTACCTAACTCCCTCTCAAAGGTAATGGTACCAATGCCAGTCACACTATATCATCCATTGCTGCCCACCTCTATATGCATTTTTAGCTCTTTCTCCTCCAAGTCACTGAAAAGCTCCCTATATCCCATCATGTGGAAGGAAGCACCACTGTCAAGATACCACACCGATACCATTATGATTGAAACAAAGCATGCGATCAAAGAGAAATCAAGTTCAAATTGCGAGGCAAGGGCCTCACCAGCTGTAGCTCCAAAAACCTTCTTGTTCTTCTTTTTCTGTTGGCAGTTAGTGGCAAGATGCCCATGTTCGTGATGGTGAAAACACTTCACCTTGGAACAATCCAACTTCTTGCCTTTAGACTCAGATTTTGAATGGGATTTCTTCCCCTTCCCTTTCCTTGCCTTGGTAGCCAAAGAAAAATCATCTTCATCATCATGCTTTGATGAAGAGCCATCTCTGGTGTTCTGCCTAAAATCCTCCTGCACTAGATCTGACCATAGTCATTCCCAATCCGACAATTTTTCTCGTCCGTTGACAAAGTCTTGATAACTGTTCCAACTCTTAGGAAGTCCCAAGAGAGCCAAACTCACCAAATAATCATTAGTAACCGTGATTCGCACACTCCCCAGTTCATCCCGAAATTGGTCAAACTTTGTGAGATACTTAGGAATATTGTCGCCCTTCTCCATCTTGATCTTTCTGAGTTTATCCTTCAGCGCCAATTTCATATGGTCGCTGCTGCTTTGGAAAAGATCCGTCAAAGCCTTCCACATCGCAAATGAAGTGGCTTTCCCATGAAGGCTTGAGACAATGTGGTCTCTTACACCTTCCAACAGGATCCTTCTCATCTTCGCTACTTTATTTTTCCAGGCATCAAGTAATGCAACATCCGTTGAAGTGGGCTTAAGAACATCACTGTCGATGAATTCCTTCAAGCCATTATCTTCAAGCACCGCCTCCATCCTATCCTTCCATGAAATTTATTTCAAGCTGCCCTCGAGTGCGTACTAACCACAAATATTGAAAGCCATTTTGATGTTTACTCAACTGTCGCACCAAGAAATTCTTGCAGAAAATTCGAATTGTTTCCACCAAAAAACTCGGCTACTGCTTCAAAATTGCAATCTTCTTTGCTCTGATACCATGTAGAAAATTTATTAAAATTATGTGTTGCCTAGATTCTCCTGATCTAACAATTATATGCCACTATTAAATACATAATCCTTCTACTTAAATATTTGTGGAAATTTAATAGCCAATTGCAAACACATGAATAAAGAACAATCACATATAACATAGATGTTTTTACTGGGAAAGCATAAAGCTAAAAACCCCACTATCATATATTATGTATATATCATGGAACATGAAACAATCTCATACAAAACTCTAATCCAAGAGCTCTCAATACAATATACAATTGTCTCACACTGTCATACAAAAGTTAGCAAATACATGCGCCAATTTACTGCCTCCTGATAGCTTGCCTCCACTGCGCAATCCCTGCTGATCACAATCACTAGATGAATTTGATCTTGCCTTTCCTTGACTACGCAATCTTCATTGGAATCTTCAATGTGTGTTTGGTTGCATAAGTGCACCCACTAATGTCACAACTAATAGTCAAACTGTCCCTTTCACCTATCTCTCAACTGCGTTTCCGCTGGATCTCACATGCATGTAGTTAATAGTAGTAAATCTTCAGTTGCATGTGATATCACTCCATGTGAACTAATTTAAAATTTAATTCACTGATCTCTCAGTAGTGTATCTTTAGTTACAACTAGTTACAACTAGCACAACTGAGTTTAACTCACTTAACTGAGTTAAATTACTTTACAACTCACATAACTACGCATCCAACTCTGTTACAATTTCGGATCTCTCAGTTACAACTAAGTCCACTTGCATGTCCCACCAACCAACCTTAGAACTCAAAATTCCTTCAGCTAACTGGTTTGCCACATCAGTTAACTGAAATAAAGTGTTTCAATAGAATAGATTATTATTTATTGTCTAATTGTTATTAAGTGATAATAATGATCGACATGCATTCTATTTTTAGACATGCAACCTATAAATAGACTTCACCCATGCATCTAAAAATATAACCTCATCTATAAATAGAATTTGCTCAACCATCTATAAATAGACTCCCACTATAAATAGATTTTTTCCACCATTCAAAAAATAGACATACACCTAAAAATAGCCTGCGGGCCCCACCTAGTGTAGGTGCTTAATTTTCACTAGGATCATCATCTTGTTGAATCTCAGCAAGTGCAACATAGAAAAGTATGTATTTTCGAGTTGGGATTGCTCTAGCTTCACCAAATAAACATTGTTAGCTATTTTGAATTTCATATGGACTTAAATGTGAGGGTACTAACAAAATTGCTGAATATGAAGGCATAACCTCATAATTAGATATTGATTTAGATAGAAAAATCAAGTGCTTAAAGGTTATTGTGAACTCAAATCTGATTATCTCTGAAAGAAATAATATTTTCAACACAGAAATGACAACTTAAGGAGATATAGAACTGTTATAAGATATACCATTAAACTCTAATTCTTTTCCTTAGAAGCTGTCCCTAGGGAGCAGAATGCCTTGGTGGATTCACAGGTTGTTGCAACATCCCCCTTGCAACATACATCTCACTTTTTAAATGGACAGTGTACTTTGGAAGTAAATTTTACCATCATTACGTGATAACCTTGAACATTGGAAGGTCTTTAGTGTGATGCCCAGATAATTTGTAAAATGTTTTTTGGGAGTAAAATAGATTTGTAGATGTAAAATCTGAAGACCTTCCAGAAGCCTCCCTTCTCAAAGGAGTATTTCTTCCAGAAAAGATCTTTGAAAGATGTCTACATGATTCCCTATTCCTGTGGTATACCCTATATTGGAGATACGGGAAGATCCATTAGGCAACGAATCCAAGAGCATGTTGCAGACATTAGACACAATCGATCACGCACATCAACTCTTGCTATATTATATTATATTATGTTATATTATTAATTATCTACCCTTATATTATTAATTCTCTATCCTTATATTTTTAAAAATATTTTCAAATTTAAAATATGGATATTTATTCAATTTTCCTTAATAATTAAAATATTTAGTATAACCCTTAAAAAAAATTATTAACTATTAATATAATTTCTAATAACTAATTACAACTAAATAACAACTAGTTTTTAACGACTCCTAAAGGTATTTATCTAAAGATATGATATGTGTAAGAAGAAACCCATAGATGACCAAAATGATCAAAAAAAAAAAAAAAGTAAAAAATGCTACTCACAAACAAAGAAGAGAATTTGAGGAAATTTTTGTATATATGAGGATGTGTTTGTATGTTACTATCAAAAGTTTAAAGTGAAGATGTAATCCAACACACTTACTTTTCAAACAAGAAGAAAAACTTGTTAAACAAAATTTACAACATATTAATCCCAATCTAGCCCATTTAGTTCAAAAAGAATTACCAGAATTACTTGATACTAAAATTACTGCCCCTATTAAGCATGCTTCCTAGAAAAGTAATCTTATGGCGGTCCAGAAAAAACGTAATATTAGACTATGTCTTGACTTCAAGGATTTGAAGCTAAGTTACATGAAACCTAAGTTTGGCTCAACACAGTTCATCACAAGGTTCAGGCAAAGCAAAACCCATCAAGGTAATGTATTGCTGTTGAAGAAAAGCGCGATGCTACATTAAGTACATTAAGTATGAGACAAATATGCTTTTAGATTATTATGCAGCGCTGCAACTTGGTTGTGTTTTCAAAGTGGATCCCAATGCTAGAAATTATAATCTCAAATATGGCTGGAATTTAAGTGACTTACACATGAAGACCACCACAGAATGTCCTTATATGCAGGATCTGGTTGTTTTTTTTTACTTATGTCACAGTGCATCTGAAGGAAGAGGTCGATTCGCTCTTCACATCACTGCTTCAAACATGGTGTGAGAAATTGTTGTCGACTCTTTCCAGAACATGGAGCTCTCCTCTGGGTAGATTGAAAAGCAGTTTCATGATTGAAAATAAGTTTCGTGAGGGTTGAGGGTGCAGTGGACACTATGATTCTATTCAAGGTGTCTTCAAGGTGGACTATGTCAAAATTACTTACACTAAAATTGTTGCCCCTATTAATCATTTTTCCTAGAGAAGTAATTGTATGGTGTTCCAAAAAAAGTGATATTAGACTATGTCTTCACTTCAAGGATTTGAAGCTAAGCTACATGAAGCCTAAGTTTGGCTCAACATGGTTCTTGGTTATATTACACCAAGTTCTTTCACATTAGCAATTATGTTACATTACAAATCTCTCCCAATTATGATGGCACAAAAATTAATACCGGGCCTATAACATGTAATTAACAGTGAAAATCATGCACTCCACGTTGTGGCCATTCCTGCTTATTAAGCCAGGTTCTTTCACAGCTAGGAGATGAGCTAATATTAGGTACTCCCACTGGAACAAATCTCAGATAAAAAATATTAGTAGGAATAATGTACCATAATGAAGCGAAGTTACATTTCTGAGTAACAATCCCAAATCAAACCATTATAATTATATGAATACAATTCATTGTAAGAATTAGGAGAGACATGTGAAAAACACTTATTACATTAAACAACAAGAATAATGAATCCTGGACTCCAGGTAGTGCCCATTCATAAGACCATTCCTGCTTATATTTCCAAGCCCTCACATACAACTAGTAGATGTATTCTACTGTATCAATCCTCTGAGATAAAAATGTAATGTAGTTACATTTCCGAGGAACGGTCTCAAATCAAAGCCTTACATCTATCGACACACAAAATGTGGTTACATTAGTAGGCAAAGGCTTGCAACATGTAATTAACAATGGATTTAATTACAGTCCAAAAAAAACCTGAAAATGGAAACCTATATTACATAATACAAAAGGGAAATTAATGAATGATAAACTTTGCAATGGGGTTCCACCCAAAGAGCCAAGGCTTTTGGACACTTGGTGGAGAAAAGTTAAGCTCAAACATTTCCTTTGAAACATGGCCTGGTTCACAGAAACCAGCTAGCCTTGCTACAATTTCTGCACTTTCTTGAATGTGCTGCTTGTTGTAGTTAGTCCAGAGCTTTTGGACTATTTGAAGCTTTCGTTGTTTGCCTTCAAGCGGAATCTCCCGTTTTGTGAATAGCATATCCCTCTCTTCAAAGGAGAAGATGGAGTGCATGAGCCTAGCAAGGTATTCTCATTCGTGCTTTAGATCTCGTGCACTACATAATACATGAGACAAACTACTGTTATCTGTCCTCCAAAAATAAACCTGAGTATAACACTTAAATAATTGCTGAAATTTACCTTGAAGCTAGAGAAACAATGTGATCATTGACCCCATTTGCTGGGCTTGCATTGCCCAATTCAACAAAATGCTACTCGAACCAAGTCAGTCTGCGCTTCTCTACTTACATGTATATATCATTAACTGGATATCCTTTGACTATCAAGTAGAATTAAGTTCTATGGATTATAGAAAATTGGCACAAGTCCCAAACTTCAATAATGTGTTCCCGTTGCATTTCAAAGAAAGAATGCCTTGTCCTAGGGGACTGTGTAGTAAGATCCATTTAAACTACACTTCCTTCAACAGCTTCATCTTCTCCGTCTACTCCCTCCTCTATGTCAGTGTTCTCATTAGCCTCCAATTCCAGTATCTAAAAAAAAAGAGATGTACATAATATTCAGCAGCATTCAATCAAGATGAAAAAAAACATAGAAAAAAACTAGTTATCCAAGCGCACTTAAAGTAGAATAACTGCAACGAGTAAAGAGAATAATAATTTATTTATTTCTTAGTTCATTTTATGAAAATTCTGGATAATACAACAAATACCTAGCAAACAAGCAACTATTTCTGATACCGAAGTTTGGCTACACGTTCCTTGAGCTCTGTAACATAAGTTCTTATGCTTTTAATGTTTTCCTCTGCTGCTGTCTTGAACATATTCTACATTTTCCTGACATTAACAGAGCTAGATATACGATGGGTTGGAGTGCCCTCCCTAGAGGACACCCCATCACCATAATCACTTTTGGTTGGTGTGGTGGTAGCAACATTAGTATTCTTTGATGAATTATTCTCATTATAAAAAACGAGGTGTCAACGGGATGATGATTGAGGAGAACATGGGGATCTTAATAAATGTTTCCTGTTGCTACTATTACTCAAAGATAATGGTAGGGTTTTTTTCTTCCGTGATTGCGACTTCAATTTGGCAAGTGATGGTGATGCCCCATCAGATGGACGATTTGGGTCAGGTGACAGCAACACCAGGTTGTCTATGGAATTTTGTACATTTTCTAGCCACTCTTCCAAAGAAGCAATGGTTGTGTCTCCTAGTGATTGCAATCTGCTAATTTATTCCATTAAATTAGTGTTCATACTCTTCCTATCCACATTAACAATAG